>QNGE01000193.1:0-161801 GCA_008508345.1 Paragonimus westermani
CATCAAGCAAACCTCAGCAATCTCAAAACAACGCAACAAACCTTGTCCAAATCAGCAGTGAGGGCTAAGCTTTTCCAATACTTTGGGGGCTGTTCCTCTGGCTTGTTGCTCGGGCCGCGAAGCAACATCCTTGTGCTAAGTTGACAGCTGTGTCGACCCTCTTGAGATGTTCGGTGATTCACCCCGCGGCAATGTGGTCGCCGGGTAGTTAAAGTAGAAACTCCATATTCACGTTTGTTGGCTGGATCCCCTCCATTAGATGCTCAATAGCTCGCTTGTGGTGTTCCTCTGTGGGCTCTCTCTCATAACCGCGCTTGGTCATGTGCCACAATTCACAGGGCAAATGACCGGGTGGTTTCCTTCTTGAGGTGTATACGAGCATGAAACTGTTTTTGATAGGCAGTCGAACGCAAGGGCGCGCACATTAGAGGCCGTAGTTAGATAAACGTCCCATATGACACAGGGGTTTCCAGAATTTTTGCCTCGACGACAATATCGGAGGCCTCTCCGTCCAGAGATTTCATAATCAGGTTGTTGTGAGACTCTGCTGGGTAGCACCTGATATAGACTCTAACTTGACTTTCCCAACAAGGTTAGTCTCCCCATAGTAAACTTGTTGGATACACAATCGATAATTGCAACCCCGCTGTTGTGGGTTTTGTCGAGAGCTTATCTAGGATATTCGCCAGTGTTTGCAAGATGTGACCAGAGTCCCCGGAGTTGGAAGCAGTAGCAGGACGTCGATGTTCTTCAGGTTTCTTCGCGGACTTCGACAGTTCATATCCTGGTTAGGTCGCCAAATTGCAACGTACCACCGAAGAGCAGACAGAGATTGCGCCGGAGGATGTGTTAAACAACACGCAGGGGCAATTTAAATACAATTGTCCTCCTTGATAATCTGGCTGTCCGTTGGTTCAGGGATCTTGTGCACAGCGTTGATGTTGCGGTCACCTGAAATTCGATCCGTGCATGCCAAATAATTTTGGTTGCGCGTTGGAGGACCTATTTTCCGGAGTGACCTTAATTTCTTCAGTGCATCGACCGTACACTACCTCGTGAGGATTAAACTGATGTACCATCACATTGTTTAGACTCATTCGTGTAACAAGCGAACCAGTACTTTACATGATGCAGGCTTCAAGGTTTTGTGAACCTTATTTATTATCCTTCCGATCACGCCCGTTTTTGTAGTAGATTCCAAGTTCATAATACTATTTAATTATCCATTTTGTATTTCCTGAAATCACGTGCAGTGATCGCGGGCATCCTAGCGTGTCTTTCGCACATACGTAGAGAAATATACAATATGTTTCACCTATTCAAATCTGACAGCCCAGATGTTAGCAAATTAAGCGTTTTTTAGAGATTCCCAGTTGCGGGACAGCGCTTCTCCCTGGATTCGATGTCAGCCATTTCGAAGGTCAGTTGAAAGCTCTTTCGAAATTCAGTTTACTCACTTATCCCCATCATGCAAACTTTGGGAACCGTAAGTTAAAGCATCTACGCCAGTTGGATAGTAATTTCCAGAATTATGTATTAATCGATTCTTGTTCATGTGGTTGCCTCGGTCATACACCTGCACCTGACCACACCTGTCGGTGATGATGAGGCGATACAGCCATGGATCTTGTGTGAGCTTCGGCCGCTCGAGAGATGTGCAGTGCGTGGTTTCACACTTCATGTCTCAACCTGCCTAGAGAGGTGTATAAAGTGTCATCGGTAACAGCAAAAGACTACATTCGAATGAACCGTTTCCAATATTGGACTACCGGTAGATCGCATGGCCGGCAGCAATCGCCATTTTTCCGCAGCGATTTTGGAGTTCACCGGACTTACTGCCTCTTGTCAGTAATGCTGGTTAGGCAAGCCAGGCTAGCACAATATTATTTCTCACTTAGTCTTGAAGATAAGTCAAGGGAGACTCCAGCGGCTTCTCCCAACTCATTGTCCCGCACAGAAATGCACAGAAACAAAGCATAGTCCGGAGACCCTTTGCTCACTCCGTCCCGAAAAGCTGAGTGTGCACATCGGTGGACCTCTATCAGCAACGGTCGAATTCTTGAAATGTAGTAGCGTAAATGATGTTCTCCGGGCTCCAAGAAAACTGCTGATTGACTTTGGAGCAGTCAGAGGCATGAATCCGTTCGCAAGAAATCTGAGACCACTGGTCAATCTCTCACCGTTATCATTAAGGGTGCCTCCTTTTATCGACGACCTGGAATATGGCGGGATTTAGCAAGGACTCTTGCAAACCGCACTCTGATGATTTTGATTGGAATGTCAACCTGTTCTTTGCCGCATGCAACCCAAGCACCAACCAAGCGAACTCCGACCACAGCGTAGAAAAATTAGTTACCTCGCGGGCGACGGCGTTGCATAAACGTCAACCGTCAAACCATAGATATCGCGCCAGCCCTGACGAATTTCGCTCCTTTCTGGCATTTATGAAGATCAGGCGTTTTTATTAGCTAATCAAGTCACAAGCACTAACAACTTTTTGGTGCCTATCGAGAAACTTATGGTGTAAATTACTTTATGCAGCCCAACGTTGTGAAGTCGACAAAAACCTGTGTAGCTGCTGTGAGAAGAAATCACCTCACTCACTACCTCAGGGTAATGTTTACCCGTTCCCATTAACTCTGTTGAGTGCATGCAGATTGTTGGATATACACTATTGTACGCGCACCACTACGTTTCGAATTAGGCTAACTCCGTCATCTTTGTTCCTTTGCGGAGCCCGGGAGTTGTACGATAGTAGAATGGGGGCGCAGCGTATATTTTCCAGATCCTGAGTCTTTAATAAAAGATATACTTTTCTGCGCTCATAGGATGGAATACGTGGGTGGGGGATCCAAACTATATGTCCGCACTTCTCTTTTTGTGATCTTGTACAATAGTTCAGTGCTCGCTGCAATGACGGGTACAGTTCGGTGTATGAGTGGCTTAAGTGGTACTGCTCGTTGGCTAGTGGGTGGCTCTATTTCCTTTCATCTTCTGAGACTTCAATGACAAATTCTGATCACCCACGAAGCAACTTCCATCCAAAGTGGGCTTTCTCCCCAAACCCTTTGTTGGGGATTTTAGGTTGCTAGAAATTAACTTCCTGGTTCGATCAGGTGCAGGCACCAGCAACTGTCTTCACGAGTTCCCCACACTATTGAGGTGTTGCCTTTTGCAGGGCACGTCTCAGACTCCTCCTGATGGCGCACTGGCCACAACCAGCGGGGGTTTTTCTACATATTCACGCACGAGAAGTTGGTGGCGGATAACCTTGAAGCCGCAGTGTCACTGGGATTAAAATATCACACAGTCTTCTTATTCCACTCCTTCCGAAGTACCATCACTGTCTATTCAGCTGTTAGCGATAGCAGAAGTGTACAAAGAATTGATGTGAAGAGACCAAGTGGCTGTTCCGAGGCACAACCTTGTAGGGATTTGAGCCCCTTTTTACTCCATTGACGATCTCCGTGGGAAATTAGCCACCTCCCTTTGCGTCTGAACTGCTGAATTTATATCATTATTGGCCGCTGAACAGAATAATCCCACAAGCCAACAACACTGTGGCATGTTCTCATTCATTCTGAAGAATGAACAGTCTTGAATATGCATAGGCTGTATGGACTTGGAACCTGCCAGGGGATCTAGGCTGCTTCCTATTTTATGGGAACCAGCAAGGTCCTGCCGAGAACGCTGTAAGTGATCGAGATGGCTTTTTTCGATTCATATAGCAAGACAACACGTAGGCCGCAACGACTTTTAGTACCGTTTCGAGCTATTTATCTTCACGCTAAAGCTGTCAACGTCATCGCCAAGTTCCATGACAGCTTGTCTCAACGGTCGTCTTCAATTCCTCAGGTAGATATGTCTGAACTAGAGGCGCTGGTCAAACTTGGAACTCTTGAGGTCGGAGTTTCTGAACTTGCTGTAACACCCCCTGAAGCCCTGCGTGAAGCGGTTGTTCTAATCGCCAGTTCACTTAGCCAAAAATTGTGTACCATCTGTCACTCTAACCTATCACGCTGCCAAACAGCTGGGAACTTTTAGGCATCGCGTCCCTTTTCACGAGTGGCGGAAGCAGTCCTTACAGAAACCACAGAAAAGTCGCCATGACATCGAAAATCTGGAAGATTTTGCAGGCACGTCTACAAGACTCGTCTAACATGTACCTGACCTCTCGAGACTTCCCCATTAGGTTACATCATGGTCTTTCCAAACACCGTTCGTGTGTTACGGCTCTGCCGCTGAAGGCCAATCAGCATGCTGGGGCATATGCTGAGAGAAATAGCGGTGATTCCGTATAAATTGAATTTGTTAGAGCATGATCGCCCGACTGTACTTGTTATCAGGGAGCCGCTTCATTAGAAAATATGAAGCAAGGCTCTAAAATGCCTGAGGCCATATTTTGTTTGTCTTCTTTACAAGGTCTGTCCAGAGGGTTTATTCTTTACCTGCAGGTCCAGATTTAGAAAGGTACCACGAGCACAATGTCCGTGCTTTCTACCGTTCGATATCCAACAAGGATCTCCCTTCTTTGACTACCTCCGAGCCATTATTATTCGCTGTTGATATCCAAACTGGGCCCGCCGTCAACACTGGCAATAACCCTCCTAGCCCGCAGAATGACTCTAGAGTTTTAGCTACCTGGATTTAAGTGAACCAACTTCAACTTCGGGCAGGCAGTTGCGATGTTGCGCATGTTCGCAAATAGCTGAAAACCATATATCACATCGACGGCGAATCGACTCAGGTGGAATTTGCCAAAGGTCCCCTAAGATCATTGGTTTAGCACAATTCATCGAAACTGACTGTTGAGGCGGGTCCGGTGGGGCTTAAGACTAATCGGACTTCACCCGGTCATCTTTCCAAACCTGTTCGATCAGTATTATTCGCGGCCACCGCGGAAAATTTTTGTCCAATCGCATTTTGAGAGTGCATGTGTGATCTGGGCACTCCATTCTCAGGAGCACAAGTTGCTCTTAGTGGCTGTGTAAAATCTTGCCACTGAGGTAGTTCGAAACCTGAAGTATGGTTCCCTAAAACAGCTGATACCTGGGCGTGCTCGTGAGATTTTCTCCGGTGTAGAGATGACTTGGTGACAGCCTTCTTGACTGCGAATTATCTTGATCCCCCGCGCCAGTTGCTGCTTGGCAAGGGAATGTCAACACAACGACCGGTTGAACCTTCAAGCTGAATTTCCAAGAGAGGATGCTTGCTTGTGGATAGCTTTGACTCGTCGTTAACCTGGAAGGCATGAAATACGCCCTCGGGTCATTGATCATTATTAGATGGCAAGAATCGTCGACCATGTCAGCCTTCTCACTGTGGCTCTCGACACCAAAATAAGTAGAGCGTTGATCATCCTTCTCCCAACGCGCCATCATGTGCGCATCTGAGAACCACCCAAAGGCCATATAATAATAATAATAATAATAATAATAATAATAATAATAATAATAATAATAATAATAATAATAATAATAATAATAAATTTCTCGACGCATTTATGAGAAACACGCCCAGGAGAGCGTGATCAACGTACATGTTTTCAAGCATATACACATTTGAAGACCAAATTTGAAAATTGTACAACGAGTCAGCTATGTGAATTGAGCAACAAAACAGACAAAAACAGACGTTATGTGGAGGGAAGATTCAAGTTTAAGGAGAAAACTTCGAGCTACATAGTTCTGAGACAATAGCACTTGGAGTCTACACAATCCAATGAAATAATTGATTTTTACATCAATTGGGACTCCACAAGGTGATCACTGGCCTAAGCGGCATGTGCCCAGATTGTATAGAATAATAGTATCACTGATAATAATTATGAGGAAAACTTATAATTAAATATTCACACAGTAATCACTTGCCCTTTCCGAAACGCGCGTATATATGTGCATATATGTGTAAAACATTATATATGTAAATATGAATGTTGGTATGTAACTTAATATATATATTATGATACTAATATTAAGACTATTTATCTTTTTGAACGCATGTGTTAGAAGCACGCCGGGTTGTGCGCGATCACTGCAGATATCTACAAACGATACAAAACGAATAAATGAACAGTAGAACAAACGTGAAGCCTGCTGTCAAAAAGGCCGTCGTAAGAAGGCATATGACTGTAGTTCATGAAGCTATGACGCACGCAACAGAGAATCGGATAGTTTGCTCGCTCCACAGATTTGGTCACAAAAAGTGGGATGTTACACTAATGTACTTTTGTCAAGGTTGTGGAATGGCCAACTTTTTAAATAGTCCAAGGTCAGATATCCGCACCAAATTTGTAACGCGCAACCGAAACCAGCGAGCGAGCACGAATTGAATTTGAGTTGTAACACAGCATGCTGTTTACTGCATTCTGGTTTTCTTTTGTGTATGTCGTGTGCATGTCTTACTGGACCTATGGCTCACGTTTGTTTCTGTCATCTCCTTTTACAGGAATATCGTTGGAACCCCGTACTTCCGAGGAACGTTGTCCCCTGTTGTCTCCACGTTGCACCAATTGGGTTTACGAGTGTATCGAGTACACGAAGCCAGAACGTTCGGCTTGCCTGTTACAGTTGTATGACTGGGAGTGCTGCTGTGTTGTCGGTGCCGTTTCAGCTTTCGTTTGTGTAAGTCGTGTGCATGGCTCACTGGGCCTTCGGCTCATGTTTGTTCGTATTGTTTCTCTTTTCAGAACTGTAGTTCGAACCCCTACTTCAGAAGAGCGCTGCCCCCTGGTGCGTCCACGTTGCCCGAAGGTTGGTCCGCGAAGTCACGGGCATGCAGAGTAGTCAGCTGGTCTGCATGTTACAAATTTAGTGCGAATGAAGTTGAATAGTTTGGGCGTAGTGTTCAACGTGTTACTTATAAACACATTCGGAATAACGCAACGTTACGAGCAAGCTGTAATACTCTACGTATCGACCCCCTCGAGTGGCCTTCCTCGGGTGTGTTGTAATCGATTACAACACTCAGGAGGATGGCCACCCGAGGTGGTTTGAACGTGAAATATTAAAACTTGCTCATAACGATGTGTTATTCACAACCTGTTGAGTTTAAAGTCACTTCGGGGAAAACGTCTGAACGCATATTTGGAGTAGTTCGCCATTAACGAAACCCTAGTAGCACACTAAGACGGTTGACCTTCTTTTGAGTGTCTTCCGATAGTAACTCAAGTATTTCTCTGCTACCTCACTTCTGACATCTTCGTTTTCCGGTTTGTCATTAATAAACTTGGTGTTGTTTATTGAAACTACCAGTAGGATGCTAGGTAGTCACGTAAATTTTGTTTTAGTACACCAATATGCAATAGAACTGAACGCGGGCTTTTGTGTTTGAACGGCCATTTTTCTCCATTATTGCCCTGTAGAATGGCTGGTCGCTATACCAAGAGGCGGCGTGGTTGCTCACGTTCCAACATCCATCGTCTCATAAAGCTGGCAAAGAAGGAGTACGGTTGGCATCCTTTCACAGAGGATAAAACTGCTATTCATGGTAGCAATCTGCTGCTAAATGTTTTTACCGAGAGCACTGGTGAGTTAATGTTTCGGATCATGGTGAAATCACTTTAGGTGAACACGATGAAGATTTAAACGCAATTACCGTCGCAGTCCCTTGTGAGCGTTCAACAATGCCATCCACTTCCAATAGCTGCACTGTAACCCATGAAGTGTGTGCTACGCTGGACGAAAGCAGAGATGATGATCTGAATGAAGGTAAGGAAATCTGTTACACAATGACGTCGTAAACCAGATGATTCGTTAACAACGATTGGCGCAGTAAGGAAGACAGCGACAATGATTGCATTAGAAGTTGCCTTTGAAGCGAACTTGTCGCTAAGAGCAACCAATATAATGCTTCGAAAGTTCAAGGAATTATTGCCAGAGTTGCCGATGGATGCACGTACACTGCTTGGAACACCATGTGCATACAGAAAGAAGACCATCGATGGGGGTGAATACGTTCATTTTGGTGTGAAAGAAAGTATTGAACAGGCATTGCGCAGACGCTGGGGTGGTCATTTGACGTGCGATCATATGCAGCTACATATTGATTGAGTGACTGCATGGGCAACCTCATGCGGTCGACCACGACGGATTACTTGGCCGCGAACGTCAATTGACGAGGACTGAGCAATCGTTTCTCCTTGGCGTCCACCCCGTTAGCGTCCGCCATCGTTGGTGAGTTGGTTTATGAACGAATGACTGTTGTTACAGAGACCGTTATGAAACATCAGTACGTTGGAGTGTCTCAGGCCACCGTGAAAAAAAATACAGCGTTGGATACAAAATACACGCAGCAGTCCTGAGAGAAAGAAGACAAATGGAAGGCGATGCAGACGTTCGATTGGCCAGTAAGTGTTCCATTTTATTCATCGTATTTGTAACAATCACTAAGATATTGGACGTTCAGTTAAAATCCAAGACCTGTATATTTGACCTAAACGTGAGAAAATTTAAACTGCCTTTACACGATCACCCAGTTTTCGTAGACTAGTGAGAGTATGATATATTGCTCAGCATAATGTTCTCGTCAAATCCATCACTGATGTATGGTCGTATTTCCCATATTAACTGAGATATCCCACCTTTTTCAGATTTGGACTCCCAGGCGGATGTCCGGAAATTTTAATAATTGCATACAGAACCGGAGAACGATGGTGACACAGCATACCGGAGACGAACAACCACCTGATGGAGCAGTATTCCTGAAATTTGTACATTCCATAGATGTCCATCAAATTTTTACGCGTTTTCTCAAATGAAGAGGGATTTATGGAATACGCTACGCGAAGGCGTGCTTTCGTTGAGATAAACCTTGAAAACATGAATTCGTTAACGATGGCGATTAAGAGAGAAGGCGAAGTGTTAGAAACGAAATAAGGCGTGCGAAAATTTTTCCGTTGGACCGTCTTTTGAGTGGCAAATATGTTCAGTTAAGACTCAAAAGACGATCGTGCTACATGGGATGAAATTGGCGTCCGGAAAATGTCTAGATATGTCGCCCTTGGCGAGGCAGGCCGGGAAATCCCAAAATCCAGCAAACGATTTGGCAGAGTTCGACGCAGGATTTCGTCGATTGCTCGAAAACGTCAAAAAAGTTGAACATTTCGCGAACCGTTCAGCCAAAACAAAGTTCCGTGCGTCCATCCGTCGTAGAAAAACCTCCTTGCTCAGTGGATAATACGGGGAGTGGAGAGGAGAATGTAATTCCACACGTTAGATGAAAGAAATATGGGGTTGATGACATTTAATATGACAGACAATGTGTATGCGGAATTTTTTGACAAATATTACATGCGATTTGTTTGCTATGATTATCGGGGTATATAATTCGATCTACATATGTACATATGTGTAAACGTATGTGCCTAGAAATATATGGGGATATATATATATATATATATATATATATATATATAGTCATACATGTTTATATACACACTGTAACGTTCTGTACAACACTTCGTACTTCAAATTTTTTATTGTTCGCTCTTCTCGCCCTTATCTAACTCACTCGTATAGTCCATGTTTAAACCAAGTCAATCGGTTGCATGCTCGTCCGTAGCGTGTTTGTGGTGGAGGGGGATGAAATAGCTGTACATCATCGGCGGGTTTAACGGATTCTGGAACTGTTTGTGGAGCTTGCGTAGTGGATTTGTTCAAAGATGAAGCGGAGGGGTAACCGTGGCCGGTTGAGGAGGAGGCATGTCAGAAGGATCTATGTAAGCCACTTTCAGACGGTCGACGCTTACTGAATCACGAGTGTCATTACGGTTGATGATGAAATACTTGTCTGCGTTCGAGCCTTCTAAACAGACCATCGTAAGGTGGCTGAAGAGACTTCTTTTGTGCGTCGACTCTGATAAACGCGAAGGGGCTTGTAAGCAGATCTTCATGCATTTGGGTCTGCCTCGGAGTGGGCTTTAAATTACGCAACGTAACGTAAGATGCTGGGTCTATTTTGCCAGTGGTTCTAGAGTCCGTAATCATTTCGCCTGGCAGGCGTAAGGTGGTGCCATAGACAAGTTCGGCAGGCGTGCAGACGATGTCTTCCTTGATGGTGTTGCGGATGCCAAGCAAAATGAGCGGCAAGTTTTCCGACCAGTTCGGGCCAGATGGATGGCAGCTTTGAGTTGACGATGGAATCGTTTCACTAAGCCATTTGAAGCCGGGTGGTAACCGGTTGTTCGAAGATGTTCACAGCCGAGTAAGTGCTGCAGATCACGAAACAGCGTGGATGCGAACTGAGAACCGCGAACAGTAGTGACAGAAACAGGTACGCCGAAGGGGGATACCCAGGTCTCCAAAAATGTCCGTGCGGTATTCTCGGCTGAGATGTGGCGTATGTACGTTGCTTGTGGCCAGCGTGTGAAGCGATCGAGGCAAGTCAACAAATGACAAGCCGTTCGAGGGTGGAAGTGGGCCTGTTGTGTCAACGTGAACGGGTTTGAAACAGGCGTCAGGTACACTGAAAGTGCCAGGTGTGGTGATGGTGTGCCGGTGTACCTTACTTCGTTGACAAGACAGACAATGTTTGGCCCAATCGCGTAGGTCCTTGCGCATGTTCGACCAGATGAAATGGTCAGTAATAAGTTTGACGGTAGCGCGGATGTTGGGGTGGGAGGTAGAGTGAAAATGATCAAAACATTTCCGCCGGTAAGTGAAGGGGACGTAGGGTCGAGGTTTCACAGTAACTTTTAGATTCGCAATGCGGGAGGGGCAGTTGAATGAATTTTAGGGATGGGTGAGAAAGCAGGTGATTAAATTATGTGTCGTTTCATTGGGCAGTCGCTATGGCCTCTAGGTCGATAAAAGGTGCCGATAACTGGTGGACGTGCACACGACATAGAGCATCTGCGACCAGGTTGCTTGGACCATCGATGTAACGGATGTCCGTCATGAACTGAATAAGTCTAAGTGGCGGTTCTCTCTCGGGGAGTACCTGTTTAGCGCAGTGCTGAAGGCGTGTGTTTACGGCTTGTGATTAGTAAGGATTGTAAACTGGCGTCTTTCTAACACGTGTCGAAAATGTTTAACGGCGAGGTAGATAGCCAACAGTTCGCTGTCGAATGTACTGTACCTCGTTTGGGCAGGCTATAGCTTCCGGGAGAAAAAGGATAGTAGTCGGACTTTATTGCCAATGACGCTGTAAAACGGCGCCGAGAGCGGACTGAAATGCGTCGGTCTTTAAAATCAAGTGTACACGTTCGTCAATACTGAGATAGCCAGGAGATGTGGCGTTTGCCAGGGCCTGCTTGACGGAGGTGAAAGCAGTGGTGGCCTCTAGGGTAAGGACGAACTTTTTGGGGTTATTCTGCAGCAAATCAGTCAGGGGTTTCAGCGTGTCAGAGCAATTGGGGATAAAGTGACAATAATAATTAACAATCCCAAAAACCGACGGAGACTCTTGATTGACTGAGGCAATGGATAATCCGGAATTGCGTTGGTTTTCTCCGGCAGTGGCCTGATACCGTCTTTGTCGATGCGATGACCGAGAAAGTCGATGGAGGAAGCACCGAAGACGCATTTGGCTGTGTTGATGGTGACGCCATGGTAATTCAAACGTTCAAAGTCAGACTTCAAGTGAGATAGTTGCTCCTGCGCGTTGTTGCTGGCCACAAGTATGTCGTCAATGTAGACGAAGACAACGTCTAGACCGTGTAAAACGTGGTCCATGAAACGTTGAAATGTCTGGGCGGCATTGCGGAGGCCAAAAGGCATACGAACAAATTCGAATGAGCCGAATGGGGTTGTGATCGCTGTTTTAGCGATGCCATCGGGAGCCACAGGAATTTGGTGGTACGCCTTGATTAGATCTATTTTGGAAAAGATCTTTTTCCAGGAAAGGCCAGTGGAAAAGTCATGAATATGTGGGATCGGATAACGGTCCGGCACGGTGGCGCTGTTCAATGCTCAATAGTCACCACATGGGGTCCAGTCTCCCGCAGTCTTCTTGGGGACCATGTGCAAAGGGGATGGCCACGGGCTGTTTGAAAGACGGATGATTACTAGACGTAGCATTTCCGCCAATTCCGCTTTGGCGATCTTCAGCTTTTCCGGAGGCCTTCGACGCGGACGTGCGAATTTGGGTGGTCCCTTGGTGATGATGTGATGTAGTATTAGGTGTAGGTTGATAGATTCATGGGAACTGTTTCAGCAAGACTGTATACTGTTTGGCTTCCAGTAAAGCCGTTCAAAGTCCGATCGAGTTGATGGTGGTGGCTTTACCTTGAACACACAAAGTAGTGGTGCTGTCAACGAGTTTCCGGCGGCTGAGATCAACGGCCAAACCGTACTTGGTGAGAAAATCGATGCCGATAATTGGGTGCTGAAAGTCTGCGACGATGAAAATCCAAGGGAAACTTCGACGCAGTCCCAGGTCGACCGTCAAAAAATGCTGACCGTAGGTCACGATTTTGGAATTGTTGGCCGCCTGTAGGATGTACTCAGCGGGTTTGAGATCGCGTTTAATTTTAACTGGGGGTATAACGCTGCACCGGTATCAATAAGAAAACGAAGTCCGGTGGAGTTATCTTGGACATAAAACAGGCGACTGTTGGGCTGGCCCGCGGCAGCTGTCGCCATTACTGGCTGGCCGGGTCGTTTCCCTGATTGGTGTTGTCCATAGTGCGTGGACTGCCATGTGAACATGGGTGTGTGCATTTGCGGGCATTGTCACCGAAACGTCTGTGGTAGTAACAGATATCAGAGGTTTGCGGCTTTACTATGCGAGGTCACGAGCAAGAGTGGGGTCGAGTACGCGAAAATTTGCGGCCCTCCATGAGGCGTCCAGCTAAGCTATTCACAGTGATTGTTAGCTGAGACACCTGCCGTTGGAGATTATCAGGCGTTTCTTGCTGTGTATCGGCATGAGGAGAAGGGTCTTGCACATTGTTGATGGAACGTTTGAAGAAACACTCGTAGACCTTATCCGCTGTCTCTGCTAACTTTTCTAATGGGGTGTCGGGGTTCTGTACTGACAAAATGACCGAAGTGTTGATTGGGAGGCATCTGGTTCACAGTTGCTTGAGGATGAAATCACGTGTACTGTTATCTCGTACCAGGGATCTCATGTGGCAGAGCAACTGAGAGGAGGTGCGATCACCCAACTCAACACCGGAGAGTAATTGTTGGAGCTTGACCTCATCTGATGCCGTAGTACGCTTTAAAACAGCGGCTTTGATTTTATCGTATGAGGACTCATTTGGCATGGGGTCGAGTATACCAATTACTTCGGACGCAATATCTGTAGGCACCTGCGTGACCACATAAGAAAACCTGGTGGATTGTGAAGTAATCTTATGAAATCGAAAAAGTGCTTCCACCTGAGTGAACCAAAAGCCGAGGTTTGAAATACCAAATGCAGGTAATTTAAGATTAATAGCGTTCTCGGAAAATAAACTAGTGTCAAAATCAGAGATCGTTACAAAAATTTTGGGAGTTCTGAGCTTATAGATAACGGACCCAAGAAAAAACGTATATATATATACGAAGGCGAGTATTTCAAAAATTCCAGGCTCACCGATTTATGTAGTGGACCTAAACACTGTCAAAATACTTGAGGATGAAAGCGAAACCAAAATGTAATAAACCCAAAATGAAATGACTCACAGTAGTTCGTGAAGGTGCGCTGGTTTAGAAATTCCACCAAAAGGAGTGGAATATCCGACGGAAATGTTTCGTCACGTTACTCCTCAGATATTTCTGCTGAAAACAGATGGTTGGTTCCCTTGGTATTTAACCCTTTCGAAACCTGTACACGAGCGACACAGAACGCAGCGAAACCGCACGGCTCACAACTTCCGAGGTAGATTTTTTATTGATTATCGAATCAATCGATTAACTTGGTTTAAACATGGACTGCACAAGTGAGTTAGATAAGGGCGAAAAGAGCGAACAACAAAAAGAATAAAGTACAAAGTTTTATACAGAACGCCACAACATGCATGTGTATATGTGTATGCGTACATATGGCCGATGGGGAGCAACCAGACAAAAAGCAGATGCGGCTTTGTTGGTGCATTGTATGATGAATGGTCTGCCTGGCTTTTCATAGTTTGGCGGGATATTTGCTTTTCATCCGCATCTTTTTTAGGTTGCACTAACCTGCAATCCTATACTGCAACGCTTCTTGTATTACGCTTCAATAATCCTTCTTCCTAGTTTAGATCTCGTCATTGCAGCCTCTCTCTGTTAAGTTTCCGAGAGATAGGGGTTTCCTTTCCGTATTAGCCAATCAAGTGGCTAACCAGCATTGGCCGGCTGGACACAAAGGCCCCACTGGCACACCTCCCAGTCTTATTCCTTCGGGTTTACACTGGATATGTGGTTTGTTGGTGGAACTGCAATTGGTGCAGCGCAAGCCAGTTGCAGTGATGGATAAGCGCAGGCGTCCTTTGGCTTCGGTCACTGTGACAGGCTAATCCGAATCGGATGCCGCCAACCATNCCTTCAGTGGTTCCTCTGTGGGTATACCAGACTATGTATATATAATCATATATATATTTGTATACACATTCTTGTCTGTATATATATATATATATATATATATATATGAACACATGTGTATATATATATATAAAAATATATATATATATATATATATATATATATATATATATATGAATAAATATAAATATGAAATATATATATATGTATATATATATATAGGTAGCGGCCGGGAGATTTCACTGGCGTGCCTGCGGTGTGATGTGTAAAATAGTTCCAAGTCTCATAGTTGCATATTGTACCTAGGCTACTAAGTAAGCTCTCATGATGTATGCTGTCCGATTGTTTGTCTGCATGTCATGTGATGGTGGCGCACTCTTCCGGTCTACTTGCTCGTCGACGGCCGGTCTCTAGCCTCTCTAGTTAATTCGCGTGTCGGTGCCTTTTATAGCGCTATCAGACACCACTCGTACATTTCGTCGAATAAAGATTTTGTCTCTCTCCTCAACGGTCTTTTGCTTTTCGCGTCCGATAATTGCTTACCTGGGGGACAAAGCGACTTAGTGAGCGGAGCGCTATATATATATATAGTTACATTCATATATACATATATCTATAAATGTATACATGTATATGTACATAGATATACGTATATTTATATAGGTATATGTATAAATGTATACAAATATGTATAAATGTTTATATGCATATATATATTCGTATACAGACATCTATGCATGTACGTACACACGTGTAGGCATACAAACGCAAATAGGCATATATATATATCTATATCTACGTGTATAATTATATATATACATACATGTAGTGTAGATATATACACATATAGACGCACACTACTAGCTCTCTGGTATACCCGCAGAGGATCTACTGAAGGAAGACTCAGTGTACCTCACTTGACTACTAGCAATAACCACTGCAAAATGAAAACGTGAGCATAGTTCGTGAAACCATGTCGGAGGTGACCCTGAATAGGGCCGTGGGTTCTTCCACATGACGTTTGAGGGTACCGTTTCTTCCTCATTCTACCGGCTGGTCACGTTGTGTTGTTCACGTTGTGTTGTTCACGTTGTCACAGTCAACGCAGGTGTAGACTGGTTGAGACTCGTTGTATTTGGCACAGTAGTGGTGGTACTAACCTGAACACTGACTGCACTGTACTTAGTGCACGTTGTCGTCGTCCAAGTCCACGGGATCCTCCTTTTGGGAGTAGTTTCGTTCGGCATAAATGCGTAAAAAATGTTACCCAAACTCCAGTTACGTTTTTCAACATAGCATGCCTTAGTATATAGCCGCCATAATTTAAATGATGAGTGACATCTCCTAGAATGACATCTCCACACGTCAGACACAGTTGAAATGCACCTTTCGGTACAAACATGACAAACCTTAACGCTTTCTACCGCAGTAGAAACCTATAGCTGCCTTCCACTTTCAGTAACTCTCGCACCTTCATAATTTCGTTGTTATCATCTAACTTGCTGTGCCTCGTGCCTAGATTAGATAGATCGTGCCGGTGCATCCTAATCCCATACTTCCTGTTTACATACATCCTCATTTCACGAGCACTCTTAAAATGGCTCATCATCTTACATACATGCAGTTCAGCATCAACAGCCAGACGTCTATTCATAGGATAACTATTCGACTTACCAATCTGAAAGTCATGGGAGTGCACCAGGTTTGCCTTCTCAATTTGATATCCATCGGTGCGATAATGGATGACCCAGGAGACTTGACTTCTGTAGTCTGAAATATTACAGTTTATCGCAACAATTGATTGAATAGACATTACCCTTTGGAGGGCTTCGTTCGCCATGTACTGTGTATGCATTTGTACACCGCAGTTCCATACGGACAGCCTGGTGACAGGTCTACTCCTCTATGCTTCTTAGCACTTGCAGCTGTGTGCGAAGTGTTAATAAGAAGCTTGTACAAGTTCCCCGTTGAAATCCGCGCAAGTCTTCAACATACTCTTCAGACTTTTGGTACTTCAATTTGAGTATCCTTCTAAAGGTGCTCTTATCGTTCACCGCCATGCTGATTCAACGCACGGAAGTGAGTTACCGATAATGGATTATTTAAACACTATGTTATGTCCGATGTTATGATATATGCCGTTTTTTTGGATCCGACTTCCAAATATCACTTGTACCATTTTATTAAAACTTCAGATCACACTCATTCCATCGGAGTTTTCCAGTTTATCGTGTACGAAAGGAAACGCACTTCCGGAGAAGGTCCTGTAACGCGCATTCGAAGTCAGCAGATGTGCATGAATTGAACTTGAATTGTGTAACGCAGCGTGCTATCGATGCCATTTTGGTTTTCGTCTGTGTAAGTCGTGTGCACGACTTATTGGGCATTCGGCTCATGCTTGTTATATTGTTTCTCTTTTTAGGACTGCTGTTCGAACCCCTACTTCGGAAGAACGTTGTTCCCCGGTGCCTTCATATTGCTCCATATTCGGGCCACAAGTGCAACGGACAGTCAGAGCGAAAGCGGCTGGTCGCCATGTTACAGTCTAAATGCATCTTTAATCTGTTTCGCTACTACACCATATAACTGGCGTTGGAAAGATGTTGAAATAATTCGGTTTCGGTGGGGAGTGATGGGAAAATCCAAAATTCAGTGAACGATTATGAACACTGTAGCTGAGGACTTCGTGGACTGATGGAAACCGTCCAAAATGTGCAAATCTCGCGAATTGTTCGGCCCTGACAAGGTTCCGTACGTCCATCGGCTACAGAAAATTTTTCGCACAACGAATGTTTACGGGATCGAGAAAAAGAAAGCAATTCCGCACGTTATATAAAAAATGTGGAGTTCTCAAATTCAATATGACGAATGACGTGTATGCGACGTTTTTGGCAAATACTTCATGCGAAATCACTATTTTGTCCAGGTTAGTGCAACATATACCTCTTCAAGTTGATTACTGTGGTGTTTTGCGACTCAAAGTCTATTATTCCTCGAATGACTACGTTTACCTCAACTTTCAATATTTCATCTATAACCACAACCGTCCTTAATATGCGGGAAATCGGCCCCTGAGGAAAGAATGCTTGTGTGGGCCTTGCAAATTTTCAAGTGACTGCTTCATTCTCTCGCTCTTACCTCCAATTCTTTGCATTTCTGAAATAGCTTCTCTTGATTTTTAAAGTTTACAGCCACTGCAAAACTGAGTGTTCGTGTTTGTTTTCGCTGACGGGTTTTGCTACTAGTTGACGTTTAACTTGCGCGTTGCACACTCCGAATCTCAACTCAAACACTCCTGCTCACGTGAAAGTAAGTAGGGCCATCTGGTCCTCGTTGCATGGGCATCCTGTGGTTAGAATACGATGCACCTCGCGCGTGTTTTCAATATTTCCATAAATGCCAAGAAACTTCTCTTTTCATCCTTAAAAGAGGCTGCTACTAGAAAAATCATGGTTGGTGCTTCTAACATCAAGGACCCAAACGGAAATCACGGCTGTGTACAATCGCCAAATTCCGGAGCTCCCGACGTAACTTCTCAGTGCAGCTAATGAACTGCTTGCCTCGTCTAGGCATACTGTTTCTGGCACTCGTTTGAATCCATCCGAAGCAGCATGCCGCAAACTGTTCTCTCGAGTTATCACCCACTGACCAATGCTAACAACTTCTTGAATTTCATGTCCTTTTTATTGTCACCTTAGGCATATTTCAGCGGCACTCTCACGTTTGATACACTCTTGGCGGTGTGCCAGAAATATCTACTCAGTACTCAAACACACGTGGTTTCTACGGATAAGATAGTTTTCGAAAAAACATGTAGCGCCGTAAACGTTTTCCTATGTCGCTACATCAGGCCCACTGGCTTCGATAAAGATTAACACCAAGTGTTGACGTCAACTTTCTGCCCTTTTTCTCTGGGTAAGCGGTGATTTCAGAGAGAGTTGGAACACCTTGGTTTACAGCGGTTCACGCGTACCAGATTGCGAAGTCTCAAGCAATAACACTCTTGCTATTCCATGTAACAGGTTTTCAGTAAGACTCTTTTCGTGGAGAACAAGGGTATTCTGTTGCCTATGCTAAACACCACCACATTACTTGTTTTCCTGGAAACTACGACGAATAAATAATGGAAGATTTGACATTTATATAACGCACAATCATCACTAACAAAACCAACATCCTCCATTAACCACATCACTGAGTTTGTCTATTTCGTTGCTCTTTCTGACCATTTTTCATCGTTTTTCCGTTAACGTTAAAGGTTCCCTTTCAGGACGCAACAAACATTTCGTGACAGAAAACGTAGTTCTGTTCCATCTAGAATAATCAGCCAAATACAACTCTTCATGTCTCATATGATCACTTGTCAACGGTCGGTCAACGAGAACATCTATCACGATTAGTTTAGATCAACTGTAGCAACAAACCAGTCATCCGCAGTGTATAACGTAGTCGCTAACTTTCCCACAAAACCCTTCATCAGTGAATTATGTAGGCCCAATCTCGTAGTTCCTCTCTTTATGTATAAATCTCTCCTAATGTTTTCCAGCTTAACCGAACGAACCCAATCCTACATATCGTTTTACCGGTCCTGAAGTCATTGCGTAATCTGATTGTTTTTATTTGGCTTGCGTCACACGAGACTTACCCTTGCTATTCAGCTCAATTTTTCAAAAGGAATCGTGAGGTGAAATGAGTACTCTCGTCATTGTATTTGATCACCTCTAAGCAATCCATCCGCTTACTCAAAAAACACTTTTACTTTCGACAGTGATCGCCTTGGCTGAGGTACTGTTTGTTTCGCATCTTCGATGGATTACCGAATAGTGCTGGGGAATTCTGGATCAAATCTAGGTTTGCTTTTGGTGACTGTTTTCATAAAGGCTTTGCCCAAACACGAGTCGGTGGTAGCAGCACTCAGCTTGTCCATAGTGGAAATATAAGTATGTTGTTGAACATGTGGGCTACGTCTGTCAAAAATGATGTGATGCTCAAAGGTTACGATGGGCATGCCGGAAGAGGATCAAATCTGTGGCTATTTTAATTCATAATGGAACATTGTACGTCATTGATGCTTCACTGCAAGAATGATTACGTTGTGCCTAAAACTGATTACATTAATATTTCGCTAGCTAGTGCGCTGCATCAGTACTACTGCGTAGAGACCAGACGAGTACACCTCCGAATACTATTGCGTAATTGTAACTAACACAAACGTCAAGGACCAACTGATATGAAAGACTTTGTTCATTAGCAATAGATTTCGTACTACAGTGAGCTCTGTCAACAGATGTGTACGACCTGGACCGTTCTAACCCGTAAAACTCTAACAGGCTCCGACAGAACTCGTGCTATTGAAGACGGTTTGGACACAGTCCTCATCAAGGAGTTCTGTGTTAATGGACGTCATATTGCTATAGTTCAATCGTGCTTGACAATCACCATGATCATTAGTGGACTTAATCCTAAGCGTACCAATGCATAACTCAAGTAACTCCCATTGTCTACAAAAAATGCCGCTGAGACTGGCCGGGGTTACGTTCTGTTAAAAAAAGACACAACTCGTTTGGACCTACTCCTCACCAGTGAGTCATATTGGAGTTTACCACTACGGCTGTTCCAGCGCAGACTACTAAAGAAGTCAATGCGACTTGTTTCTGCTTGGTATGGGATGTCACGATTACCCAACTTCATAAACTTGATGGCTGGTGTTTATACAAGGAGTTGGCAAAGAAAATGTCCCGGAAATTAGCAGGTACACAGTGCTCCGTCGGTGGCGACCAAAACTTCGAACGAATGTCTCTTCCAACTCTTCTAGGTCACAAATGATTCTGCGTGGCCCTTAAAGTTCAAAACAAGAGTCAGAAACAGGAAACAGCAAGACAGATCTGGCGATGCTACACCTCAACCTTCAGTTCAGAAAGACCAGCGAAAAAGCTACTTTAGCCGTATAGAAGTCGGAAATGGTATCAAGAAAACCTGGAGTCTGTATCTCAAAAATGGTTCAAAATATATCGGATCCAGATTAGGTGTTGTGTTTTTAGGTTTGCGTTCAAATTACTCCCAATGAAATAGAACGGAACAACGAGAAACGGAACAACGAGAAAAACACCATCTGAACACCGGAAAATGCAAAACCATTGCCATCCTACCAGAATGCTTCACTTTTATCATTGATACGAGTGATTTTACGGAAGAAGCACGTAAGTTACCAAGAGACATGAACAAGTATAAACATTTGGGAAGGGCCAGAAAATGAGGTTGAAAACCACGGGTACAAATACGGTGGAACACTTGAACAGAACAGCGTCGACCAAGAAAGCCGTTCACATCAGAAAAGAACCCAACCGTTCTACAAGACCCTTTGGTTACTGCCCATCAAAGTTTAGAAAACAAGACTGTCTCTCTATTCTTCTTTGGTACTACTCAGATCAATAACGTTTAACCTACCAAAGAACTTCGAAAAGAAGTGTATCATCTCAAAGCAGAATGGAGTAGCTATTTCAAACATCCGAACGGTTTCTCATGAAAATATGTCAAACCACAATTCCGTAAGCTAAAATCATATCTCTGGATTTGAGTGCACCAGCTTCCTCAGTGAACATCTTGTTGCCTAGAGAGAGATTTACATCATTGGAAAAACGTGGAGTTATTGAGATTTTTTGGAAGATTGGTCGAACAAACGTGTGGCAGTTGTTATACCTTTGTCTTCAAACGTGTTAACACTCATCTGTACAGCTTCCTAACAGAACAATGAGTTCACTGCCATCGGACTTGCAGCAAATGCAGTTATGCAGTGACTGGAGCAGAGTATTTTCTTTATAGTTAAATCAGAAATACAAAACGGGTAGGCAGACGGTTCACTACAGGGTGACTGTCAACAGCCACTTCCAAATACGTCGCTCAGAAGGGGTATTCTGTTAAAAAACAGCTAGTGTTGGATTTTTTGAAGCTCGTCTGGTACATTTATCGTCTTTGTTTGGTTGGATGCTGAGCGATGAATTCGTTCAGGCGTGTTTGGTTTGTTTGTAAAAAGCCAATCCTAAATTTGACTTCATTAGTCCCTGTTATATGCAGTAAACATTCATGAGGAATTTTGTACCGGAACTACACAGTGTTTACTCTCTTTCCTTCCTAACTATCATTGTTAATCCAGTAAAAATTTCCTTCTTGATACTGTGTGACATGCACACCCGATTATTTTATGAGCTCATTACCTGTTGACTGGTGGCCGTTGGTGGATTCGTGTTTTGGTTACTCCATTTTGAACTCCTTCCTGCTGGATAATTTGTCTATCCGATAAATTCACATTCAAGGTGAGATAATGTATATACTGTAATGTTATTCAGTAGTACCATGTAAATTCTTATCCTTTCGACTGCTTTTTTGACACCTTTTAGACTTGGAAGATAGTCTCGTTAACCCGACCGTTTGAATGAACGTTATTAGAATTGTCGAATACGCGTTACTGAATGAATGATCCTTAAATCGCCAGCAGCGATTCAGCAGCTAGTGTTTACCAGAAAACAGCCGACCCCAACCAATATCTGAACCGTTTCAGTATCGATCCGTCAGCACGAAATTGTGCGATAGCGTTGCGTATAGGTGCGCGAGTTCAACACAATTGACTCAAATTAACTGAATCGGTCCACTCTAGGTCGAGGGCTGGTGGCGAGACTTTTACTGATTTGACAAACCACAGTGGCACACAGAACAACGTAGAAACTAGCTAAGTGCACTTCCAGTCACTATTGCCTATTTCTAATTACCACAGAGTTTCATTTCGTGATTGCCGATACGAAATATCCATGAAAGGAAGTGGTTAGATCTCCTGTAAAATATCCGCACCAACTTTAGTACAAATGAAGTTAAACAGCTTGGGCGTCGTGTTTAACATGTTATTGATAAACAGATTGAGAATAACACAACGTTACGAATAAACTGTAATACTCTACGTTTCAATCACCTCGAGTGGCCTTTCTCAGGAGTGTTGTAATCGAAATTACATTAACAAAATTAGATTTTTAGTCGTATGAATTACAAAGGCAGGACCTGGCAGTCCTATGTAAGAAAAGCCTTAGATATATTGCCGATCACTTCTTAGGAAAAACTGTGAAATAATGGCCACTTCAAACACAACTAAATAACCCACGCGATAACACAGAACAGTGTTATAATAGACATTTAGTAAATGTACAAATGATCAAAAGGGAACACCACAAGGTGAAATGCTACGTCTTTTATATGTGACCAAATTGACTACAACAAACATACCAGACAGAAGATTTGACAACCGGTAAATTCATAACGTTTTAAATGGTCAATAATAATTTCGTGATTTAAAAATTAGAGGATAGAAGTTTCAATTATTTGGGGAGGTTTGTTAACAATTCCAACCAGTTTTACAGTTTCACCACAAAAGGTAATGAAACAAAGAAATGCAACTGATTCAAGAACCAATCCGTCTGAAGAAACATCCAGTCCAGTGAACGAAGCATAAACCGGGTTGTATAACGATGCACCTATAAGTGTGCCCTAAGATTAGGATGCATACAAACCTTCGAGCTGACAGGCTTGACATGTGTCTTCGGAACGTTCTATCTAAGGTTTTAGCCTTTACTCCTCTCACAACAGTATCTACGTTGAGATTAACTTAACTTAAAGCTAGAGGCAATCACTTCGATGATTAAATTCGATAGCTAATGACAGCAAATCTCATGCTTTGGTTTCACGTTTCTTATCAAACAATTTTGGTCAGCGTGTCGCCTGCTAAGCTGCCAATTCAACAAAAAACCACAACACTAGTAGTCTGAATGGCAATAAGCAGTTTACAAAAAAGCACCTTTTCGTAGAGTAATAACAGTATTTGCTGTTGGGTGATAAGCGTTTTCACGTTTTAACTGACCAGTCCGTTGCTAAATTCCACGAACTTGAATCAAGCAGCTCAGTCGTTTGAATTTGATACGCATTTAAACAATAACTGACCGCCTGTTCTGGTCGGATGGCACCGACCGATTGAAATTCCGTCTGCAGCAGCCTGTGCTTGAACTATGATTAGTTGAACTTTCTCCGGTCGGGAAACCGCTCCACAGTGGTCTCATTACAATGTGCAACAACGATAGGTTTTCCTAACCCAATGTTTCCAAAAGGAATCGGTCAGTGCCTTCATCTCCCTTCTCATCTTTTAATTCATCTGCCATTACTGTTCAGTAACCCGGATCTATACGGTGCTCAATCGCAGTATCATCAGCGAGCTTAGTGTTAAAGGCTCAATAAACGATGATTCGTTGTTCGAGGTCTCCAGGGTTCAGTAATTCAAGGTCCTTTCAATCCTGTCTAGAACAGTCGTCTCTACGTCATCGTGAAATTGTATGACGTGTACTAATGAAGTCATTGTTCGCCTTACTCAGCGAATGTCTCTTTTTCATAATAAATGCTTCATGGTTTGAAAGGTCAACCAACTACATAGGCCAAAGGATGTTGACCAATTTGTTATTGGTACACTGACTGTAAGTTTCATTTAAACTTTCCATGCACTATGTTGCAGTCATATCCGTTGTCTCTAACGATTAGTTTAGAGCGCCTTGACCAACAGCACTTCTGATACTCACAATAGTGGGTAGAATTGGGGTAAATTAGTCCATTCAAACAGACTGAAGTGGAAAACCTTAGGATTTCAATAGGTTGACAGGATTAGGATCCATGAATTTTTCTCTCAACTTTCTCACACTAGGTTCCATCGTATATATTCACACCAAATCCTGAATTAATTATGGAGCGTTTCCGTGTGATAGCTTCTAACGCGTGCCCGACACCTGTGTGAATTTTCTCTCCATGATTTTAACGAAGAAATCATCTCCGTAACCACACGCTTCGCAGTCAGAATGGAGACATTCTCAAAGTTAAATGTTGAGTTTACACATTGTAATTCATAGCCAAATCTTAACATTCTCCTTACCATAATTGGGCCGAGCCTGCTCAAGTCCGATTCAGTTCGGTCCAATCCAGTTCACTTCGAGCTCTCAGAGCTATCAGAACAAAAGTTCATAGATATCACAGATACAAACGAGTTCTTTCGCCCGGCAAAAGACACGAAACAAGAACAACGTTTTTGGCTAACATGGGCTTGTTTCTTTGAATCTACGCTTACGTACATCATGATTAACCTTAAAAGCGAAAAAACCCAAATTAGAAGGTGATAATAACTGGTGCACATAAATGTGAAAACTTCACTAACTTAGGTCCATGAGAAAATTAACATTGAGAAAAATGCTAGCATAAAAGATTCTTTCAGGCTTTCCGCTGAACTCTGTCACATTACTGGAGAATATTACATTCTGCAGAAGCATGTTCTGGTTGTCACTTACTCGAAACAAAAGGGAGTTTGCCCTTAGTCGGTGTGAAAACTGGCGTCCTCTCAAGCTTGAGACGATGCCATCAGAGACAGAGATTTGTGTGTATTTCAGTCAGATTATGCTTTAACTTTGCTAACCCTCTAAAGAATTTTAAAGGTTTTCATGGATTCCCTCTAATTCTACTTCACACAACAAAAAGCTAAATGCTTTACACTGTCGTTTCGTCCAAGTTACCTCACATCCCCTCAAGCAGCCTTGTAAAACACCTTTAAACTTGATCAAAAGCCTCAGTATCAATTACCGTATTCATGTTCCAGGTTTACAAGCAGTATTCCAGGTGTGGCCTCACGTACGTTTTACAAGGTGGCAATCGGGCCTCCGGTCTTCTTGAATTAGTCGTTTTCCTTAACATGTGAAGCGTTATATTTTGTTTATTAGACGCTACTGCACGCTTTGAAATCGACCATTATGAGCACTCCTAGGGTTGCAGCTACCTCAACTCTCCTCACCTATCTGACCTGAAAACCTTATCAACTCTGCCTAATTTCTAGCATGCAGCTGACTGCGGTGGTCTGCAGACCACCTTTGAATACTATCCATGTCTTCCTGTTTGGGTGTGCTATCAGTAGTTCCTGCAACTTTCTTATCATCACCAGAGATCTAGCAGGGACACTTCGTGTTCTTGATGGTCACCAGACTCCACCTTCCCCGTTTACAGATGAAAAGACTGAATTCTCCCTAACAATGGTTGTGATTACAATGTCCACACCTGTGTCTGTTAGTTCAGCTGTAGTTAATTTCACTATATGAATGATCATAAGTTGGTCATTGTCAGATGTGTTGCGGAAGTAGATTTCATGACGCACCACCTCAGCAAATGCCTTTGAATAACTTGGTCAACTAGAAGATTATCCAAACATGCACACTAAACTGTTGAGCCTAAATATTACGATAACTAGTTTCGTTTCATTCATATCCAAACTTGTCATCAAGCAACACTTAACAACCGGCCAATGGTGTTCCGAAGAAAATCAGGCCCGTCAAACAAACTATCCCGTTCTAAATCGCGCACTTTTTGGACCAAGAAGGAGATAATCTGCGGAGTTTACCGTACCCTGGATTTATTTTCACTAAGTATGCTGAGTTAACACACGTGTAAGTGATAGCAATATATGTGTCGTATCCCTCAACTCAAACCCATTGCATGGATATTTATAGCCTAATAACACAGTAACCTATATGTTGTGAGTGAAAAGCCCAAGTTTGCGACAGTGTCAACACAATAGTTTATTGCAACTCGTCAGTATCAACCCAGTGAAAAATATCTTAAAAATGAAATGTGATACGCGTTACGCTTATTTCAAGGAAACCACGTTTCGCAAACATTGATTTACAGTCAAAGTTCACGTGATTGACAAAGTGAGGATGGGAGTAGGGAGAATTAGGTGGGGATGAACCAAACACCTAGGAAAACAACAAAATCTTCAGTTGAGTTGAGGTTTCAAACATAACTGCTGTTCAGCACAAGACAAAATGCGATTCAAATATGAAACGTTTGAAAGAATAAAAAAAGAATTCTTTTAGTAGCAAAACGGTTGCTGTCATCAGGGTGGAAGACCGACAATTCTTCTAACCAGTGCACCCGGAAAACTGTATATAAACAATGCAACAATTAGAAGAATCAGGAAGATAATCAATATTTTGATAAGAATCCATTTGAGCTTGTACTTGATGAAGTAACGCAGAGTATTCAGTGGTCCCAATAGTTTCTGGAATGAGCTGTCTGGTCGACTGCAGATAGAGAGGAAAGGGAAAGACATAGTAGGATCAAGTAGCTTTCTGTTTACTCAACAACGAAGAACAGTCAAGTAGTCTCAGACTCAACGAAACCTAACGAAGTCAAACATGGTAGCTTTTTTCTTCAATGATATGCTTTCCTCGTTCATTCTTCTATGTAGTCGGTTGACGGGAGGCAGTACGGCTGACCCCCGTTTCCTGGACTGCAATGTTGTATTATGCAGCTTCAGTGGGATGGTGTACCACCCTGTCTATACTCCTGTGATGTCCGGAATTCAATTGTCCACATTATTGTTTACTAAAGCTACTCAACATACTCACTTTGTCGGGCTTTTAGGTATTGTGATTCACTAACCATAATTGTTCTCATTTTATACATCAGTGGCACGGCTGGTTGCAGAGACTGACACTTCAATATCTGGGTTATGTGGTTTTAGATCTAAAACATCCAAGCCTCCTGTCTTAGTTCACTATGCTGAACGATTTGTTCGAACTGTTTATGTGGACATAATCCTATAATATATTACTCGATAAATTTCACCTCACATCCGCTGGCCTTCTATGATTCCAATATTCCTCCAAGTGTATTGAACAAACTGTGTGAAGTAATCATGTTTTTGTATCAACCCTCTTAATTACCACCATGCTCTTATCAACAATCTCCCATATACTATTCCTAAACTGTCTCGCTTTTTTAGGGTTTTCTCATCATACCCATATGTTTCTTCGTCAGCTCTCCAGCCCTGAAGCGCTCATGGTAACAGTGATACGCGGCAATAACTGAAACAGCTAAGCTAGCTAACTCCTCTGTCTCTCAAATATCTCATCTCTTCTCGCGAATGAAGTGACGTATCGTATTCCGCTGAGTTTTTGCAGCACGGTAGGTCCTGGAAACCCAAGGGTAAGATATTAGTCATCCTCTGCTCAAGCCATAAATTGTGTGAGCTGAACTGAACTATATAAACGGTCTGATGTTAAGTACCATCATTTGTTACCTTTTTGTTCACGACGGCAGTGTAGACTGGCAGACTGAGTTAGGCTGTACCCACTCATACTACACTCATACAATCTGTGCATCGGTTCCGCTTACTGTCTTGGCATAAATGGTGCTCGTAGAAATGTAATCGTTTTATAGGAAAGCACAAATAACTATTTGATGAGGCAAAACAATGACGAGGCACTGCTTTGAGAGTGATACCTAAACCACAAAGATTTCCAATGGTTTTATGGGAATGTCACTGTTATCAGCACGAGGCTCTTTCCAGACAACTTACTTATGCATTTAAACCGTTTGCCAAACATCTCTCAGTCACTTGTGAAAATCCACCAGTCAGAATTGAGATGGCTTCGTGAGTTCATTACAAATCAGAGAGGCCTGTCTAGGAATGGGCTAACATCTACAAAAGTAGCAAGCGTTGTCAGCGATAACCTAACCTAACCATACCGCGGTCGACCTGAGTCATTTCATTTTAGACTGGTGACAGCAGTACCACAGAAAACGTTATAAAACCAAACTTCAATCACCTTCTTGCGTGTTAACTGTTAACAATACTGAAAAAACAGACCTGTCTTCCACTGCTCTACCAGGAGGTTGAGCAACTACTCGGAATAAAAGTAGCCACATTTTAAGTACTTTTTTTAAATCCAAAATCGGACAACGATACCTCCAACATTTTCACACGCCGTTTTCAAACCTAATGACTCCCTCCCCTTCGGCTAACTAGCAATGCGTGTTGATCCAGAACAGAGTTCACAGAAAGAAAACACTCCACAATGGCCACACTCCTGAGACGACCGATGGGTTGAGCACAACATGTACGACAGATCTGAAATATCAATTTTCTGATGAGGTGTGAGCTGCCGTGTGGCTTTCTTTAGTCCTTTGAAGCACTGTTTCGACTTGAACTCCTCACACCAATATCGTCAGAAGTAGGTAAGTCTGCAATTCTGTGCAATTCTGTGCTAACCTTGTTTTTGTATTGTTATTAACTATAATCTCGAAATTTCTATAAAAACGACCCCGACAAGTAACAATCTGAGACAACGCGCCGTCTGACTAAAACAGCCATCGCTTTTCCATAGCTCTATATTGCTGTGTTCAGTGTTCATTCTGTTGTTTGTTCAATTATCTACTTTTGATTTGTATGAGACTTAGAACCAGGAAAAAACAACTTTCAAAAGAACACTCAACGCCGAAAGTTTTTACAAGTGAAAATGGATGATTTTCGAAGCACTAAGGAGATCTTGAACAGACTGACTGTCATCCCTGAGCTTCAGTGATCTGTTATCACTTTTTATAGTTTGCTCAATAAAACGCATTCGACTGACTGATAGCTGATAGTAATCCATGTTGTACTTGCTGTCTACTCTGAATTCCTTATAAGTGGAAAATATCTACCTGTTATTTTGTGCTTAGTGCATATAGGTTGTCTATTCCAAAACTGTGCCACCACAGTTTGTTCCGCTATAGCTAGTTTATCGCTTGATTATGACTAACTTATGACCACCGCTACAGAGGTACATTAGTTAGTTACGTTTGTTCATAACCTTCTAAGGTAATGATCCAAGAACCTGTTATTCTTCCAGAGACTCCAATGATGATCACTATTTTTTAGCATGCAACTTTTACTGATGTATTCGCCCGTCTTTTTGTTATAGAAATCCACAATTCAAACGCATCGCCATTCCTTGCAAGGTTGAAATGCACTGCAATCCTTCCAGCGTATACGTTATTTTATTCGGCTGTTTGTGAAGATGATCTAGCGCGTGGTCTCAACAATACTGTTATCTTGAAATTAACGAGGCTGCCCTGCTGTAAAGCGTTCGGTTTGTTTAAGTGATGCGCCTCTGTAGGGGTCTCTTCATATTTTATCAGAGGTCAAAATGTGGTGAACAATCTTGTTTTCGGTGTCATCTGCAGTCTAAATACAACACAGTAAATGTGAAATTATTTGTCAAGTCAGAATCGTGTGGAATCTAATTTGACATGAAGCCAGTGTGGTTGTGATTTGTCAATTGTTCCAACGATGGCACATTGTGTAAAATTCAGTGTTTGAACAAAGGGCTTCTGCGCGCACAGGTTGGGGTTTTCCAGCCGTATTTTGATAAAGCAATTTAAGAGAATGCTGGTCAGCGCATGCTATCAATACTTAAGCCCGAAACCCAGTGCGCGTAGAATGCTGACAGGAGGTGATTTGGAAGCCTTAAGAAACCTTCACAAGGACGACAGCAACTTGATTATGCTACTTGATAAGGGCGCAGGGATAGTTTTGTTAGAAAAGCAGTCATACCTGAACAAAATGAACGATATACTAAAGGATGATGCCATATTTCGAAGAATGGAGTCTGGGAAAGAGGCGACTCTTGCAACCAAAAAACATTTTTAAATTCTTCAGAAACATGAAGCAAAATGGGTGGATCGACGCTTCATTTTTCTAGCGGGTGTGACCAACTAGCTCAGTTATTCCAAAGCTCTATGTCTAACTTGAGATTCATAAGAACGGCATGTTCCTACGCCCGATTTTGAATATAACAAACTCACCGTATCATGCGCTGGCTCAGTGTTTGACTGAACTTTTGAAACTACTCTGCATCAGACTAACTCCAAATAACCTGAAGGGTGCGGTTCAGCTCACTGAGTCAATAGAAGATCAGACTACTGATACTAAAAAAACGCTATCATTGGGTGTGTCTCTTGTTCACGAACCTGTCGACTGAGTTTATGTTTGATTACCTGTTCGAATGATATGTATTTCGAATTGCCGGATGAGTATGTCAAAGACACTCTGTTAGTTTGCACACAGGAAATCCAATTTCGGTTTGATAGGAAAATCTGCCGCCAGAAGGATGAGGTAAAAATGAGCACTGTTGGCTGATACTTTCATGGGGATGATTGAACGAACAAAGCTAACAGGAGTGATAGATCAAGCCTACTGTACAAACGATACATAGATAGTATTGTTTGTATCGTCGACAGCAGCAATGATACTGACTCTCTGTTATCACTGACTCACTCAGTTCACAAAAAGCTGAAGTTCGCTATGGAATTAGAACAAGACGAAAACTGGCTTTCTTTGATGCTGTACAAATGGAACATCCAAATGGATCGATTCAACGAGGCGTACATAGGAAGCGAACGTAAAATGGCCAGTGTACCCAGTTTCACAGCTCTGCTCCAATGAAACTGAAACGGAACTTGATACGTTGTCTAGCAGACCGGATTTTTAAAATTTGTACCGATGACATGCTGGACAATGAGCTCAAGCTTTTATGAGAAAAGTTTTTGTGCTAAATGCTTTTCGGACAAATTCCCATTTCGAAATATGTAAAAATAATTGAACCGCAAGACAGTGAGTTGGCGGGCGGGAGTTCGGGCCGAAAGCCATTCATACAAGGTTGGCATAAGCGGGTGAATTATCAAGTGCATCGTAGACCATGAGGCTCGATGCGGCCCCGATAGAACGTTCCATGCTTCACAACTAAAACCAGGGTTCACCTCTAAGCCAATTGTATGTTTCCACCTCACGCAGGCACTACCCGAGAGTACCAACTCGTTTTGTATCCACTCGTTCTCTTGTTTTTGTGGAGCAGGTTACGTTGGTGACGCAACAAGGCGCTTGTCGGAGGGAATACGGAAACACAATCCAGCTCGGTTGATGATTGGAAAACACCGAAGGATTTCCAGCGCAATTTGGACCCACCTACTTGACACCGGTCACAGAATTAATGTGGATCTTGCGTTCAGGCCGATCTACCGTGTCACACATGATTACATCAGATGTGGGTAATGTCATATCCTGGCTGTCGTGGAAGCTGTCGGAATCTGGCTGCGAAACCCTAATCTGTGTACGCAGAAGCTTTTTGCTCAAGCACTGAATTTTATACAGTCTGCTGCCGTTGGAACAATTGACAAGCCACCATATAGTTGTCATATCTGTAATCACCAAATCACACTGGATTCACATTGAATTAGATTCTACACGATCCTGACTTAACAAATAATTTCATATTTACTGTGTTGTATTTAGCCTGCAGATGACACCAAAATCCAGCTTGTTCACATTTCTACTTTTGATAAGATCTACGGGTACACTTGAACATCCAAAACATTTGCCTACTCATTTTGTCTGGAAAGTGATTAAAGCCGTTAGTTTTAGGGTGAATTGGAATTAATTGTCTTTCGGTGTTCGCCTATTTTGCACATATGCTGTTTGGTATTTCCCAACGGTAGTTTGCTGCTCTTGAGATCTTGTTCGAAGCTTAACAACGAATAGAGTCAGAGACTGGATATTGTATGATTTCTTTACTTATTTAGCCTGATAACCACGACTAACTAGTACGAGCTTCCAAGCCAAATTCTCAGTCTCCTTTGCTTGTCAGAACACACATAAGTCGCCTATGTTTACTAAGAGGTGATTGACAAAAATAACCGCCAAGTCCTCTTAAAGTGACGTTTCGATTGAGGTGACACGTATCTGTGGCCCAAAACCGAGCTCCGAACTTATCATTAATCGACATGTGGGTGTCATCGTCCAAAGATCGGGCTCAAGCCACCAGGTGTCTAATCTGGTGCGATCGTGACGACTGTTAGTGATTGCCTCTACTTCGATTTACTATTTTGCAATCTTGTATGCCAAACCTGAGGTACGGATGAAGTTTTCAACTATATGGGATACCTGTCGAAGAGCAACCAGTTAAACTGTGTATCAAGTCCACATATCCATTTGGCAACCAGATTGAGGATAGTCGTTCAATGTTTTAACTATATATATTTTGTCTCCATACAGTTCATACAGGGTCGTTAGGTCAATACAACGATATGCATCAAGCTGACGTCTTCATACGCTCTTAACCTACCTCACGTTGAGGTAGCAAGTGACGCTTTGCCAGATATGGAGAAATATTAGACAACCCTTGAATGAGGAATTGTTTGTTTTCCCTTTCTGACTCATGGCAACATCCTTACTATAGCTTCTGCAAAAGTAAAGTGTGCAAATTATGCACGCTGACCGACCAGATCAACCATGTAACGCACGAAGTCACGTTTGGGTCAGAGAACATTGTTTCAAACCAACAGCGATGAGGCAGCCGGGAGATATTATTGTAAAACGTTCTGTCAAAATCCATTGGCTATCGGGTAATTAAGCTCACCCTGTACAGATGAGCGAGTATTGGTGGAAGAAGGAAGGGGCTCTCTATCAATCACATATCTGTAACGATTGCGCAAAACTCACACCGACTGTAGTATACAAGTGTCAAAAGCAACCGATATGTAGTGAGATTCGCCACGGTTAGCTGTCTGAATTTAATAGAAAAGCCAGTAAATAGTGTGTTCCTCTCCTATGCTCTATAATCGTGTTATTGAATGCATGGCATACTGATTAAGCAAGTTACTTCAGGCCTATATGTCACCGTCTTACGGTGGTCTATCGCCCACATACACTCATGATTTACTCGTGTGCGTGGCTTGTGTATTACATTCTAGCAACAAGGTAACGACTGTTTTGTGAAGCATGGACATTAAAATGGTATGTTTGCATTCAGTCGTCTACAAGCAGAAATATAAGAGAAGAATTTAGTCACAACTGACTGAATCACTCACTTGGGTTTCGGAAGAGCATTGGGTTCTTCTCTTGCCAGACCAGCAGGTGAATTTTCTGCGTCCACTGCAGTCAGAAGACTCATTTCACACTCCACTTTACCCTGCAAAATAATGTATTAAATGAAGTTAAAAAGTGTTTGACGAACCCGGGAGTAATATTGTCGACCACGTTTAGTAGCTTAATGACCTAAACCCTGCTTATGTGCACTGGTATGGAAACTAGAAATTTGAGCGAAATATTATTTCATCTTTTAACGAAGGGCACATTACGTACATAATCGGCTTTCACATACGTTTTGACGGACTCTCTTATTGAAAAGACAACAAGACAAACATCGCTAAAGTGTTAGTCAGAAGACAGATCCTCAGGTGATCGGAAGTGTAGTTATTCCAAGTCCACTGACCTGCGCGGTTGATCTTCGACCTGTACAGTTCACACAGTTTGTCCCCACAACGCTAATTCATCCGGTTAAACTCTTCTGAGAACTGGTTTACATTTATGTGGCGTACATTCCACAGTTGTGAAAGCTAATAGGATTAACCCATTCATCACCTTTGCAACCCAGGTAACTGCGACCATACAATCTAGCAGACGTACATCTACACTGTCTTCCTCCTTAGTATTCTGCCAGTTGTTTGCTGATCGTGCTTTCGGTTCTTTCAGTATGTATGGTACCGACGAGGTCCACAAAAGCATCGCAGGTGGCCGTGGATTCTACTCTATTTAGAGAACATACAAGTCCCACGTCATGAACCACCAGGTCGGTTAGCACAAATGGTAAACAATAATTGGGCAGTGAGCCTATACATAGGATGTAAGCATCAAGCAAGGATGTGGAGTGATAAATCTTTAATAGAACAACTCTGAACAGAAAGTACGATAACACCAGGAAAGTCCACTGAATAAAGATACATTCATACAAGTGAATGTAGATTAAAGTTTCGAACGAAAGATGCCATTTTAAAACTCTACGGAAATGCGGTAGTTGCAGGCAACTACAAGTGGTGTTAAATTTATACCGACAAAATCCCCTGATGCCCATTAGCAGTAAAAACACAATTTACCAAGCTTGCTAGTCTCTATTGTGTTGGCATGACGAGATGTCACTTCTAAGTTAATTGACTGAAATTAACAGGACGATAACCCGCCTGTTCGCTAGATGACCGGGCAATCTGACCATTACTCATTAATGAATGTGGCTAAGCATTTATACATGATAACCCAGTCATGTCTAGTGTGAGGTCAGTTGCAAAAGAGGTCAACAACGCTCCGTAGTGAAAACATGGCAGTGGTAAATATATGGACTACTTTTAGGCTCTAACAAAAACGGAATTCCAATTTCTTGCTTCCGTTCGAAACAGCCTTGCTGTTTAGTCTGCGGGAATCTAACAACTGCAATCAATTGTGAATACTGCTCACATTTTACCTCTGTTAGTGAAAATAAAATTTTCTCTTGCTTAGTCCCCGCTATTACCAAAAGGTATTCTTATACTCATCCATTTTTGGAAGTGGACACCATAAATTCTAAGATTCAGGTGAATGCAGCATTTAAAAAATTGGGTGTTTCATCAACTCTAGTAAGATTATGAGTTAGGTTATGCTCAGCTTATTAACCAAATATGGTGGTTAGTGCATCGTTGAAACGGGAGATTTGTGAAATTACTGCTGTATGAGAACATGAATACGAGTACCGTGGAAAACAAGCTAGTCCGTGTTTTTCTCGTAACGAAAATGCTCTTGATCAAGCCGGTTGCCATTGCAAAACTGATAGTGCGAGCACGTGTGTGCATCAGCACAATTGTAATTGTACTGGTTCTGTATTAGACACTCAGCTGTAACCCAGCTAGTCCAAATGACCCAGAGGTGTGGCCGAGTTAGCTATTATAGGGAACGGTATGATTGGATCTGATGAACTTTCGAATTAACAGTATGTGTGCGAAAACGAACGTGTGTGTTATGTTGAGTAAAATCTATCAAAGGAGAGGTTTTTGATTTTGAGATTCTGGATTTTGTATGTAGCTCGGGTTGAAGTTTTATGTGAATGATAGCTTGCTAACCTTGGCGTTGAGGCTGCAAACGTTTTCATCACCAAACAGATTAATATCATCAGTACGTACAGGCCTGAACTTAGAATTTAGTGTGGGGGTTGGCTAGCTCTGTTAGGTCAGATAAACAGGTACCGATTATATAATCACATCTGGTGATAAACATTTGCAAGCTAAATGCCAAGCTCGGAGAACAATCGAATGCTCAGAAGGTTTAAGGTCTTACTTTTATTTAAGCGAACCCCAATTATGACACTTTCCAAAAGCGACGCTGTGACTAAATGGGACGCGATGGATGAAAATAATTCTATGGGTTCCTGTGAACCCATCTTCCTCTGGTTGAACGATCAGTTCTCAGAATAACTTAGATCTATGCGTCCCTTTCTGTTCGCAAGTTGTATTAGGTTCAGTAAACTTAAGAAGCTCCATATTTACTTTCACTTGCAAATTGTCCAAGCCAAAGGACTCGAACATTGCCTGTTCCATGGGTGATGTAGCTATGAAGTTGCCTTGTTAGTAGGCCTTCGGTGTATCTGCTAGCAAATCACAGCACCGACCCTGTCTACTTCTATAACTGTCGTGCTATTTGACGAGAAATCGAAAATCTGCGACAGCACAAGGCTACTTGATTGAACAAACAAAACAATCAGTCTATTTTAGTCATGACCATCTCCACTAATTCCGTGAAGTACTCACTGTCAGAAACAGTGATGCTTATCTACAGATTGCTTTTTGTCAGGCAAATGAAGCAAGACGGGTGGTTTTACTGTGACGGCGAATGAAGGAAAGGAAACTCTGTGCTTCAACTGATCATTTCTGGCAACCAGCAGACAAATGGATTGTTTGCCTTATCGACGTTGGTGTATAATTATCCCTTTACTCCAGGGTAGTTATATTTACTCGGCTTTCTCAGTCAACTGTTCCAATTGAATGAAAAAGTTGCTAGGAAATGAGTTAAGTCCGACTTCTAACAGATGTTAATGATAAGCGTTTTTTGTTCCTCCCGATAAAAATTTTCTTTGATGAAAATTGTTGCAATATTAGAAGAATATGTCACTTTCTCCGTAATAATTACAAGGCAACTTTATGTGGTCTCAAAGTGAATAACAAACAGCATCATTTAATTGTTCATGTCTGGTCAAATCCACTTACCTGCAATTCAACCTGTTCATAAATTTCATCTGTGCACGGCCACCAGCCACGTACGTTTTTATTCTTGAATATGGAGAATTTTGGGCAGTCTGGATCAAGTTGATGTAATCCACAACTTTTGGGCGTTTTGGCACATCTGGGCATAGCACTTAGTTTCATAGTAATGCTTCCTAGAACAATAAACATTTCGATATAGTGAGATGGATTTATTGGCCGATGAGTAATCCGGACCTAAACGTACGGAAGTGGCTTTAATTTAGAAGATAGTACGGGAATTTCAGGAGTTCTGTCTTGCAACGTTGAAATTCATTGGCTTAGGCGCGGCTTTATTAGCTTCGGCAATATACTGTGAATCAAACAGATATCATTATATGGTACCTATCGTGCTGACAAATTTCAACTTTAATCAGACAATGAACCGAGGTGACGCTTGCGGCCGCGCTGAAGACGGTTGTTTACATGAATCTTTTCAAAGCTAGTGATTCCGCAACCACTCAAAAAGATATCCAAATGTTGTGTGACGCGAGTTTTCGTAAATTTGATATAACTTCCCAAAAGCATTCAGCATAAAAGGAAATCCTGTTTCCTTCAGCCAATAGGTCTATGAGTGTTGTTGCAGTTGCGGAATCAGCCATAACAGTTGTTCAGAAAGAATGTTTGAAACTGATGTCAGTGGTTGAGAAGTGTCATACAACCCTGTTATCAGGAAACAATGATTGTTGTAACTTTAGTCGTATCACACCAAAATTTACTAGACCAATGGGCCGACACTTATTTCTCCAAATAATGCCTACTAATAGAATTTTGAACCGTTGTGAGGTTCCACCGACTGACCGCAAGTAAGGTGCCCCCGTTTGCCCAAAAGTGGTTGACTATCATTTTCAACTTGGAGAGAAGTTCTGTTCGTGGGGTTATCGATTGGAATTAATAGGACAGTTACTGTGTCTCCTGTTGAAACGATTGGGTAGTCTGCCAAAATGTGGTTGGGCTGTCATGTACGATAATTTGGTTAGGCCAACGCAAACTCGGAAATTTTGAGGATTCCATGTTTGTCTTCTCACATGATCAAGTAAAATGCGATCGCTTATAGTCTATAAAGATTGCTAATCTGACATTTCTCATCCTACCGTAGGTTATATTGGTTGATTAAGTTTCATAAGCAAATGTATATATACATCACACATCAGATTATCCAGTTCCTTGTTCGGCGCACCTAAGAAATTGTCGGATGAAATCAAATCAGCATCCCAAATCTGTAAGGTCAGTTCGCAGTTGGCCTTAACGGTAGCTGGTTCGATATCGAATGGGCCTTTGACTGGGTACATGATGCGATCTTCCGCTTTGATGTAGTCGAAGGGAAAAATGAAGCGCCAATTGAAGTTTCCCTCACCGGACAGAGAACTAAATAATAAACGGGGGAAAATCAGAAGATCGGTTGTAATTTTGACAAAAAGCAATGTCTAGGCAGGTGGGCGAAGTCAATGACAGTGAAGCCATTATCGTTCGCAAACACTCATTTCAGTAACAAGCACTTATAAATAGCTTACAGTTGCGATGGTTGAAGAAAACGATACTTGTGAATGTCATCGATCATTCAAGGATTCAACAGTGAGGCAAAAGAATGTCGAAATATCAAGCGGATTTAAAGGATACGACAAAAAATCATTAACTGACGGACATGACGAAGTTTACTAATGACGAATAAATGTCCAAAAGAAATGTCGGCTGAGTAGTCCAAGCAGTTTCCATTTTACATGCAGTTTGTCCGTTTCTATTACTTCCATTTCGATAAAAGGTGCACGTATACAAAACCTTGTTTTCCAAGTTTACAATGTCAGTCTAAAAGTTTTTACTTTCCAGCAACAGCATACAATATTATTAATCGGTAGAACGAATGCTTTGGCCCGTTAAACGACGGTAGGAAAATCATCGTTTCTACTCGTAACAGAATGTGGCATACTAAAGAGGTTTCCTATCTGGAGACAGTATTGTTTATCAAGGAGTCAAGCGAAAATGAAGTTTAGAAATTTCAAACACAAGCCAGATGGTAGCACTTTGCGAACCAGCAGAATTGCAACCACTAACCTCCGACTACCTCGCCATGTGCGGAAACAACTATGACCATGTTCAGTATGAGAGTGTTGTTTCACTGCTGACTGAAAATGCAAGTCCGCTTCCGTATTTCGCAAAGGAAATGACACTTACTGAGAAGGTGCAACGAAACTATACAGACCAAGTTACTATGTTTTGTGCAGTACATTTACTAGACAGAATAAGACTGCTCTAAATACGTTACTGACATCTCAGTGAAGGATGAGTGTTAGAATATTGCATTGTCATTCAACCTCACTGTCCACACAATCATCTTAGAAGATTCTTCCCTAGTGTACAGTGTAGAGAGAACCAATTAACTTACAGAAAATATTTTCTCAATATCCGAATACGTCCACTCTGGAACAATGCAACAGAGCCTGCTGTGGGAGTCATCCCAGTAGACTAACTAAATAGGCAATGCAATACTCGCATCCAAGACGCTAAGGAGAGTATTCTAAGGGCCTTGTTATTAGAACGGTTGCGACAAAGGGAAAATATGCTAAACTTCCACCTTTTCTTTTAGTCATCTGTTGTTTTGTTGCATACAGATGCACGCCTGTAGCCCGCTTACGAGATTATGGTATGCTAGTTCTAGAGTACAGTTTCCTCGTACTCATCGTTGGCATTCAGAAACTGCTTCTTTTCGAAAAAGGCTGGCTGGAAAGTCTATCTGAATGCAAAGGCTGTGATCAAATGTGAGTGCTGATCAACTTAAAAACTGGAAAAAGGCTACCGACCTTTTCAATTTTGATATCCCAGTGCAGATGAAGATTCAACTAAGCACCCTCTGTGAGTTTCCAATGAGCCTCGTAAAACCAAACATCCGAACGGAGGCGGTCAGGAAATCTTTACAAGAACAGTAATTTATCCTCTTCATTATAATGAGGAAGGTAACATGACAACCTACTGAGGCTTGTCAAGTTGTTTATCTGCGAACACTGGACGAGGAGACAGCTTGACGGATGCACATGCGTAAAAATATGCATTGACCAAAGCACTTTTCAAATCGCGGACAGTGGCAAGGCGTTGCGACGACACAACAGTTGTAACTAGCACACAATTAATTTATTCCGTTGGGCCGATCGCTGACTCAGCGAGTATGGCCTTCAAAAGTATTGCAACAAGTGAAGTTGTGTTTCTGAAAAGGTGATATCAGATAAGCGTACATCCCCACAAAGTGTTCGGTTGCTACACATTTTCCATAAGATCACATGTATAGATACTATGGACCAGCCGAATCACTCGCTAACAGACACAAATACAGATAACTAAGTAAGCTGGAATCAAGCTTACTAGCTGGTACACAGGTCGGAGTTCCACTCACTGGAAACGAACTCATTGGTCATTTCTGGGAAGCTGGACTAAAGAGCGTACCTTACGGGATATCTTACACAAAATCTAATATTTAGCGGTACACGAACAAGCATGCATTACAGTGGGTTAAGGTTTCAGTCCATATAGACGTTTTCAGTTGTGGAGTGAACTGGATGCAGTCTGGACGGAAAGTAATTTGGCGACGGCATGAATTACGTGGCTAAAACCGGTCATTTAGAGATTCTTCAGCATGACTCAAAATCGGACTTATACACTCATCAAACATCACTTGAGAGCTCGCATCCATTTGTTCACTTAACTGTCTATCCCAAGTGCGCAAGACGAATAAAACTAGGGGCGACTCAGACTACGTTCAACACAATAAGTCACAGAGAAACTTGTTTCCGACTATCCAGTTTTTGACACGTGCATACATAAAACAGCATATTAATAACCGAAAGTGGTAAACTTAATCTCAGTTCACTAAGCCGGTCAAGGACCATAAAGAGCAAACCTTGAAACACATTACGCGGGCCAAACTTTCAAGTAGGCGAACAGAAAGCTGATATGCTCACGACATTACCTAAACGACAAACTAATGAACTTCCCACTTAACCAGGTTTGGGTATCAGGCCCAAATTTGACACTTGACTATACGTACAACCATGATGATTGTAGAAAATTTCGCAACCTCATGCAACTAACTGACGCTTGTTAGCCAGCTTTAAACTGACGTGAACAGAACACGGTTCGCACTGTTAACTGACAGTATACCAGATCAAGTAAACTTGAACCGTGCTTTCGTTCATTGGGATGACCATTTCTACTCATTTTTCGAGTAATCAGATGTCACTGGAAACTACCGTGTAAGTAATTGTCTTGCCAGGATGTCCAAAAATGCACAACAAATTTAGTATTGATGAATAGTCAGAGATATGGTTTATTTCCAAGTTGACCATCACTCATATTTGATCACAGCGTTCGCATTCAGATAAACTTTCCAGCCGGCCTCTTTCGAAAAGAAGTACTAGACTCAAATTCCGTTCTCATTAGAGCACATCAGTGGTACATATCGTTGCCATTTGAAAATAAACCAAATCCCCGACGATTCATCAGTAATCTAAGATATATCGCCTTGCAGGTTTAATGAGTTCAGTGATTTCGACCTGTCTTGGAGGCTTTAATCGCCGGGTTACCGACTGGAGTTAACAGGGCAGTTACTGTGTCTCCCTTCGAGACGATCGAGCAACCTGATCACTGCTCACAAGCGAAAGTGGTTGAGCGTTCAGATTTGATAATTCGGTCGTGCCCAATGCAATGTCAGTGGCGCAATGGTCAACACGGTTGCCTCATGATTGGAATGGCCGGAGTTCAAATCGCGGTCGTGGCAAGGATATGCACTACTGATGAGTTCTAATGAGAGCGAAACTCGAGTCTAATGCTTGTTTTCGAAAGAATCTGGCTGGGAAGTCTATCTGAATGCGAACGCTGTGATCAATTGCGAGTGATAGTCAAATTGAAAATTTATTATTTATAAGTGGATGTGGCAGGATTTTCACGGTAAGGCGGGCAAGGCATTATCACTTTGAAATATGTTTAGTTTGGACGGATATTATTATTAAAGAGTGTTATTGCAACATAGCCTTGTCGCTCGGAAATTATTGGTGTTTTCCAAGGAGATCAAATCACTTCAACCACTTGACTAACTAATAGCTTGCACACATCTTGATTCGTCATCAAATAGTATTGTGGAAATGCGATCGTTGTGTCAACCACTTCCGGGGCTTCGTATGCTTTCATTTAGTTTCCTGTGGCGAAATCGCCATTCTCCAATCCATCGTTTACATTCCAATTGATCGGTAAGTTTTGATCTGTGACTTCCAGCACACGAAGACCGATGGAAAGTTGCCAGGTTTGTTGAAAATCTTGCCGGATGAATGGAAGACAGTTATCAGTGATCACGTGTTTGAACTATACATGGCGATGTTTAATTATAGAAATAACCACTTGCACCAGACGCACTGGGCGAAATAGATATTCCGCTGATGCACATGTATAAATGCAACCAGTTGTGTATTGGACACGTGCCCTAGTGATCTCAGGTCCAAGTCAGCTAATCGACGCTGACTATCCCATCTCCGATTTGTCCATGCACAGTCTTAAAGTTTAACCTAAATGGTCTGTAAATTTTGCGTCTGTTCAACGTGAACGACGACGAATCTACCAAACAAACTAGAGAATTACTAACCGGTAATGAACATCTGTTTTCTGGTCGTCAATGCCAACACCTTTGATCCAACCTTTCACGTAAATATCGCTACTTTGTTCCGAAGAGAAAATGGATGTATCGTTCAGAATGACCTGCAGAATTGAGAAGATAGACCGTTAAAAGTGTAACCGTTTATCAAAATGGGAGTAAGATGACTGAATACCAGTGAAAAGTGCCGTAGTTTATTCCTCGCAAACGAACATGCATTTCTAAGGATGAAGGACGTTTCTTCTCCCTAAAAATGGACACTTAACACCGTCATCACAGATTGTACACATCCACGTGTCTGCTAAACAACGAAGGACACAGGAGTCCAATTGGTCTGGCAAGTTAGAGGTCAGAGAAGTGCAGCCAGCCACTCATAACTACGACGGGTCAATTGAACATAATCGTTCATTGCATTCGCTTCTCCGGAATGCATTCTGTCATTCAGATTGAAGAACTACATGAAAGCCTACATCGTACGGGTTTCGCCGGCATCCAGTCTTCACACAAACATCCCGGTGATAAATGGACTCAGTTCATTTGTGGGGTGAATGAGAGTACGTTTTCAAGATGACTGACACCACAAGAACCTTATTTAACAGAGGACATCTAAGTTTGAATCCTAGTATTTACATACGGGGCTGTTTCATAGGTAAAGTCAATCCCACTTACTTAATCTGAGTGAATGAATAATAACGGGTAACATAATCGAATAACACACCAATTCATATTGTTAACCGTTTGAATGAGAGCAAACTAAAGAGTTGTAAGAGTAAACACAGGGATTGGTATATGTGAGGTTCTGCGTGCAAACTGCAACAATAGGTTTATATTCCAGTAAGACTTCATTTTTTCCCCGTTTTTTGCTTTCTGTTGATCACAAAGTGAGAGAAACACGGATCGTAAAAGCAAGAGCAACGAATATACGAAATTAAAAGACAGCAGTTTGTCGAGACCACAGGTGTACACACATCGAAGCAAAAATATATTCAGTGTTACGACGATCTCCCCACAGATTCGTCACAAACAACAAACTGATTAGTTTCGGTTGAAGTTCAGCCGATATTCTGTAAACAGCTCGACTAAAGAGTCTAAGTCATCTAGAAATTATAAACTTTAATTTACTGGGATCGCTGCAACCTACGTCCATTCATTCGGGAAGTAATAGTGAACTTACATCAGCCGTGTTCCAAACAATTACACGCAGCTCATACTGTTGAGGTTGTCGAGGTGAAATGTCTATCACGGGTGGAGGAACTGCCAGTTCACGTTCAAAAATGTCCACCCACATTTGCAATTTGCCTTGGGAGAGCCCCGGTTTATCAGGGTGAATCAGCGGTCTGGTTTCCACGTGCTCAGGGACAAAATAGGTACCGGGCTCGACAACGTAGAAACGTTTGAGCACTTGAAGTGCCAAGGGTTCCACGGATTTTACAGTCCCTCCTTAAAGAATGGAAGCAGCTTCTCAATTAAAATATAGTTTTAACCAGTTTATAGCGTTAAATTAAGAAGGCGAATTTGATCGTGACAGATGGAAAATTGGAACATGGCCAGAAATGATAAACTGTTGATTCAGAAATTTAATATATGCATACGATTAACATCATACGAAGTCTACGTTGCAAACAGCTGTTTTCGGCCATTCTCACCAGGCATATACAATTACAAGAGATTGATCAGGTTTATATATCAGACAAAAGCATGGTTATACAGAGTGGTGATAGGCATGTGAACTGTGGATGACTGTCTACCAGGGTGGTGGTAGGTTTGTGTGTGTGAATGTGTTGTGTTTCTATGACCGGTATGGGTGTCACATCTGAGAGATAGGTTACCGAAGTTTTCTTCCTCATTCTGTATTTATTCTCTCACCTGCTGTTGTCAAGCGGGTTACATTGAGAAAACCACTCGGAGTCTATCAGACAGGGTCCGTGACCACCTTCCGAAATGGCTACGTGATAGCATGACGAAACCACCATCGAGTGCAACCGGATCGCACTTGATCAATACGGGTCATCAGATCACGTCCAATACAGCGTTCAACTTCATTTACAGAGTGTCCCAAACCAATTCCTGAGTTATCAGGGTGAGACTGTTGTCGAAGGCAGAGGCTATTGCTATCAAACTCTACAACCCCCAAATGTGCACTCAAAAGAAATTCTTACACGCCCTACACCTCCCGTGGCCAAGTATGTGTAAACCGGCTGCAACCAATTGATTCACTGACCCGATTAACAAGTTATCACACACCGGCCATAGAAACACAACACAGTTACACACACACACATACACAAACCTACCACCACCCTGGTAGACAGTCATCCACAGTTCACATGCCTATCACCACTCTGTATAACCATGCTTTTGTCTGATATATAAACCTGATCAATCTCTTGTAATTGTATATGCCTGGTGAGAATGGCCAAACACGGCTGTTTGCAATCTAGACTTCTTATGAATACTCTAGGTAAAATAAGGGAACTGAAGCAATCGAAAGACCGTACGAAGTGTCCACTATTGAACAGACAGTTTCTGACAGTGTACTTCAACTATCTCAGATTCATCAGTAAAAATGACCACCCAGTATAGATGGCGACCTAATAATCTATGCTGCAACACTATAAAGGTATTTTTTAAGAGCCAATGGTTACCTGATTCGTTTTTGATTTCCGTGTCCGCGTAAAACTGTTCCCCATTGATCGTCACTTTATTCTCCAATAAATTATACACCGGCTGTTCTATTCCTTTCTCTTTACAGATGCGCTCCAAAATTTCCGTCGGTAACTGACTGTCTTTCCACTTGACATATCCGTGACTGGATAATGGAGTAAGGGTACGAATTATATTTAATAATTAATAAAATTAAGATTAGTGCGCCTTTTATTTACTTCCTCAAAACATAAATAGAATATATGTAGCAAGCTGGTAACATTTTGATTTGTTCTCTTTAATTACTAGATGAGAACCGGTAGAGTTTGTACGAACCGCACAAAGTAACAAGCAAGTGGATCAAATAACTAGTTTCAGCGATCCAAACATTAGTGATACGAACTAATCCACCGCAAGGAGGCTGAGTCTACTAGCGTTTTCCGGGCACTCAAGACTGGCTGATGCTGTTGAATTCTCGTCGACTCATTATGTGTTTGCATTTTAATGCTTGAGATGGGACGGCAACATCGTGAAAAATTCGACCGGACCAACTAGATGACTGTTCGATATGATGCTGAGGTGATTAGAGCCTATTATATTTTGTTATAGTCTAAGTACCGTTTTATGACACCATAGGCAATAACGTTTGGGCCTATGTTCTGCTAACAATTTGGCGAGGGAATCGATCCGTTTTACCACGATAAACGTCACTGCAATTGTATTTGAGCACGTCTTATCCCTGCTTTGACAAAATTTCTAGTGAGTTCTACGTTTTCTTGAATGTGATATGTTTACTTGAATAGGTAACAACAAAAATCGGTATGCAGTTTCCCTGGACACCAGCCATTCTTAAAATGTTTCGAAACTGTGCAAGCTACTGAAAAGTGCGGAAGTAGGCCTAATTACTTAAAGAATAATTTAGACCTGACGTTCATCTTGACTGGTACGCTGCACGGTAAACCGCCGAACAATATAAAGTAGCAAATCAGAGGATGAACGTAATTAACATGCTTGTGAACTCATGATTAATTAAACATAAAAAGCGGGCATTTTGATATGTACACTCATCAGTGTATTACGGAGTGATGCAGTCTATTAAGGGTTGCTAAAGTGCAATGGCTGCTACTCCGAAGGTACAAAGTGTTGATTTTCATGAGGATTCTTGTTTCAACATTCAGACAGATATCACACGAAAGAACTCTGTTGACCAGTGCATAGCTAGCGTGGCTCTTGAACTCTGACAACAACTAAAATTAAGCCTTGTGCTTTCTTTAAAAAAGACTGCCTGGGAGACCATTTTTTAACGTGTGGATTAAGTGTAATTAAGTTTGCAGTTATGTGTGCGATTAACTGTGAGTAACCTTCGGCTTGAAATTATCGATGCTTCTGACTACACTGCACTTATAAATCAACCAAAATTTTTGAGGAAAAGACACATTAGACAAAAGGCACTGTCCGATTAGGTGATTACCGTAGTACAAAGACAGTTTACGTAGAGTTGCCTCTTAAGTGTAATTACTTCATGCAGCAAAGAGCACAACCAGTAAAAAATTCATTTACACAAACATTTAATGCAGCCAAACTCTGTGAGATCTCTTCGAAACCAGAACCCACCAGTACTATCAATCAAAGGAGACCAGCCCATCGGTGTTAACTTGCACCCTAGTTAACAAGTTGCATGTGATTCCGGAGAAAGTTACGTAGGGAGAGGCAAAAGACATAAAATGGGTGCCGAAGTCCCTGTTACTGGAAAACGGCAATTTTGTCTTAACAAGTAAACAGTCAGTTTCATAAGTGGCTACATATGTCTTGACCACTAGTCGCGCTATTGATTCACCTTGTGCATCCAGCATCCCGTTACTTCATTCTACTCCAAGATTCTTGAAGTTTGCTGGAGCAGTCGCAATCAATCGTCTCAAACCAGTTTTCTGTGTTCAGCAACAACTTTTTGTGAACCCAACATTTCGCTGACCTTAGCCGTCTGACTGACAATCCACCCCCTTAGATTTTCGCTGTGAGAAAGCCTATTCATGCTATTGTAAATTTGTTACTGATGAGTCAGTAAGAAATACTTGCACCTATCACTTTTCTCTTGCTAACTTTTGTTCAAAATTCTGAAGAGAGCTTGTTGTTTTGAACATTGTAGTAGTATTGCACTTTAGAAACACAGCAGTAACATCAGCTGATTCCAGCGTTATTATGAATACGCCAAGTTCGATCATCGTAAAAACTCGTAGCGTTCAGTATCTTGACAATTTGAGTACTCCTAGTAGTAGCACTTGGATCATTTAATGGATTATGAGATAGTGTTTTTGACGACAATCCGAGTCCGCATATAAGGGTTTCAGGTTCTCGACGTGCTCTGATCGCTCAGCGCATGTTCCATAATGTCGTGTGGCTTCTACCGTTTTTTTAAACGTCCAAGAATATCATTTGCCGCATAAATGGTTCTCATTCAAATTAATCAGTTCTTTGCATCACAGTGATACAAACGACCGTAACTGAGTGACCAGTTTATGGCACTTTTTAGTAGAGATTTATTAGTTAATTTGAATTCATTGTAGCACTATTTTATTCGCTAATACATGTAATTCAAATTGGCTTATCACAGGTTACACCCTCGCTAATTGCTAGCGTACACTGTTGAAGTGTTCGTATTTAGGATTTATACAGTTTATTTCCGCCCTTCTGTCTCTGGTTTACTTGTAATCCTTGGTACTACCAACGTACCAATCTTCCGGTCCAGTATTGAAATTCAACCACGCATTGTGATATTCCTTCAGGCTTTGTAAGTGAAGTTGATTGAATTATATTTCTCACGTGCTCCATCAGTGTTCCTCTATTCGCAACTATAATGTCAAACCTCTACTTTTTCCTGATGGTGTTTTCATCTCTGGTAAGTGTGTTTCAACAGGTTCGTGAAAAATGCGTCGTGAAACCAGTTTCTACCTGAAGCATTTCGAGCTAATTCAACCTCCGAAGTGCCCCTGTACAAGTAATTGTTTTAAGGTCTGCAAATATGTCAAATCTACGTAAACTGTAACATGTTCTGGAATTGTCTTAATCGGTTTTTCCGGATTCATAATAAAATCATTAGTTCTGACCAATGTGTACATTTGTGAACAAACAGTGTCGGTTTGACGTTTGATGATGTGAAGAATGGAACAAAATGACAGGCTGTCGGAGAAATTTGAGTAAGACTGGCATCCCGAAGAAAAGTAACATTAAGTACATTACTATTGCCCACAAATTATTAAGAATATATCTATCAGTACAGAAATGTTGAAACCTCCTAACAGCTGGCATGACTGCGCCACGCTGCCACCTTGACTAAAGTTAAACACTCGGGTCACTAGATTGCATTAAGATAGTTCAAATCTAGCACTAGAAGAAAGCTGTATGCGTTGTACTTTAACCTGACATGAGACTGCTTCCCAATATGTCTTCATTGTACCGATTGTATGGTCCCGACTCATGGTTGAACTTTACTAAACAATAGTGTCGTTTAAGTCAGGATTTAATTACCTTGAAATGCTCACCACTCATAGCTGATAACAAAGATATACAATACTGACTAGTTGCAACGAGTGCGAAACCAAATCATAATGCCTCTTTCAGTCTAAGCCAACTGAACTAGATGCGGAAGATGCAAGTAACTATGAGTTAAAACACTCAGATCATCAACTAAGCGTCACACTCAGGTGCTGTTGACCAGATTTACTGGAACCGAAATCCCGACTTAATTCAGAATTCAAAATCGCGAGTTTGACGACTGAAGATAACAGGCAGTAACTATAACTCCTATAGATACTGTAGGCCAATCTGAGTAGTAATCACAAGCAAGTGATTCAGTATTTACGTTTTAATTGGGTGGGGATCAACACAGGTCACTGTAGCAATGGCCGGAGGTCGAATCGCGACCGTGCCATTGGTATACAATAATGATTAGCTCCAACCAAACCAACCTGTGTCAGGCGCATACGTTTCAAAGGGCTAGGTGAGCAGTCCATAAGAATATGAGATCGGTAATCAGATGTGAATGATTTTTAAGTGAAACCAATCCGATTTTCCGGTATTGTCTTAAGAGTTAAAGGCTTGTAAATATCATCGATAATTTATCCGCACATACACTGAATTGGTTATCAAATCAACTCACTGTTCACTTCCTAATTATTTGCCCACGCTATGGCAAGATAGTTAACCACATTTTAAATAGTCCCGAACACATATCTCCCCTACGTTGCGTCACCATACTGGCATAACTGTTCTCAGGTATATGTTTTTAGCCTTTAAAGGAATAATCCCTTAATATGCGTTCATCCTTCATGCAGTGCTCTGTTTCCAGAGAGCAACTCCCTAATTCCTCGATTAAATGGTTTTGAAACACTTTAGTTTGTATGTTAATTGCCTTTGATTTGTCACACAATTTCCACTAAGTTCTCCTGAAATTTGTGCCATAGATTAGTGTCAAACGGTTCTTGAAAATACATTTTGGTAAGCTTTAGCCTGCTGAGTGTCAGCTCTTCTTCTCAAGGTGTGCTATCTTTGCGACAAGTACAAAACGATCACTGATTTACAAGAACGGTTCATCAAAGAATAGTCCCATAATCCTCATCTGAGTGTTAGCATTGATCTCGCTACAGTGCAAATCTATGTTGTGATAGCTGTGTTGTTTCATGGTATCTCCTAAAACCAAGTACGTGGAGTTATCAGATATACTCATCTTAGAGGTTAAGACAATCACACTTTTTGTCACTGTGGGCCGTCAATTTACACACTGTTTATGTCACACAAGTTATCAGCTCTTCTGTTTTTAACAAGCGAGCTCTCAGAGTCGTGGTAAATCCGAGACAGTGACAGTCTTTAGGGAAAATAGTTCCACAGCGTGAAACCCATGAGGCGCAACTAGCAAATGGTTTTCAGTTAGGCTCAGCATGTCCTGTTTCCTTTGTATATCATCAAAGATTGCTATATCTGGTGAGCCAAAACTTGCACCATTTCAAAGTTTTCTCATTGTTCACCTCTAAACTGTACATCCAGCATCAATTGGAATAAACGCTGCCAGAAACTCACGCGTTATACACGTCCATCAGGCCACAAGTGGCCCGATATGGACTATGAAATCGATTCTCAATGTCGATCCGCGTCTCCCCAATAAAATCGTCAGATCCCACTCGATCATGGTCCATCACCTGTTGCAACAGAAGGTGAATGAAAAATAAGTTGGATCATGAGTTTCTTCGTCTGAGATATTACCAGCATGAGCACCCTACTCTTAGTGTAAAATGTGGTCAAAATAATCCAGTGGGAAGTGGATTACTCTGTACGGGAAAGAACCGGCTGTTCGTGTTATCTGGTATCTGTTAATGATGATCACTTGACTGTTAGCGGTCGTATGACACCGCGTTAGTCCTCATCACATATTAAAAATGGAGGTGTATATATAACATCGTTCGTTGGTATAATGATGATCGTGCTGGAACAGTACAACCAACCCCTCGTCCACACTAAAAACATCGCACGCAAATAACACGTAACTCGTTAACTATGACCTGTCATTCTCTTTCGAGATTTAAGTGTGGCACAGAAAAATCACCAACGCCTTAGGCTTTTAGAAACGGTGGGATTATGAAACAATCGTCCTACTGATTATTTACATCCCAGAATCGCCAGTCAGAAACAAGTTAGAGGAAGTTTAGATAACAAAAAGTTACACAACTGATCATGAAGACCGCTTGCTACCATAAGCTGTTCGGGGTCTCTCATAGACAAATGATAAATCTATAGATGTCGTTTCAATCGGGACGACACAAGTTTAGGTACAATTGGCCTGCAGGTACTCTTTAAAAAACACAAGAATTTTCAGTCGAGGTCATATTGAAGGAACGTATCTCTCACTACGCAACTCACCTGGATCGTCAGCATTGAGTCCATTGGTAACTGAGCAGTGAATTCGTAACATTTGCCAAAGATCGGATTCAGCGTTTTTGGTTTGTAGTCGTTTTTCTCATCGATTACAACTTTACCCAGTGAAAGTATCAGATATGGATCTGCTTTGCCGTTCCGGTCAGCTGGATGTAATTCGATAGCCTGAAGAATAATGACGATTTGCTCAATTTAGCAATGGCTAAGCAATGGACAGTGACTTGAACAAGCATATAATTAGGAATCTAATGATTAGAATCCCACCATCGATGTCTCAATCCAGATAATTTGATCACTGACGTTGCAACAAATTGATGCGGTTGGAATATTAGTTGAGGATGCCTCAAAAATTGAAACCACCGGGTGAATATAAAATCATATTTATTGTAGCAAGCATGTCGTAGCCGTCTGGCTTGGAAGTGCGCTTTTCCCGTTAGATTGCATTACTATATTTCACCTAGTAGACAGTTTATGAATATATAATGGAATCTGACTGCTCAGTTTGTCCGGATAAAATGTTAGGGTTACAACGTTTTAAACATCAAACGGAGCAGCAAGTAAAACGAATTCGTAGACAAGAGAAAACTCACTCTTATTACGTAAACACGAACGGTCAACTTTACGCGCGCTTTTTTGGGAAGTATTTTGAAGAGACGCAGGTCAGATTCTTCTTCCGGCCAGGGCTCGTTGTCATCGACTGCGTATATCATCATATTGCCCTGATAAATTATACACGACAAATATACAGAACAAAATTCAGAAACACGAAGCTTTTTCGCAAAAATAGCACCGAAATTTCGCGTGCTGAGAAGTTTGGACGGCTACGTCAAAGTCACTTTTAAGAAATGTGATGTAGCATTTAGTCGTTGCTAAATTTCATCCACCTACTAGCATCCTCAGTGGGGTTGTGACATAAGAAATCTGATGCCAGTAGTCAGCGCATCTTATAAGTCGTGATATATGATGATCTGGAGTCTCCCTCGTGTATGACATTTCTCTACATTCCAGTACTGTATTTTAGCTGGTAGATGGAAAGGTGAGAACTCTGAAGATTGTTAAGAATCAGTGTTTCGTTCATTGTACGTCGAGGCGTCTTTGAAGAAGTTCACAACAGCTAGAATCCACGAGTGTGCCTGAGCGAACGTTGAGTCAATTGTAATTGGCAATATGGAGAATATTGGAAAATAAAGGCAGCCAAATGTACCTCTAGACACATCCATTGTATAAAATGCTATCTATTTGTGCGCAGAACCGATAAACTCAAGGAACTGTGACCAGGAGGCAATAGCATGTGGATTTGGACTGCTCACGAACAACTTAAAAATCCTTGGTTCGATTGCTGACCGATTCTATTAATTCGAAGCATCTTTTCCAGAAACTCCGGACTTTGAGCGAAGCTATTTGCACATATCATAATTACTGATGTGTGATGGAAAAGATTGGATGTGGACTAAGCAATACAACTGGTTGTAGTTACCGTACATCCCCAGAAATTTAAGTTGTCTTTTTTGGAAAAGAAGAATTAGACCCGAATCATACCCTTGTTACAGGTCACCAGCAGTGTATCACACTGCCACGACCAGGACTAGAACTCTGGCTAATTTTTCTTGAGGCAACAGTGTTGACCATTGCGTAAATGAATATACGTCAAACATGACTGAATTGTGAGTATGAGTAGGGCTCAGATCACTCAATCGCACTCATGGGAGAAACAGTAACTCTCCTGTCAGCTGTAATCGGTGACCCAACGACTAGGATTTCCTTGTGGAATGAAATCCCGCACGCAATTTGTAGTTTGGACGGCTCAGTTGATTCATCATAAAATATTTACAACCTGCCAACAACCATTATTTCTCGCCACCCACTTATAACAGTGTGCTCACAATTATCAAGATTTAACTATTTAATGCTATCTCTCTGTTTGTTGAAATGTTGTTGAACATGAAATGCAATAATCAGTTTTCGACAAACTACCAAAGATAAATATACGGTAATTAGCCAAGTCTATGTCATTGGGAATACATCTCTCTAGGTGTTAACAACACGATAGTAGTCGCTTTACACGTGACTCAAGAAAATACGCAGTGGTACTCATATTATGATTGTGAATCCGCGGATATTTTAAGAATGTGCCTCAATAAACTGAATGAACCGGTGGGTGTGAATTCTGAACAACAATCTTGAAAATTCGGAAAGTTTGCAGAAGGACACAACGATTAGTAAGATATCCGCACCAAATGTAGTACGAATGAAGTTGAATAGTTTGGGCGCCGTGTTTAACATGTTATTGATAAACAGATTAGAAATAACACAACGTTTCGAGCAAGTTGTAATACTCTACGTTTCAACCACCTCGGGTGACCTTCCTTAGGAGTATTGTAGTCGAAATTTCGATTACAACACTCCTGAGGAAGGCCACCCGAGGTGGTTGAAACGTAGAGTATTACAACTTGCTCGAAACGTTGTGTTATTTCTAATCTGTTTATCGACACAACGAATTCTTGTGCAGCTGAGCAGTATCGTTTTTGACTGTCTAATCCAAGCTATTTTGCTACAGAAAGTCTGCGAATGCCAGTAACTAGTTCGAATTTCATAGTAACAAACACGTTGACATTTTCATAAGGTGGTCACGTCCGCGCAACACATGGTCCAAATGGTCTGGAATTTCGAATCAACCGACAAAGAAACCCTCGTACATCATGCAAGTGTGGAAGTGTTCCGTTTTAGACGGAGCTAGTAGCATCCAGTTCACCGGTTTCTTTCCGGAACAAAAGGTTGAAAACGTTGGATAAGTGTGAAATTCTGCTGTGTAAGATGTGAATCCATTTTGTAAGCACTAGCCTGTGGCTTTTAGTACGCATGGTTTTCGTGTCATTCTGGAAGTCTTAATACGATGGTCAGTGTAAAACGTGTTAGAGGACTGAATGAATTTCGGTATGAGGTTCTTTAGATCGCCATGAGATCTACGGCTTGAACCAAACGAGTGAACATTGTCATTTGTTAGAGACGCTGTCAAAAACGAAATCGAAATCTGTTCAATATTGCTGATTACCTAAGATTACATGAGATAATTCGTCTTTGTTGAGGTTGTTCGTTGGTGAGTAAATCACTATACAATATATTGGAATTCAGCTAAGTAGTTCGTTAGGCTACGTTCTTGAATGATATCCTAATAACTTGACATTAAACATAACTACCACAACATCTGAACGTTTTTCACCGAAATTCAATAAGTGTTCTATGGTGGAACATTTGGTGCAACTTGAGAAAAATGTCTTCCTGACGGTTTGATCCACTCAACTTAGTGAAAAGTATGGTGAGTCGTCTCTATTCTGAATGACCAGAAAACCTTACTTATATTCCGAGGAGACTGTGTTTAGCTTACAGATAATGTGGGAACTCGTCATCCTCGTCATCATTATTACCGTCGTAAGAGCAATCAGCCTGACCACAAGGTACTGTGGCTCGAGCCAGCGCTAACATCAAAGTTGACTCAGAATATCCTACGGGAGACTCTGTTGGGAAGATTACAGACTAACAATAATAATAAAAAAGACTAGGCGGAATAACTAGAAATAATATGGATGCAACTACGCCACTGATTATGACACACTGTCATCTCGAATAGCGTTTCTATGACATGACCAACATGTAGTTTTATCCAGCCGTTAATGATCTCAGTATATAATGCTCAGTATGGTAAACGCTCGGCAGGCATTCAGAGTACGTGTCCCGGCCATCGCAGGCAGGGCTTCGTAAGTGGCTGATCAATTGATCGTACACATCAAGCCTTCCGGAGTACGCGCAGGCGAACGGGTCACGCAACCAGTCAATTTAGTTTGGGCTAGTTAACGAAGAAAACCATTATCAAACACAGCATATATGTTCATATCAAGTTTGCGAACGTTTCTAAAGCTGAGAGTAAGACAGAACGCATACAAGTAATATTTGTCCTTACTTTTAACCACAACCGAACGTCTTTTCGACGACACAGATAACATAGTTTGGAAAAGGCATATAATGTCTTTGTTGCAATCGCTGATATCTCATCAGCAATATTACAGGCTGACGGAATAGTGCCACCCAAGTATGTGAAAGAGTTTACAGACTCAAGTGGATTGCCTGAAATAAGGGGCGTAGGAATAGAAGTGCCCCAGTCTTAAAAGAGCACTTTATAATCTGAAGGTGCGGAGCTCACGTCATACAAACTGGTCCAGGCATTCAGTATTTCCAGCATAGTTCGCAAGTTTTTGGCAAAGCAGTTGAGTTTAACAATGCCAGGGCCACTTCTACTTCCGATGGAGGGCCGCCTGGAACACAATAACTGATCGTTCGGGAATCATCGTCAACGGGGTAAAACTAGGGCTTTCTGAAATGTGCTCTGAAATTTTGCCTACCTATCAAGCCGGCGTGAACGGCTGATAAAAATAGGACCAACTTATTCACATATGGTCTCAAACCGACCCGAAGGTCAGTACAGCCACGGGTCAGAAAAGCTACTTTTCAAAATTTCCGGGTCGAAATGCTCCTTCCACTTCTCGACTTTCGGATCAAGTGTTGCTCCCGGTCTTTCTGCAAGCTTCTGCTTGACTTTCGTTCAAGTGCTCAACAGTCGTCGTCATACAAACGGTCAGGTGGAATTCAGCGATGATTTGATCACGAGGTATATCGACGTAATAGAAATTCAGTTTTGTCGCACTTGCACAGCTCCCTCGGAATACACATATTCCCAGCAAGTTTCCATAGCTGCTGTGACCTGTTTCCAGTTTTCGTTAGGTTCACTCACCTGACTGGAACTGGGAGACTTGTTCACCAATACGGGATCTGTGGATTAAATGTCAGTGTGCTTGATTCAAAAACCGGGAGGTCAAAAATCAACACCGACTCAGAAAAACGTGGCGAACTGCCAGTCATCTCGTTTGGAGCGTGCTAACTAACAGGGGTTCACAACAATAACTCCGTTAACTTTTGTTCTTTCCGTGTCAGATTATGTCGTCAACCAAAGTTGAGCAGTGTCCCTCTGATCTCAGCCAGGAAACCGTGTACGTACCATCAAGACATGTTTTAACCACATAATTTCAAAATCCCCAATCAGGATGTGCGTTAACTAACATTTTCATCAGTAATCTAAAATATCGCCTTGCAGGTTTAATGAGTTCTGTGATCTCGACCTGTCTCGGAAGTCCTAATCGCGGGGTTATCGATTGGAGTTAACAGGCAGTAACTGTGTCTCCTCTCGAGACGATCGGGCAACCTGATCATTGCTCACAAGCGAGAGTGGTTGAGCGTTCAGATTTGATGATTCGGTCGTGCCTAATGTGAGGTCAATGGCGCAGTGGTTAACACGGTTGCCTCATGATTGGAATGTCCGGAGTTCAAATCCCGACCGTGGCAAGGATATGCACTACTGACGAGCTCTAATGAGAGCGAAACTCGAGTCTAGTGCTTCTTTTCGAAAGAGGCTGGCTGCAAAGTCTATCTGAATGCGAACGCTGCGATCAAATGTGAAAGATGGTCAACTTGAAAACAAACCAAATCCCCGACTACTCATCAGTAACTAACATTTTGCCGCTTCCTGTCTAGTGGTGCACTTGCGAACATGAATAGGCGCAGTGATCAACGATTTATCGTTTCAAGATTTCAGTGAACCAACAGATTTGGTGAGACAAGAGTATTAGGCCAAGTGATTGAAGGTCTTCTTCCTTGCCGGTAAATTTAGTAGCTGCTGACATTATTCCTTTGTAACACGTTAATTCTCAAAACTTACCAATGTCAGAAAGCAGAACTTCAAAATCCCTCGCATGAATGCAACATTTGTCCCAACCTTACATTCCGATTGTGTTTACAGTTACATTATTCACTCAGCTTTTTACAGATAGGTTGGTAAGATGTCGATTTCACGGATAAAGGACAAGTGTAAAAGGCACCCAAGATTTAGCTAAAAGTTTCAGAGATCAGCAGGTACCCCACGAGAACAGGTTCAACTTTGATGAAAACCTTACAACCAGATTAGCGAAACCCGTAGAGTCCTCACCATTTTGCAACAATACCTCACACTGAGGCGGGGAATAGTGCATATCAAGCTTTCAAACAAAAACCTTATAGTCTGTCCAGGATCGAAAAAATCGTTTTGGGCTAGGTTTCTCTCTAACTTTTGAGAAGTAATTCTAAAATATATTTGCGAGTCTACGATTGCGCCTTCGACAAACGAAGTTTCCTTAGTCTAACTGATTAACTAGACCCACTAGCAGTCTTCTAGTTTCGAGTCAATTGCTAGCTAGATTGAACTTTCATTATCAGGACAATCAATTTTACATTTAAAAACTTACCTTAAAGTAACCGGCCAATCGGTGCTCAGGAGAAACTTCATCCTCTAACTGCTTCCCCTTGTACAATGGTATATTACGGAAAGGTGTTTTAAAACCACCGAAATCCGGCAGCTCCTCCAAAGAAGTGGGGTAAACCTTTGATAAGAAACCAGTGGGACAAAATGGTTGAATGAAAAATCGTGTTACAGGTAAGAATATCTAAATAAATCAGATTTGATAACAAATCAGTTTTCATATTCCTACGGTTGACCTTCACCTCACTAAAAGTAACGTGAAAAATTCGTAGCAAATCAAAAGCAGCGATGTGACAAGCAATTGTTTTTGATGATTCTTTCTGATGCCAGTGCAATAAATTAAGTTTTTTCAGGAAGTGTCATGATACAAGCCGTAAAATCACGAGATTACTGTTATCGAGTAAAATCAAAGGCGAATACTAGACTCCACACAGTATTTCGTTAGACCCAGACCAGTAGTTGACTGGATGTTACGTCACATGGTCAGGGTCAACTACTCATGTTTGGAGTGGAAGTGATCCGTGTGGACACGGAAGCTACAAGGCCTGAACAAATTTCTTCAGGTAGCACCGGTCAGGGTTGCATAATCTGATTGTAATCGATTTGATCGTCTCCAAAATGTGCTGCCAGGCTGTTTTTGGTTGTGGTGGCAACACTGTAAACAGTTCTAAAAGCTTTGGTTGTGTCTATGCGATGGCTGGTTTGTTTCGTGGTTTGTCTCGTGTTGCGTCTATGTAACTGTTTGGTTTCTGAAAGAATTGTCGAGAACAGTTGTTCGCAGTTTGCAGGCACTGTTCTATACAATTTTTTTGGTTTAACTGAGGAGAATTTTTTTCTGAGATAAATGGCATCGGCTTCATTTAGAAAGTGTTCTTTGAACCTGATTAGTGATAATTGTTTTCGCTGAGGCATGCTAGTATTTTACAATCCAATCTTTGTTTACACACCTGCATGCACAGAACACTTTGAGTCGTACAAAGGTATCTAGTGAAAATTGGTGACTTTTACTGGTTCAGATTTACTGAATAATCTCACCACATTTTATGGCGCTTATGATTACCTACTATAACTATTTTGTTCCAAATCGCCACCTTCCAGAACGAAAGCAAAAGTCAGTCTTCGTGGCACAAAGCAAATCTCGGTTTATTCAGTTTCTATTGTTTATTTTATAGATTAGAAGCATCAGTAAAATGAAGAATTACAATCGGTGCTGGCGCTTTCACTTTCTCATTGGTCGGCTCGACTCCGCTTCTACCTCATTTGTTTTAATGCGTGACGCACTTAAACAACTCGTTTCACTCCGGTGCTTGTTATGACAAAATCCGAGGCTGGAGCACCGTGCTGTACTGATTGGTCCCCACGCTGACCTAAAAGTCTGTTCGCGTTTTTGACACTGATGGGCCATAGACTTTTGCGAATCAATGACTGACTTCGTATCGATCCGTTTGTCCAATCTAATCCCTTTACATCCTTCCTTTTCTCGTAGCATAATCCATTCCTGGTTCATGATAATACGTTCTTGTCTTTGAGTAGGAGCTCTTCATCCAGTGTTACTCGTTTCCTCAAGTGCACCCGATTTCTCCTTTTCAGTACCCCTCCGGAGTCTATTTCGCATGACCGATAACCGCAGTACCTCACCACCACTTCTTCTATCCATCGCCATGGGTTTTCTGGAACGCACTGTACCCATACCTTGTCTGTTACCTGTAGAACCGATAGGTCGCGGGCTCCTTTGTCGTGGTATCGCTTTTGGGTTAGCATTCGTCTCCTCAACTCATCGTGCACTTCAGTTACGTCCGGCCATTGGGGTCTCAGTAGTTCTCCTATTATCGACAAATGCGTGCGTGTTCTTCTCCCTAACATTCTTCGAGCCGAGCTGTGGGACACAGTTTCGTTAGGAGTATTCTGTTTCTCCAGTAACATTAAATATGATTCAATTCCGGATAATTGGGCCAGTTACAGCAATCGCTTTGCCGTTTTGACCGCCACTTTGGCTTTACCATTTGATTGACTCTAGTGCGGATTGCTTGTACGGTGCTCGAATCCTCACTTTTCAGCAAACGTTCTAAAATCCGTGCCAATGAACTGTGGTCCGCTGTCGGAAAAGAAGATCTCAGATATACCATAGCGCAAATTGGGCTCGGAGTTTATCAACGACCGCGCTGGAAGTAGTGGAACTCAGCCATTCTAACTCGTAGAAATCTCTGAACTGGTCTATTATCACCAAGTATGGCTTATTGTTGAATGCGGAGATGTCCGCCGATAATATTTGCAAGGGTCTCTGAGGGATTTGACGCATCAACATCGTTTCCTTGGTTTGATTCGAGTCAATAGGCTGACATGCATTACAGCTCTGTAGGTAGTCCCTTATGGAACTCGACATATGAAGTCAATAAAAAAGCTGCTTTGCCCTCCGAATACAGCTACTCACTCCCGGATGTGTCAAGTGAACGTGCTCCAACAGCTTCCGCTTAAATTTCCCTGGAATTGCGATTAATTCCCCTGGATAAATTGATCGCGGTCACTAAGGCATACTGCTAATTCCTCAGGCACTTTCTCTTATCGTGTGGCCACCCGTTTCTAATTGTTTCAGCCAGACGTTGTAACGTGGCATCCTGTGCCGTTGCTTTTTTTAAGGTCGGTGATTAGTGCGGTTTTCATCATAGTGTAATCCATAGCCGCAATAGTGTCAAAATGAAGCTCTTCACAGGAGGAACCTTCTTCGCAAGCTCTGGACAAAGTGTCAGCTATGTGCATCTGAGTTCCCGGCCGATAGGTCAGTTCGACGTCATATTTTTGCATTCTGATTAACATTCTCTGTAACCTTCGCGGTGCAGCAGATAACGGTTTCTTCACTATTGAAACTAGTGGTTTGTGGACGATGTGAACTATTGTTTTCTGACCGAACGTATAAGAGCTGAAACGTTCTAGGACGAATATCACAGCCAGCATTTCATTTTCAATTTTCACATAGTTTCGCTCAGCAGGCGAAAGACTCCTAATTCGGTAGTCTACTGGTCTTCTGTTCTGTGATAATACCGCCTCCAGAGCGGTTTCACTGCTATCACATTTAATGATCAGAGATGATGCTAGATTGTTGTAGTTCAATATAGGGGCCCCGGTAATAACTCGTTTGATTTTATCAAATGCTGTTTGCTGTTCCTCCTCCCATTTCCATGGCACTCCTTTATGAGTCAACATGCGGATCGGATGCATCATGTCGGATGGGGTTGGAAGGAACCGACTCAGATAATTGAACATACCATTCGGTCGTGATACTGCTTGCACATCTTCAGGAGCTGGCAGTGTGACTATGGCCTTTATCTTCTTGGGGTTTACTTTAATTCGGCTTGATGTTAGCAAATATCCGTGAAAAGTGACCTCTTTTTCTTGTAAAGCCACTTTGGTGCGCGACAGGCGAATTCCGCGATCGATACAGTGCTTGAAAAACTCCTCCAGGTTTCTTTCATGATCCTCTAAAGTTTTCCCAAAAATTAGCATGCCATCTGTAACACACTTGACTCCTTTCAACCTGTCAAGTGCCTGGATTAAACGTTTTGAAAAAATTCGTTGGAAACCGTCGGTTCGAAAGACAAACGCAACCAACGAAAAAGTCCAAAGGGGGTTCCAAATGTAGTAAAGTAACTGGACTGCTCATCAAGTTCTAATTGCCAAAATCGGGCTTGATTCAATTCTGGCAGAATGTCAACGATGGTTGGTAGACCGTAATATTCTTTTTGAAGTACCTTCTTCAGAGGCTTGCGGTCGATATACAACCGGATGTCACTTTTTAAAGTTACAACAATCTGACTGACCCAATCGGTTGGCTACTCTACCGGAGCATTCATGTTAAGTCGATTTAGTCGATCTAATTCCGCTTTGCAATTATCTCGTACGGCCAACGGGATCCTCCGAACCGGTAACGCAACAGGGACGGCATCAATAACCAACGATAAACTAACAACGCCCGGCATGTGACCGAGAGCCGAATCAAAAACACATGAACACTGGTCAAGAATATTGAAATCGGCTAATTTAGGCAGAAATTCATCGTGACTCACGGTGATGAAACCCAACTGCATACGCCAGTCCGAGAAGCATTTCCCCTGAGCTACAGAAGTTTTGTGACAAGTACAATCACTTGTGAAACGAACTGTTCAAAACGTGAAAGGAATGCTACATAAGGTTTGAGTTTGGTCCGGTTCCCTCAAGGAAATAGTGCGAAAGTCTTGTCGGTCTGAATCGAGCTTGGAATCTACGTGTTATGTTTTTGATGTACGGAATCTAAAGAAAATACCGATCGATTCTCTGGTTGGTGCTACCTGTCACCTGTACGCACTTGGCTCGCGTCGCTCGCACGTCCTGCTGCAGAAACAGCAGATTCTTCAGTTTGCAACTTCTAGTTCAGTTGCGTGTTACTCATGCCGTTTCTTCCAGACTTGGTAAAGTTCGAAAATCAGAGGGAAGTTGAAGACATTAACGATATGCTTAAAAATGCTATCCTTCTCAAAATTTTAGAAAATACTTCCATGTTACAACATAAGGTGACGTGAACAACGTAACTTTGAGAGGCGAAAATTCATCGAAGACTTGATTCTTAAGAGCTGCACTGCCCTACGGGATTCTTTTTAAATCTGATAATCGGCACAAACAACTCATGAATGAATGCATTTGCAGTGTTCAAATTTGCTCAGTTCCTTTGGTTTGATTACTGACTACCAAAAGCTGTCAAGGCAAGTGGGTGTATGAAGTTGATGCAAAAATTATAAATGGAGTCCAGCCAGCTAAAGATCCTTTTTAATTGTGGTCTCTTTGTAGTCGAATGATGTGTTCAGAATTGACCGTAACAAAAGTATGTGGATTCAATCCTACGTTTGTTTGCTGCTCAAGCGGCTTTCACAATTTAAGACCTATTCTATGTGTATGTTTTGTTTCTGGGTGCTAAGAACCTGTCGAAATACTTTCAGAAATCTTATCTATTAGCTAGTTTTGCCGAGCTAAAATGTTGGCATGAAGTTCACAGTTTATTTGTCAACACAAGTTTTGTTGACAATCTATTTTTGTCCACGAAGAAGAACCAATATGAAAAGCTTTGTGAAATTGGCTCCAACTCTTACATAAATAATGAACCTTTACTTCAGACTTCTTCGTTTACTACGTGGAGGCTCCATTGAGCAAACATATGGCATTAACGCCCCGTGTTATCGATGTTTTCGCAAAAGTCCCGAAGCTTTCTTCTAATGTACGACGCCTAACTGCTCCTTGCATCCCCTATCACTCGTCCGACCGTCTTATTACCGTTCGTATGCTATCCACTTAATTAACTGCAGGCCTGTTGTGTTTTCTGATTTGTTATCAGAAGAGTTCAGTTCTTCCAGATTCCTAAAGCATTATCATTTCATAATGTGCGAGAAAATTTCCTCAGAAATCTTATTGGACGCAGTCCATTTTTTAAGCTGAATTTCTTCAAGTGCGCTACCATATTCTCCACTTAATCCTTGTACAAACATTCATTCCCGAGTACCCGGTCTTATTAATACTCTCGCAGTACTCCTTAGTTAACTCGTTCTCTATCTAAGCTCACTGTCTTCATTCTTGACTTGACCTCAGAAATGAAACAGTAAATCTTTACTTCGAAACTGTTCATGGCTGCGGCAGTCTTCCCTAACCTGTCATTGAGCTCCACGGTTGTACTAACACATTTTGTAGCCTACACAAACTTATTCAAATGTCCCGCGTTTGCTGAATATGTGAGATGATGAGAATCTACCTCTCAGCGTGCACAAAGCACTTTACTGACCTCATCTGAAGTTGGAGTTCGTCGAATTGAATAATCCTCCAAATGGAAAACCAAAGTGCCAGTACATTTAAGAAATTCTAGCAATTTAAAATGTTGTTATTAACCAGATTTATGACCGAACTTTTCGAAGATCAGTCCAAAACAAACATAAATTTCCATTTTTTGAGCATATGTGAGTCAGGCTAATTTTTATTTTTAGTTCGAATCCACTTTTCCCAAGTTATTGAGATAAGTAACAACTAGAATACTTTTGTTTTCAGTTTCCTTCAAGGGTGACACACGGTCCCATAATCAGTTTCTTTTATTGAAGTTTTCAACTTGGTTTAAGTCAATGAATCTTTCGGAGGTGGATTCATGGGATATTACCATGTACACCCATTGTGTAATAGTTGCTGGTCTAATTTTTGTATCCTATCGCAGCAACTCTCGAAAATCTCGTTATGTTCTGTATTGCGCAGTACAAACTTCTTAAAAACCTTGGAACGAATATTTCAGTCATTCTGATGCTAATGATTCTTTTCTATGAGCAGCAGAGAAGAGTGAACACTGTAATATGGTCTCTCTAATACAAGCAGTGAAAACATTCGGTTCGTATCACCAGAAATAAAATTGACCCATCTCGTGCCTCACTCGGTTCAGTCATGTCGTAGTGACTTGAGAGTAGTTCTAACGTGTCCTGCCACGAAGATATACTGTTGTTACCAGTCCCTCTTCCTCTCAGTTGTTAGGCCATTTTATAATTTCAGTACTATCTGTGATAACATTCCGACCGCACTATCATGCGTTTCATTTACTCGGGGGTAGTGTGAAACATCATAGCGAAATGTATGAAATCCACTTCTTGGACTCTTAGAAAAAGTGAGCATGACCACCTGTAGACCAAGAAGCCAGCATACCCTAGAACGTAAACGTTACTTCGTAGGATCACCGATGTAGAGATGCGTGATCCGCTATTGTGGTTTAAGGTGAAGTTGGCAGCTGTCTACAGGTCAAATGTAGATCTTCAATATCATCGCGTTCAGTTCATTTAGCGTGTTTGAGGAATAGAATAGTTTATTTTCTGGACGAATTCACCTGAACAAACAGGAGACTGCTAAATGACTCTGGAACTCAAGGTTCGCTGATAGTCCGCTCCGACAAGGTTTGTTTCCACGTACAAATTGCGGCGAAGACTGGTGTCCTTCATTTTAAATCAAACCAGGAGAACAGACGCTTGCTTGTTATTTGTAACAACGAAGAGTTGTTGACATTAGGATTGACTTTTGTTCTAGGAACCTTCATCAGATCTACACAGGCAACAATATGAATGTCCTTGGAAGAATGGTGGGGGAAATTACACAGTACTTTTGCTTGTGAACTTATCTAGCTTCGAGTGTTACCTATCAGAACACGTCTTGCAGCTGAGGAAATATTTGAAAGTTAATACCTAGGTGAGCTTCTATTCAGATACCCTTGGTCCAGAAGACACTTTGCTGAAGCAATCAGTGATTATTTTGTGCCAATTCGAACGACCATATTTAACAATTCTCACTTCAGCATATCTGTGAACATTTGCCATTATATTTCACATCGCATGCGCACTAATACGCATTCATCCATTAAAATGACTTCTCAGCACACACCTCCCGTTGCACGTACGTGAAATTTTTCTCGTCGAATAGATGGTATAAACTGGCCAGCTTGTGCGACTGAGATGGAGCAGTAGATAAACATTTGGGACATATATTTAACCCCATGCAGAGGTGTTAAAAATGTGCATATCAGCGGTGAACTTGACAGGGAAGGAAGAGCGTGTAATCTACTTTAACCGTAACTTACTTCCCTTGGGAGAACACACGTCAAACAAGGTTTGTAAATACCACCATCGGGTGAGGAATTTATGTCCGCTTACCTTCACTCGTCAAGGCATAAGCTCAGGTGACATGGCAGGCTTGTTAACGTCTTTCCTATGACCTTCTCTAACACACCACTAAAAGAAGATGGACTGCAGTTTCCTTTCTACTAACATGGCGTACAGTATACTTAGTTTAGAAAAAATTTAACAACCTGCATTCCCGTAAATTAAAGATCTCAGTAAACTAGTAGGTAGCGTAATATTTTAATGCGAGTTATAAATGTTTCTAATAATCACCAAAATAAGGCTACTAATGATAAGTTTGCTCTTCACTTCTCCCGGAAAATCCCTAATATATGTTTTTTAACTTGCTGTTAAAACGTGACAAAACTTAAAATTTTCTAAAGAAAGTGAGTTCTTTTGCTTCAGTGGTCCTGTTAAGAGCGCCCTCAAACTAATCAGAGAGAGAACATACCACTTTTGACTATTGTGCAGTAACAAGAACGAATAATCAGGATACCAACTCTTTGTATGTAGCTGAACAGATATCAAATTTCAGTTGCAACCGCAGTTAAAAAGCATGACTTACCATAATCTTTTCAACCCAGCTCCAGTCGTCTTTTGTGCTTCCGGTGTTCAGAACGAGATCGTATTGTTCATCGTAATACTTCTTTTTCGCATCTACCCCCTATAAATATCAGAGAAAAAGATAGGCAGTATACTCAATTTCTTCAGCCTGCTAACAATTTTATATCAAATGTTAACCATTCGAATATGTTTTCAAACTTCATGTAGAGATTTGCCTACAAATGATAAGTGAGGAGTAAGGGAGTGAACGGAAATGGATCATATATGTACGGAAGGACTTAGTCTTGCTAGTCAAACTTGTGTAAAACAACTATTTGTGGGTATTCTTTGAAAGTAGTCAGGAATAAGGTCAATCAGAAGACATTGTGAGCCATAAATAGCCGTCACACATTGGTCCTGCTAAATAACTCAGCTGATCAATAAATTATCCACACGTATTGTTATCCTGCCTATTCGGGAGCTGTCATAATTTCACAACTTCGGGTAACCATGACTAAAACGACTATAGCACACACCGTTATTGACGACTAAGCTATCGACCTCGTATAAGCCCTAGCTAAATTAACCTATTTAACCAACAATCCTGCTGCGAACCGATTATCAAAACACCGTTTGTCAACTTTATTAACTTTGATGTTTTCAACCTGACGCGAATCTTATTTGTGGTGTTAGAGATATACGTTGATGATTCTGTCACCGTATCTACTACCGACGTCATCCGACAACATGAGTGGTATTCATATGTGAACGTGGCTGGGTTGAGACCACTGGTGTAGTATGTAATCGAGCTGAATTAGAACAACGTACACTACAGTTCAGATTGTGGTCTCGAAGATGAAGTTCGCTACTGCGGCGATCTCAGAAAGCAAACCTTCCGTCTGATGCTTATTATTGAAAGAGGCTGACCAGAATGTTTATCTTAACGCGCTCACTTCAGTCACAAGTGGGCTGTGCTCAGTTTTCATCAACAAAATCGCCTACTACTTATCGGTAGGACAAACGAGAAAACAAACACTGTTACACAGGAAAACTGCCACAGGCGAGTTAGATAAGGCTAGCCTCACGTGAAACATGAAACTGAATCACAACTGGGGTTTTCTAGATGTACGCTCGAACAGGGTGACCAAGCCGCATGCTTTAGACGGATTCGAACCTGTAATATAAATCGCAGACGTTTACAGCACACAGTGTCAGTAAACCTTCAAAGTTAGGCTTGGAGCTCCGAAACCCTTAGATGTGGGTGTAATAACTGAACACCTTAACTCTGCATTTCACAATGTGGACCAGGACAACAAACATTCGTCAGCTGATTGGGTTCTGCTGTTTTCCTCAAATTGGCTGCTCGTATCTTGTGTTACGTAATTCAAAAGCACGAGCTCAACATTCAAACTCGCATGTTCACCATATTAGAGTAAGTTTACTTCGAGTTTATACCAATGGTTTGTTGGCTTCAAACTCCACTTCCTTCTGTTTACAATAGCATACGTGCCGACAGGGTTTTATGACACTCAGTTGTGACATGGTCACTGAGAATAGCGATTAAAACTTATGTTACTCGAAGAACGGTAAACACATTGTACCAAGAATGCTGCCTAACTGAATCACTAGAAAAAGACTCACTAAGTCTGTGATGATAAATGAATAAACCTCAGTATCTTCTAGGAATTCCAGGCTACCTTGTGTAATAGAACAATGGTGTGCTTCTTGCTCAATTTTACGAGTTTTTAAGTGTTCTTGGTGATTTTTTGAATAGTCTAGTTACCTTGAATGTGGACCATCTGGTAATTTATCAGTATAAAACGGTGGACCCCCAATGACTAAGTTTCAAAAGTTAATTCACAATCAGTCAGAAAAATTGCCGCGAACTGTTTTTTGTTTCACTAAAATTGGTGAGCGCTCAAGTTTAGCCTTAGATGAAACTCCCACACTCGACCACCCTACATAGTTAACGGAAATATTTATTTCTTTAGGTAAGCCCTAACTTTGAAAACTAAGGGTTTTAGGTAGATTCGAGCTGGCAGCAAAAACAATGAGTGCAAGTGCGGCGAATGCTGTATCCCCAAGGTACGAACCAACCCGTTTACCCACGTTAGGAAGTGTTCCGTTATACGAAACCTCAGCTTCCGTCCCCTCATGACAATCTAGTCGAACTGGTAACTACAGAAAGAACATAAAAAGATATTGGACCTGGAGAATGGAGATGTCTACTATCTTAGAGGTGGAACTGGGATCTGTTTTGTGGTGTAGGTTAACGAGACCTCTGTGACATTATACGTCCATGATACAGCGGACTTCAGTAGGCATTGAACGGCAGTTGCATAAACGCTTTCACCTTTGGCATCACAGTTATTGTTTGTTCGTAGAGTTTTTCTTGAAACATTGGAGATCTGTGATTGTGAATATCCGTTGTCAAACAGAACAGGATTGTTCATGTGCAGTTAGCTCTGGGTTGTGTCCTTAGTGCGACTAATTCCGATTAAGTTAGACAACTTTTTGGTAAGGTGTGTCTTAAAAGCTATTAAAGTGCATGTACCGACCTTTCAAAGTGTATTCGTGGTAAGCTGAGCGCTGCACCGAGAGTAGAAGAGAATCATCATATTCGTATTCACAACTTAACGCAATGTTAGCGTGCATTCTTTGGAATATCGTCGAAGTTTCTTCTGCATGTTCTTTACTGTCATTCACAACTAACATACCGTCTACATGCCGGGGAAACAGATGTTTTAGAGATAGTTCCTTATGTACGATTTTCTAGACGGACCATAAAACTATCAACCAAGTTAGGTCCCAAGGAACTTTCCACGGTTACGACATCCGTTTCGCTATAGCCTTTGTGTTTTAGCCAAAATATTAAATTCGGGGTACATAAAAGGAGGGGTCGCTCAAGTTCGGACGTTGGAGTGGGTAATTTGAGTTGATTCATAATGGTGTAATCACATGTGGGTACGTTTGTGAATAACAAATTGACGTCTACTGTAGTCACGCGTCTTTTATGAAGGGTGACATTCTCGAGAAATGCGAAATGTTTGCATGTTAACTGTTTCACTGGTTCTAATATCGCAACCAGCCACTTTGCTAGCTTGTGCTGAGGTGATCTGAGCATCGGCAAAACTCGTCGCAGTTGCACACTGTCCTTGTCAAGTTCGAGCAATCCATAAAACTGAGGTGTATGGGTCATAAAGCCTGCACTGCTATTCAGTTGATTAAGGTAAACTGTTGTACAAGCAACAATTCTTTCAACATTCGATGTTCGAACTCACTGGAAGTATCATGGGTATCATCAACCACGAAGTTAGATAAATCAATCCAGACAGGCAATAACTTCTCAATATACCTCGATTTGTCGGTTAGTTTGGTACTGTCATGGTAACGATGCCATTGACCGGTCAGCGAATAGCCCTAACTTATGTTTCCCTTGTATGTTTAGTTTCATATCTCTCCTCCTGGTTTGCAATTTATAATCTCCTCTTCTGTAGTAGACACTTGTTAATAGGCAGAGAAATTTGCCAGGCCATAAATTGTGCGCATTTACGTTTTTGACTGTTCCAGTAAAATTTAATTCCTGGAAGATGCTGCTTTAGGTTTCCAGTTTGTTTGTGGTTTTTCGCATCACCGACGGAAATAAATCAAAATAATTTCTAATCATATCTTTGAAGAAATAAGAGAAATCACTAAAATCCGGGTTTACTCATCCTCTTACATAAGGGTATTCACCAAATTAATGAGCGTTTTAATTCAGCTGTAAAAACGACTTGAAAAATCATGACACACGAGGTTTAGATACCTGGTGTGCATCTCATCTGTGACTACGTATACTGTGCGAGCCAAACGACACGGGTGTAGGAAATGAAATCTCAGTTAAATCTGACTCCACATACGAAGCTAATTCCTGGGTGGCGTTAACCCGTGGATTATGAAAACCTAAGTTTAAAATCTATTCAATTCAACTATCGAAATAAACTTGAGGATCATACAGTTGTGTGCACTGGTTAGCAACCTACAAATTTAGCAGCTACTTTCTGACGCAATTTTTTCTTCTTGATTCTTTTCATTCGTTTTTTCTCCAGCTCCATTTGACGTTTCTGAAAAGCTGTCAAATTTTTCTGGGGCTTCTTGCCCTTGCCTTTCCACCATTTTCTCTTGCCCCAAAAGTCGTCCTTTTTCACCACTGTGATAGCCGGTTGTTCTTCTACAGAAGGAAACAAACCACACAGAATATGTTAGTTTCTGGACACAACCACCCTTGTCCAGTTACTCAACAGACAGTCGAATTTTTAGCGATTACGTGGAGTATACATTAAATGTCGAGTACACTTTACACCAGATGATGTCACAGTGTTCAATGGTTTGTTATCTGACCACTTTCCTGGTGTGATTCCTATCGATTAGGCTTACCACACAGCCCACACAAAGTGGTGCGTAAAGTGGTGTGTATATAAAACAAAATAAGCAAATCGGATGAATAGAGAAACATCACGAGCGTCTCAACCGTAGGTCCTACTCGAAGTAGCGCGCAATATCTGCTGTTCTGATTGATATTCGAAATAGTTTTCGCAAACACTAAAGCTTGCCACAGCCGACCTCATGAGGGTTGACGAGTGTTTGATTGGTTTGTAACGACCAGCCGGTGATTGCAGACAAGCCAAACTACTGGAAGCTGCTTGGAAACTGCGAACGTTGTCCGAAAAGTACTGCGACTAGCAACACTGAGACAAACCAGGCGATGTTGATTGCTGATCAGAAAAGCCAACGGGTGTTAGATAGAACTTGGACATCCAGGTTGAACATAGCTAAGCACACGACTGTTGACAGGATGGGTGATTAACAGCATTGTTTGTTTAGCAGCGTTTGTGAAGGGCTACCTGGTAGGTGGAAGCATCGGCTGTTGACAGCAACCTTATATACACATTCTTTTTTATTCCGCACAGCATGAGCATTTACTACAATTGTGTCAGCGTGTCGTTTGATCCATCTCTTACTTTCTACGTGAGGCTGTCTAATACCGGACTAATCGAGTGATTTGTAGACAACATCGACAAACATCAGAGAGAGATATAGAGCGCAACAGACTCTTATGGTGTTTGACATTAAGTCTGCTATCTTATTCCGGCTTAATAAAACGGAAAATTTCTGTCTCTGGAAGATCGGTTTGGCGCACAGACCCAGCTCTTTCTTTTAATTGGTGGCACGTTCGTCGTCCCAGGCTGACTTTTCCATAAAGACTTACTTTTCACACTAACATTTTACAGTCACTAAATTCTTGGGGTCAACAAACTTACAGGTAAGCATAGCACGGTATCGAATCGAAAATAGGTCAGTCGTCCTATAACTAACCTTTGCTGCCGTACCAGTTGTCGGTATATAAAAACTGCTGTAATCAGGCAACGAAACAGCATGGTCATGCTGTTCAGCTACATCAAGGCGGGATGTCTGAAAATAGTAACCTGACTCAATTGACAACTGTTCTAAACAATGACGGCAGTTAGTGGTACCCTATTTGTTTTGGTGAACTTCGCCATAGCAGGTTGTTCACATCGTTTATTTCTACGTACAGGTCTGTAGCCAGAGCAGTTCCGAAAGCTTGGAGTATCCAGAAATCATCTAATTGCTATTGTGAAAGAACGAAATTCAACTGTCAGCCCATGATCTCCGTTTTGCTAGGACTTCTGTCTGGCCTAGAGCATAATAGAAAGATGGAACTGCAGTGTGTGGTGTTTTTTCATATCTAGCCCGCAAACTGGATTGACCGATTTTCATTCTGACTGATGCTATATTAAGGCCCTTAAGTCATTACTCGGAACGGATTTTTGTAATTATCTAAGCTGTTCCTTCGTAGCTTTTTTCCTGTTCATATGAAAGTAAGTATACAACAATATTTGCGTTAAATAGTCAAGCAGGTGCCAGAAAACTGTCCTTTAAGGTGCATCGATGCAAGAGGAAGCTCCATCCACGACTTATCATCACCGTTGAGTGCAAACTACAGCCGGGGATGTTCCGATAATGTAACCACATATACAGAAATGGGGGGGGGAAATGATTGACCACAGAGAATATGAGCGTTTATTCGGATAGAGAATAAGTGAGACCCCAAAGAATCAATCAGACGTTGTGCTTAGCAGTCGCCGTCCAAATCGCTCGGAACTCATTTAGCTCCACCTCCCTCTCTTTCTCTCAATATTTGAAAGTGGATGAGTTTGAGGAACTGTCCACTAATATTAAAGACCTCTGCGTCTGCTGATTGTTTTGATTCAGGCAAATACTCAAGATATTACAGTATATCTCTTACATGAAGAGGCTGGAGGGTTGTTAGCCACGGTCGCTCGTTGCTTAGGACAGAGCTGAAATCATAATGATGTTATGGTGGTTTACCTGACATCAGTTTGTACGTCTTGCAGATTCAAGACATCCTCTTCTGCATTTCATCTGATCCTTTAACCACTGGTATGCGTAATATATGTTTACCCGAAGAAATGTTTTGTTCTGGATTCTTTTGTTAACAAAATGGTTTGCTTTCTGAACTTCAAGTTACAAGTAGAAGCAAGTAGTTAGCGAAAGCCGTGAACCATGAAATCATTTTCCTGCTCAGCTAACATATATATATTTAAGGCATTAAGGAGCTGATTACTGCATTTTTTGTAACGATTACTTCGCCTTCTCAAATATATTCGACAACGCTAAAATTGCAGTCCTTTTATTTTCCTTCCGAGAATAATTTTACATTTTTAGGGCCATTTTATTGTCATCTGCATTTTGCGGAAAATCTCGCATACTGGTGATAATTCGTTGAATCGCACCATTAAGTTGACGATTAACCTCATACATCGTATACCTGAAAAGTACACAAATACACCTTACACCTGATTTGCTGGTCATAGTTTTTGCACCTGTCTTCTAAATTGTGGGATATGTGGATGATATTCAGCAGGCAAACGCATGTTACAAACGAAAAGACTACCAAAACCGATCGTATTCTACTAGTAAATATAAACTACCTGTGTTAACACACACTTTGAACTAATCCTATTCAAGGGAAAGCAATAATATGATGAAATTGTTCGACCAGTATTTAGCAGTTTCATATAATTGAATTTGAGGAAACTATATCAAGAAACGGAAGGCAAACTCCACTAGATATTTGTTAACCTGTATTTGTACCAGTGATCCTTGGGATCCAAGTAATCGAATGGGACGGACCTACCGTTGAAATATTTCGCACAGCTAGAGTGAGATGACTGCATGAATTAAAGTTGTGGTTACCGATGTACTTGAAGACTGAGGTTCCAGTGGTTTGGTCAAATTTCTCGCGGGGACAGAAATCACGATCATGTAACTTGATTAGGAAAGTTTCAGCGGCCGTTTCAATGGAACCAGTCTACTTCCCAGTTTTTGAAGAAGCACCGGAAGCAACTGCTTATCATCTTATTACACAACACAAGTATTAAGTCTTACAGCGACTCGAAGCAGGTTATTCTTTGGTCCATCTTCACGTGCCGTTGTTGTACAACAGGCAGTTTCGTTGTGAGTAGTATACTACTCACAAGTAGTGTATTACCCACAGGGGACATTCAGGAGCAAAAGGACAAGCCCCGAACACGACGGACATGCAATCACATACATTGGGTGACAGTACGTGGTCATTCGCCTTGGTGAAAGTTCTCACACATCATGTACACATTGTTTCGACAGTCTCTTCTTGTCCGTCGTGTTCGGGGCTTGTCCTTTTGCTCCTGAATGTCCCCTGTGGGTAATACACTACTTGTAAGTAGTATACTACTCACAACGAAACTGCCTGTTATACAACACCGTTAAGCATCTGTGTTGTTTTGCGGACCCAAACGTGACTTTCTTGCAAGTACAAAGTGACCCTCAAAGGAGTTAGAAATTCTGGCTCTATCTCTGACAAAATTGATTAAATCGCAACTCTAGTGTTGCGTTGTAAACAAAATTTTTCTATTAAATATGCAAATGAAAACACATGTGCTAGAACTACCTGAAAACCAAAATTTCCTATCACTCATCAGAAAAACATACTCCCCGTTGTCCCATTTCTGATTTGTGGATACATGCAAGCACTAAACTGAAACACTAACTCTGATTAAGCAACCTCCAGGTAGCTGTGAAATGTATCGACCCTCGTAGATTACATGTAATAAAATGTGACCTATTCCACAAAAAACCAATTGATCGGCAGTTAAACAACCAAAGTTACTATGAAATATCGTGAAGACGCATCTCCAGCCAGTATTTCCAGTACCGATTCGGTAAGCTGTACTCACTGAGACGTTTTCACGAGAAGAGGAATTATCGCACTTTGATCACCACATTAAAAATGGCACAGAGTAGTTGATATTTCATTTTATGACGCTAAAACACCCTGAGTTGGGAATTGCGGCCACATTGCACGAGTTTAAATATCTGTCATACAAAACTTCTTTAAATAACTGCAGTTTGGTTAATTTATAACATCAGTACATGTGGAGTTGATTTACACAGGTTGAATATCACTCAGATTTGATGGTCTTTTTCTGATTTAGAAGCTCTGGACTCAAGTTCCGTTATTGTTACGACTCATCAAGAGCATGTGTTTTTATAACCATGCATATTACCAAATCAGTGTTCATCGATCTTTTTGCTCTGCACCAAGGAACGGTGGGTCCGTTGTTTTTCAGCAAGTTCAATTTCTGTCGACAAACTCGAAATATTTGTGAAGCTATGCTTTAAAATAAAAACATGTGTACGATTGTTTGGGATTTTTTTGGGGTTGCCCACGTGACATGGACAAATAATCTGTTTTCGGAATGAAAATCAACTATCTCACTCGAAGAAACGCTTCGATGAGTGGTAAAAGACGTGCAACAGAAGGAAAAGATGAAATTTCACTAGTCCGTTTAGGCTTACGGAAGGTGGGCTAAAACCATGAAATAATTGATTTTCAGACATTCCAACGTAGAAAGCGGCAAGCAAGTGCACATTATTGTTCGCATTGAATACCGGTGAGCTCGGTTACTTTAAACTGAGTACCGTCCACATTCGATCACAGTCGATGCATTCAGACATGCCTTTCGGCCAGCCCAGTTTGCAAGGAAGTACTAGACCTGAGTTCCGCTATTATTAAAGTTCCTCAGTAGTGCATATTCTTACCATAGCCGGAATTTGCAACTCGACCTTTGTGCAGCCTATAAACGACACTCATTTGGTTCAATGAGATCTATGGCTACAAATGAATCGAGAAGCTCTTGAGCGCGAGATTATCACCTGCAGTTAACAGGGCATTTACTGTATTTCCTATCAAGACGATCCGGCAGTCTGAAAACTATTTGCACAAGGTTTTGTTTAAGCGTTTATACAGAATTAATCGGTAACGCCTAGTGCGATGTTTCTAACATGTGGTCAACATGTTGGTCTCACGAATGTGACGTCGAATTGCAAAGTTCTGCTCGGATGAGGATATGTACTATTGATGAGCTTTAATACTGGTGAAACTCTAGTCTAGCGCTTCCCTGCAAGCTGGGCCGGCCTAAAGATTTATCTGAATGCGACGACTCTGATCGAATGGGGCCAGTGTCCAATTTAACATACACATTAAGTGTTTGCGCAGGAAGAAAAAACAACTACCTGCCGCAAAATTAATTTGGAGGTACATACACTATTCGCTCAAACCTACTGGTCAGTTATAACCGCACTTTGATAACGTTTCTACTGAACTGATGAGATATTTTGCAAGTCTTCAGTTGGCTAAGCTACATGCGTATTATTTGTGAGATGGGTATTCAACTAGAATAAAGCTAAACAGATCATATTATTCACATTAGAATATTTTGCTGAAAAACTCAAGATGAGTTTGTCCACCCCTAAATATCTAGTTATACAGAAGGCTTTTAAACGGTAGTAATGTCTGCCATAAAAGTCACCCACCTTCAACAGGCTGCGGAACGGCTATTTGACCCAAACGTACACTTAGTTCGCTATCATCCGAGTCTGTCAGTTCGTCATGGAAGGTCTGAAAGCAGAAAGGTGCGAACAAAAATCGGTAACTTAGTGTATACTTCCAGAAATTGCCTACAGCTGTTGTGCCCTATATTTATTTTGGAAGAGGTGAAGTTTATGACCTTGTAAATGCGCCCTACCACAGGTCGCATAAAAACAAGAGGCTCCGACTAGTTTAATAATAAATTAACTCCAGGTTAATCTGAAAATGACGCTTTCACGATTCTGATGGATGTGAACCATCACACATTCATCCTAACAAAGAGAATCTGGTAGATGATTCCTGAATACAATTGCCATAACAGAACTCATCGATATCCAGGTCAAAATAAGCCAGCAAGATCAGTGAGCACAAGTGTGAGGTTTTGTTCGTTTCATTCGAGGCTTATTAATTCGTTCATCTGTCTACATTCAACAGAATTGCAAACGGTTTTCAGTTTAACCGCAAATCTTACACTTTGTGTGTCTTGCTTCCGAATAACGGTAAGTAGCACGAAGTTGTCACTAAGTGTAATTCCAACGATTTGTAAATACGTAGCTAAAAAATTCAGGACCACACATTTTCATCCACACACCTATGGTGAGTTAATGTTGAAAACGTTGAACCGATAGCTCAATGACCTAAGGCATCTTCCTATGTCTTGTTTATTTCGTAGTAAATTTGCTGGTTCTGAACCAATAAACGTCTAACGGTGAAGCCGTTTAGTTCATCCAATTGTCCATTCAGAGATTGGTCTGCATACTGGTCTGGTCGGTACGCCAACTGTCAGCAATCTAATATGTTCATAATGGGGCTTTGTTCTACTTCAATAACGTCGACTTCCATCCCCACTGTTTAATAAGCTTTAACGTAGTGGGCAGTGGAGTGCAAATTTCGAGGCTGCTGTCGAAATCGGTGACATATCTCGAGTCAGTAAGTACATCACTTGCATACGTGTCCACCAGGGTAATCTGCGTAACAGGTTGAATGCATGATCAGGCTTACTGACTCGTGTTCTTCTAACCACGGACTAATCGTGTGATTGCACAGCAAGTTTAGCGAGAAGTATCTTACTATCTATAACATCCTGAAGTGCTGAAACCAGTTGAATTAATTATCCCGCATTGTGGATAGTTTCAGCACATTCGCGTAAACACTTCGAGAAGAAATCACAAAACAATAATACCGCTAGTAGTTAGGGAGTTCACCATGAATTCTACAATATTTAGGTCGTCAAAAGCACCGTTAAATCACCCATCACATTGGAAAAATGCAGCAAAAATGTTACGGGCGGGACGCTCTCAAAGTAAACGCAGCTCAGACTTGTTCAAACAACCTGTCAACATTTGTCATCATGTTGGTTAAAAATGATGGATTCTCATTAAGCTCCTCGTTAAGATCATTGCTCTACTATTCTATTTCCTGTAACTTTGGCAAAACTAACTAAGCCGCATTTGTCGTTATTCTCGTAATTTTGTGACAATTTCAATGGAAATCGAACCACATGGATTCCATCAAACCGCACGAACGTTTGATGATAAACACAGCCTCGAGTCGTCAAAGCTAATGTAGAAAACGTAAGTACCTCAAACGAAACGCTGAAACGGAACATGTTTTAACGATCGAATACACGAGAGTTGTATGACTACTAATCGTCAGTCATGGTCATCCGACATCTTCAGTAACATTAGTTCTGCAATGCAAGCCAGGAATGAATTAGAATGAATGCATCCTTTTACTAACCTCCTCTTGGTACAGTTCTGAACTTTGTATTGTCACATAAAAACGTGTCCACCAGTCCGCCGAAGCCAGCTGTTCAGGAGTCGGTCCGACTTGTGTCACCATTTCCGGCTGAAAGAAAAATTCGGGGGGAAAAGGAAAAATAGTGTGGGGTTTTCCTGATGCTTCTCTCACTACAGCGGGGAGCTGATAAACAGACTTCGAACACTAAAACAGAGGCAATTTGAGACAACCATCTCAAAGGTTCAGAAGCGTAGGTCGAGAACGATGTAAAAATATCTGATCAAGTTTAATGAGTAGTATCAGGTTTCAGATAAGAACAGTTTAATTTGGTCAAAATCTGGAAGGCACTCACTAGGCCGTCAAATAACTCGATGACATCTTTTGAAGCATATCATCGTGGTCTTTCACCGTGGGTTACGACTGACTTTCTCCGGTGCTTTGCAAACTTCTAGGATTTGCAACGGCGTCAGAAGTAACTGACCGAGGAGCCTTCAAACAGTTGGTATCACTGAACGGGGTACAACGGTTGGGGAACTTAGCTCGTATGCCTGTCTGAAATCATAATGGTCTGTTGAACTACTTGGCATGCAAGTTGTAGTTGCACCGGAAAAACATTAGCCGTTCGCTTCAATGCCGGTGATTTAACAGCAGGCGATAGAATAGCACTCGTATGCATAAAATCAAATGAACATTCTACACCGTGAACGTACCCCTCCAACACGTTTTTCTTCGCTCATAAAAACCGCGCCATTCGGTGGTTTTTCGTCGCCATCCAGAATAGGTCTAACATCAGTCTGGCTTGGCTCAGGCAACGCAATTGGAACAAAATTGGGATTTATTTCAGCCAAATCGAATTCGCCTTCGTCCTCAGCTGTAGATTCTAGAGCAAACGCTGCACTTGTAGCATCTTCCGACTGTAACTTCGAGTCTGCCTCCGAAGGCTCCGCATCGAATAGACTATCCAGACCTATGTTAAGTCGTCGACCGAGTTGAGGACCTTCACCGAACAAAGAATCTTCATCTTCATCTTCTTCATCCGCTGGAAACAAGAAGTGCATTGAAAGAAACAGATCTCATGTACAGTTTACATGTAGCCGCTTCAATGACTTGCACGCCACTTAAGATTACTTAATCTCGGAAACAGTGAGGCAGTGCAACCTGGAGGCAGATTAGCTTCCTGCTCGATTGTAACTAATCTCGTAACATTGATTCAGTGTAAGAAAAATGAGATTGATTGAAAAAGTTGTAATGTGTCCGAGTGTGTGCGTCCCAATGTCATGGAAATGTGTGTGGTTGTGTAGTGTTTTTATCAGAATATGAGCCAGTCTGAAGTCTCCAAACCTCCGAAAGACATTCGCTGCATTTAGTCAAATAAAACAGTGACCAGCTGTCTATAAATACCCCGGGTTTTTCAGACCCCTCGTTGCCTCGTCCGATACTTTTTGGTATTAAGTGTTTCAAAAACGCAAGCCCTGAAATTTGTTCAATAAATGAGTGTTTGAGGATTGAGACTGTTGAAAGAACGCTGGAGTGCCATTTGCATGGTGAAGTAATTATTCTTTTGATAGAGGCCATAAGTCATAAAACATACCAACAATCTAATGCTAATCGTGTGCGTGAAACTGTTTATATTCTAGACTGGACTACCAGGCGAATGAAGGTAGAATGAGAACGTCTCATCAAAAGCAGAACTTTACACCCTAAAAGCGCTAGGTGCATTACGTGCAAACTAGCTCAGTCAGTCGGCTCGGTCAGTAAAGTCTTCGTGTTTGAAAAAAGTTTACTCTGATCTCTTACCACAAAGGAATCGTACGTTAATATCAAGGAAACTGTTTAACAGATGTTGACGAGTGCCTCCTAGTGCTAACTTTGAAGGGATAGAAATGTCTGATAATCCTCAAAAGTCAGATATGTATTGTGAAGTAAATTTTGTAGAGCGATACAGAAAGAAGCAAAAACGGAACATTTGAACTCAGAGATCGAGAGGCTAGTTTAGAAGGTGGGTACTAGGCATGATGGTGTTCTTTTTGGTAACAGTGGAGGTAAACTCATCATTGTCATCAGCATAAACAGCAGCGCAGTGAAGGCTACTGCTTACGTTCGATTGGCATGCAATCAAGAAGGGGAGAAGAATAAAAATGCCGTAGCCAAACAAATTACGGTGGAGTGCACACAACCTTAAATGTGTCTATACCCAGACATTCAATACCATGTTCTCAACACATTGCAAGTAGACTTCCAAATTGTAACTGAAATCCAGGTGAAATCTTTGCAGCATTCACGGGCTTAATTAATCGTCCTCAACTAGAAGATGACCCACTGGCACAACGGCAACGTTTACGTCACTAAGTTCAATTAAAAGCTGTCATCTGTAGGATTGGTGGTTTACAAGAAATTTAGCGCGGAATGTGACCAGAGTTCTTGGTTTATAAGGAACTTAGTGACTGGCTTCAAGTTTCTTTGTCAAGCTTACGACTGACGAAGCATTTCATACACCAGTGAACAGGTGGGATTACGTTGCGTGCACACAGTTTGTCCAGGAAGGGCTGACGCTCAGAACAACGGACTAATCCGTGTGAAAGTGAACCTTCGTATGAGTGATCAAATTTAACACTCATATCCAAAGCATTTCCCTGAGCATCTTGTTAATAGCCTGTTGGTGTCGTCCGTGTTAAACAAATAAAATATGTTGTATATCTTACACAGTGGATTTTTACGGAGAAAGGCATACAAATATGCTCATATTTTGTCATCTCATGTTTATAACGACTTGAAATTAAGTGGGTCTCTTTGTAATCTGCATGTTTGCTTATTCGATAGGTGGCATATCTCTGAAAATCGTCTCGGTAGATTTGCCTCTAATGGAATGTTGATCTCATTAATACAGAACGACTTCCTAGGAATGCCGTGGGTTTGCAATGCATTTCAGTTTACTGTCAGGTCTCGGAAGTACCCTCGAAGCAAACCTCGGGTTTGAAGATATTTACACTCGACGATGACTAACAGCGCGATATTGATCTCATGAGATATTTATATTACTTCCAGGCTGACAAATTGGCACTGCCATGAAACGATCATGCACAGTAACGTGCGGCTGAACGTTCACAGCCATTCTCATAAGTTTGCTAGCCGTAGACGTCTTCAGGTTGGTGATGTCAATTTATACCCACTAAGCTTGTGCACAACACATGTCCGATTATCAATCTTTTTATCAGAGTGTGCGCGATAAGCAGCCAACTGAGTCTCCGAATGTACACCTGAAGTTAACGTTAGACGCATCATTAGTCCACAGTTTTAAAACGGCAGTCAACAAAAACTAGGCAACTCTGATGATTGACATGTTGAACTAAAAATAGGCAGTATCATTTGCCAAGAGTATCAGTCACGTATTGTTTTAATGCATTATGTGCCCTTGAAAGAGTGGTGGCGACTAGGTAAAATGATCATGCAACAATAACAAAGTAATATTGGCTATCAATCTTTCGTGGTTTAAGTTTGATAAACCGACAGGAAATGACTAACGGGGTTCATATTATATTAAGGGGTAAGATCAGCTGTCAATTTCTGTTACAATTCCTCTGCATCACTCAATTTTTTTCTTTCAAATTCAGTTCGTTGTGATGCTTTGGTTGTCTTGGCCAAACACGACCAATCAGCCCAATAAAATACATTATTCCCTTTTCTGACGGCCCGACTTGGTTTGGGCTTTTGCTTACGGTCCAACTCAACTTCATCTTTATTCGCATTGAAGTTAAGTTTGTTACACGTGCTTGCTGTTCATTAAGTAACTTTCTGTCCATGACAATCTTACAAATTTATGCAAGTTAGTGATGAAGCTTTATCGAAGGTAGTCTTTTTTGTTAAATACTTGTTTTTCATTGGTTCCACCTGGCTGTTCCTCTATACACTACATCATAGTTACCAATAAATAAAGGCTGTTTCATTTGAAACCAACATGCTGTATTCCAAATGGTGAACCGTATGTCTGATAAATTCATCTTCTTGACAAGTCAAGTTCAATCGTTCAGGGAAGGCCTGTCAAACCTTGCAAGCATACCCACTGCACTAATCTCCCTTAAATACACATGCAGCAGTCTCACAATATATCTATCGGCTTGAAAATCAACGATCCCATCGCTATCAATGTCACATATAACCGCGCATTACGAATAACAGGACAGTGAACACGACGATGGTGCAAACGTACACAAAACAACATCTTTGTACTCATCATACTGAACTGGTCACGTCTATGGATCAACGGATCAATCTCTCAAACAAGACAGTGATTGTCATTCGACGGGGTGATGATGAGGGTTGACCTTTGGGAACTCAAAAGGTGGTCATGTATGAAGTAAGCAAGACAACGAGTTTAAAAGTGTTAGACATTGATGCACCATATCATTTTGAAAGACCCGAAGAAAGTCTCTGTGTGACAAATGGCATACTGACCAGTTGAAGTGCTCACCAGAGGTCAGTAACATATACTACACATATTTGTATATTGTATGCCACAAACGCTGTACAGCCAAGCATGTATGAATGGGCCTGCAATGTTGACAGCCTCAAAGTGTTAACGGAGAAACCAACATAGAATTTCATGAGAAGAACGTCCGCGCCGGTCATCTTTGGCTAATTTTTGCCCGAACACATGGACACATTTGCAAAATACAACAATGTGATTGTTTGATTTCAGAAATAAAGTCAACCGCCTTATCTTGCTGTCATCCGTTGTTCGTGCAGTATATTCGTTTTTGTCTATTTAAAACGTTTTCATCAGTCACTTTGACGATACCTCATATTACGGCTAGTTAAGACTTTCAACTAAATTCTGATAGATTTACGTTACTTTCCTAATGAAACTACCTGCACTATGTATCCGTTTGAGAGGAAGGGACCTCCACAAATTAGCTTGTCACATATCTGTCTAGTATCCATAGCGTAATTTTAGTATCTGTTTTTAATGATTTTACGGCCATCGGCGAGATAGACCTCAAAAAATGCAATTATTGTGAAAATCGCAGAAGCTGATTTGGGTCTTTAACTGCAAGTGATCCGTGATCATTCTGCTTCGTTTCTGTAAACAGACGGTGACCGTTTGTTGTTTTATCGGTCCGAGGCGCCTAGTTTGAAATGTGAAATAAAGTCTTCTGAGAACCCTATTGGTCAACTTACGATTCACGGTTAAGTTGGTATTTGGGAGGTGATATCCTCTACAGGAATCCCATCCAAAATACTTAGTATTATTATGTAACCAAAGAGAAGACAATTAGACCGACTTGGACCTTCAAGCAGCCTGAGCATGGCTGTGCAATTAGTAAATCGGCTGATAGTAGCTACATCAACCCAAAACTGTTGTCATTCTATCATCGCCATGACAACGGTTTTGTCAACTGCAATCTGTAAGCAATTCTACTATCTGACGTAAATTTGTGGGTGTGGGAAAATGTTTTATATAACCCTTCAGGTTGATGATACTAATTTGATTCGTTGAGTTATTCACCGTCTCTGATCTCTGAATGTTTAAATTTGAATGACGAGCTTGGTATTGTTTGAACTACTCTCGGAATGTACGTTCTCGGCATGAATGGTGCATGTTCATTGTGCACTTTTGGATGATATTTGGCATAACTGTTCATCAGCATACCACCACAATAAGGCGATAATCATAAGACAGCAATAGGAGCATTCAAACGAAAAACTGTTACACTTGCTTTAGGACGGTTCAATTGCCAACGTAGACCAAAGTATGCTTTTATTCCAGTAGTTGTAAAGACAGTTCTGTTAGTTTTCAGTGTGAATTTATTTCGAGATATATTAAATCGATAACCGTTTGCTGTAGAGCGATTGATTGTAGAAAGTGAATAACAATGTCATCCTAAAATAGTCATCTAAAACTGAGAATATCGAAACATTGTTTACCGATCAAAAATTTAGTCGTCGAACACGGTTAAACAAAATATTACGCCGTTTTAATTAGGATTAAATGTAGTATTGGTTCCTATATAATCACAAACTTTCAAACTGTGTTAACAAGGAAAAACACAATCGACTGACCTTTATCTAGTACGAGATATTCGCGGATGTTAGAAAAGGTGTATGATCCAACCGTAACCTTGGTCCCAAACGGACGATTGTCGTGACAGTTCATCACCATGGGAGGCCAATACCGTTCGTCGACCGGCAGGTACTGTCATTTGAATAAAATAGTAACGGCTTTTATCCATTAGATTGAAATTACCATTAAAGAGACCATAAGTGAAATTTCACTAGTCGGGTGCATTTTACCTATCCTTTATTACACCGAGATGTGTCAAACAACTAATTGCTATTTGTCACGACTCTCAGTTTTGTCACAACTGCATTTTCTTTTTGTCTGTTGGAATCTAACTCGTTTACTGATAGTAGCGTTATACCACCCATGCCACACCTCTCACAATCTGCGTGGATAGGTGACAAGAAGTTACCATCACATTCCATTAATTTTTCGAGAAAACCCAGTAAGCCATCGGTCAACACAAATACACGTTTTCAAACTGATGAAGATCACGTTGTTCATGTCAGTAGATAACAGCACCGTGTGATAAACGAGTCATGGGTCAGTGACATTGGGCAGAAACATATACGTCAACGCCCACTCTAGGAATCATCGTACTTCAATGGTTACTACTGTCTACAGTAACAGTAACACAAGTGTGTGAAAGCTTTGTTTCAGTGTGAGACAAAGCTTACTTAAATTAGCCTTATTGATTGTTTTCTTCGACTCATCGTGGCATTTCTGTTCCATAAGAACCTCTTGTGGTAGGTATGATGATAAGTGCTCGAAAGCCGGCTTCGTTTGCCGGAATGTGCGTTTGATTACTTCATTTACACATCAGCATGGCTAATATACATAACAACTTCTCACCTGAGAAAATTAAAGATCTTTTTGGTGGTTTATTCTTAGAAGCTGCTTGCATTGTTGACTGTGGACAGAAAAAATGGGCTAAGGTTTGGACAGTTGCAAGTTTTATTGTTAATATGGCGACAACTCAGTGGCCCTTGAAAGGGAACTCCAGGGCTGCAAAAAGATACACCGACACTACCCGTTACTCCATTCTCATATCTGCAAGGTCATGATCGCATCCAGGGTCACTTATATGAGCCCCAAGGCGTTTATCTTTGTTGACATAATGAACTCCGATTGGTTTGGTCCTACAGTGTTTAATTCAGTTGCGCGGGTTACTGTTCTGTAAAATGCCGGTTGCTAACCGTTAAGTTCAGAGGACACACGCCTTTTTGTTGTAAGTTAAAGGAATTTATTCATCACTTTATTTTATACACCAGTTTGATTTTATTGAAACCTTCATAATTTCTGTCGTTCCATCCAAACCAAGAGATCTATAGTTGTCTTGAAAGACGACTTAAAACCGTGGATTGTGGGAGATTTTATACAGTGTACATTGGAATTGCATGTCAGATAAGTCAACTAGTGTCTTAATGGGCTCGATTTTTTGGTGGTGCGACAAGACAGTTGCAACAGGTAAACTTCAAATGATTAGTGTAAATATCCGAATGTTCCACCTCAGGATAAGTGGTATTACACTTGATATATTGTCACCACAGTTGTACTGTTCGATTAGCTTGAGAATATGACTTTAATATGAACTGAACATTTGGGATATTCGTTTTCATTACGCGGTCTGTCGGCAGTCTGTAGGATCTACATTAGACTCAGTGTTGTGGCATGAGTTTATGAACATTTCGGTAAAAAGAATGTAGAAAATATGTGCGAATTTTTAAAAAACCACTGGATTTTATTTAGAATAATCTAGTGTTAGCCTTTCAGTCAGTTCAGAACCTAATAGGGTCTCTCGGGCAGTCGATACATTTAAAACCTTGCATAAAGACTCATCCCTGTCGTTTCAGATGGAGTGAAATGACGGAATCCTTATTCATGGAACAATGCTGACACTATCCCCGAATGTAACACTCCAGCATTTGGTTCGTTACTTGTCAAAATGAATTTGAAGCTAATCACACCTTGCATGCTGTTAAGCAACGTAGCACAAATGACTGCTAGTTAACAAGCTAGAGGGCGTGGAGGATATACTAACCTGGAGCCACATCGATGTTACTATAGTCGTTGAGACAAAAAAGCTGAACAGATGACGTCCCATCCGTTTTACGAGTTACCACAGCAACCTCAAAGTTTAAGCTTGTTTCGCTGCCGTAAGGAGGTGCTCTGACTTTCGTTCCAACACGTCAGACATCGGACTCAACAATGACAGCTCTGCTCTAATGTATGTTAATCACCATGCAATCAACACCACTGCCACTGACCACGTAATGCGGAACCAAATTTTCCTATTCTTATCCAAAGGCATAAATATGTCTTGAAGTGAGTGGGTGCTTCAGATCGTTTGTCTATTTGCCAAGGTTTTCGGCAGACGATATAAAGTTATCGAGTTATGAGGCCAGTATCTGCAGGCGAACAGTGCAAGTTGAGTACTACACGACTGAAGTCGAATTAGTCTTAAAGTAGGCTCTTGAGTTAAGCTTGTATGAATGAACTGCCAAGTTTCAGCATAACTCATAATTTTTTCAGTATGATATCCGGATGTTTCTTTCACCTTCCATTAGCCGGAATTTGGCTTAATTCAAAAAGTCTTCAAGGAGTTCTCTGGTTTTGCTATATGCTTGATAACAGATAAAAACTAACCAGGTCAGTCTGGTGCAGTGGAGAAGACAGATGAGAAAGGGAGCATCACGATGAAATTCCCATACTTGGTTATAAATTGCAGTAGCAAGTCTCCTAATCGAATTAGAGCAACAAATTCTAATGGACTCTGGTAGCTGACAAATTCTAGGGTTATGCAATGACGAGTTGTTATCCGAACGCAGTACCCACATGTACGTCTATTGTGGACAGCGAAACCAAGCCTCCTTAACCAAATTTAATTAGAATGTAAATCATTGCAAGCCTTCTCACATTTTCTGGATCTCAGTGTCATGTTTCAGATTTCACTGTCTGGTCCCTTGTGCCATCGCCACCCACTTTGCTTAAACTACTAAGTGAATATGAAAGTGCTAGAGAAGTTGCACGTTGTGTTTTAAACTGATATTAATAAGTGCGAATGTATTGTCTGAAAACCCTAAGCTGGCAAATGTATGGCCGAATTCAGAAAAGCACAAGTCCCATTGAAGGAGTCGTTTTCCCATCGCACGGAAACGGTAACTAGACACCGGGATACACCACAGCTTAGTAAAATGAAGCACCTTTCCGTGGTAACACGTACAACTTCTAGCTGTTTTATCTGTAATAAGAACATGGAAGGATTATTTCAACAGTACGTCTACATGGCAGGAATCCAGACTGAGTGTTGAATAACAAAAAAGAGCTCAAGGACAGTTTGAATATTGTGGTAAGAAAATACATACGTCTACCCTTGACAACCTGCTAACACTCACCACATCGATAACTTTAAGATGGTGTTTGAACAGTCGACGTTTGGTCAGATTACGCATTATTTCTGATTCAATTTTCGTGCCGCCGATTTCGATTGTGACTTTTGGTCGTTTAACTGGTAGCAGTTGCTGGCGTGCCATGCCAAACATACTCCAAAACATCTGAAATGAAATTAGACCAACTGTAATAACGTCAGGCAAAGTAACCATATTACAAAACAGGATAGAGGTGAGAGGTGTTCGTGGAAGTCAAAGCCCACTAACCATATGATACCATGGTCACGACAGAAAATTTACTGACGCAGTGATGGAATTGAAACACTACTTGATACCAGCTCTAAGTTGTTTACAGTCACATTTCACTTTCCTAAGAAAAGAACATCTTTCCCACTGCTCAAATGTATTACTGGCGTACAGTTCACAAATTGTACAATACAGTGTAACCTAACGTCAGTGGATGACGACATTTAGCAGTGTGCCTACGGAAATCTCAGTTTCTAATTCTCAAGTTGCCTGATACCAAACGAACTGAGCGGCTGCCCTTCGCAATCACCAAGTAACGTCACTCTTATGGCTTTTTTATTTGCGGATCACTTGAAATTTACGCAGATGTGTCTCTGAAGCCAAAGCTGACCTGGCCTTGCACAGATCACCATAGCTCACTAGGTGCTAGTCTCCACTTCATTTTGATAACCCCACCCCCGCCATGTAGTCTCAAAAGTACATGAATCTGCTAATGGTTATCATAAGTTGGTTAGTTAATACTGAACTTAGAAAATCATTGTAAATTTGTCAGAGACAATTTTGCGTGTTTCAACTGCAAAGTGCATCCGAAATATATGGTAGAAAACAAAACCCTTTGTGTTGTTAACTGCGCTGCATATAAATGATTAGTAAGCAACAGTTTAGTTTTGGTTAGCTCAGTGTAACGATGCATTTCGCCGGAGTGACATAAGCAGTCTTCTGTTATTTAGTCTATCCGAATGCGAAGGCTGCGGTCAAATGTGAGTGATGGTCAACTTGAAAACAAACCAAATCCCCGACGAGTCATCAGTAATCTAAAATATATCGCCTTGCAGGTTTAATGAGATCAGTGATCTCGAGCTGTCTTGGAGGTTTTAATCGCCGGGTTGTCTACTAGAGTTAACAGGACAGTTATTGTGTCTCCCCTCGAGACGATCGGGCAACCTGATCACTGCTCACAAGCGAAAGTGGTTGAGCGTTCAGATTTGATAATTCGGTCGTGCCCAATGCGAGGTCAATGGCGCAGTGGTCAACACGGTCGCCTCATGATTGGAATGTCCGGAGTTCAAATTGCGGCCGTGGCAAGGATATGCACTACTGATGAGTTCTAATGAGAGCGAAACTCGAGTCTAATGCTTGTTTTCGAAAGAATCTGGCTGGGAAGTCTATCTGAATGCGAAAGCTGTGATCAAATGTGAGTGGTTGTCAACTTGAAAATAAACCAAATCCCCGACTACTCATCAGTAATATGAATAACTAAACGAAAGTTAAAGAATGACGTACGGCGCTTTTGTAACTCAAAATACCAAACGATCCTCTTTAGACCAAAGACGGACTGTGTGAGGCACGTCTCTCTATCCAAGTTTATTCTTGTGTGTAGGAAGCATGGAAAGCCAGTTGAAATCGCACCCTAAAGGCTGCTTATAAATACACATCGTGGGCACTGTAAGATCACAGTGACGAAGAGAGGCTAATTTTCGCAAGAAAACAGCTTCTCCAGGCTTGCCAAATTTTTAGACTTCTGCAAGATTATAGTTGATCAGTGGATTTCGCATCATAATGTGAATTTGAGTGACGATATTAAAAGCCGTTTTACGCATTCGATTGACCATTGAGGTGATAATTCAACAAAGATAACTTATTGGTCCTATCCTATATGCAGTCAAGGTAGATTACATTCTGCTTAATGGTGTACTATTTCATACACGTTTGCTTCCAACATTTTACTCTTACAAAGACAGTTCAACAAAACTTGTCTATATCGATTGTTTTTCATCCGCTCTTGCTTCTTCTGCTTCCTGGTTTCTTCAGTCGTCTACCTTTGCCGTGTTCAATATTATACACCTATATATTACTGCTATTCTTGGGGGTTTACAGCTCTGGTAACGGTCATTTCGGCTGCTTGTCTGGTTCCACTAGGAGATCTTCCTTTTATCTTTCTAAAGTAGAATAGAAATTCAATCATGTGATCAGTGCACGCTTACCGAATGAACCAGAACAACTGTGTGGTTCATTGTGAGACGGTTATTGGGGATTTTATATTGTTTTATTGAGCTCCTTTCCCAAATTGTCGTGTGGATGTGAACGTCTGCAAGCCTCCGCGCACAGAATAGCCCGGCAGTCATATGACCTGGCCGCCTAGTGCATATATCACAAGAGAACTTCGGACGGATTCGCCCGATTTTATACTGATGTTGTGGCACAACACATTTTGTATAAATAGGCAGTTCTTAGAAAAGGTTAGATTGGATAAGTTGAGCCACAAGTAAGTCTGCATTTTTTAGGAGTAACGAAAACATTGTCATCGACCACACAGCACTCAGCAACGGTAGAAGTGCAGTCAGTTTCTTTTTAAAACGACGCTTACTCAAGCAGACACTGAGTATGTGGGTGACTTACAGCTAGCTGACTAAAAATGAATTTTCTGTCAACTCCTACCACTTTAAGTTTTAACTCGTTCGGGTGTTACACTTGTACACTCCATTTCTAATACTGAATGGATCTCCGGCTAATGCGCTTAATCAGTCAACTGTGCAAACCAAAAGTGGCTTTATTTGTCTGAACAAAGAATTGGCTGATGCTGGTTCAGTTTCACTATTAAAACTACTAAGTTTCCAAAGAAAATTGTCGTTAAACTATCACTCACCACTTCACATCGGAACCGATGCAACGGTGGTCTTATACTGTCCGGAATGCGATAATCTTCTTCACGCCGTATAATAGCCAGCTGTGGAGGCGCCAGACCCAACTTGACTGTTTTCTTTCGTTTCCGTGATTGGCTCAGTTGTGTTTTGGAGGCGGAAATAATCGTATCTACGTCAAAGTAATCTTCGTCATCTTCCAAGTCAGATTCAAATTCATCTTCGGAGGAGTCACGATTGAGGTCCTCCTCATCGTCCAGCACCATTCCCGGAATACTTTTCAAAATCACACGATTGTCGAAATCTTTAGTGTAGGCAGCAATCTCGCTGAAAGTCGGAATTCCTTCGAAGGGCAATTTAGTGTCGAGCTGAAGCAAAATAATGAAAACTGTTTGGTTATGACAAACCGTCTTCATTTTTGCCAGTTCCGCTCCCACACACTGCGAATTCTCATTAGAAACTCATTCAAAATCAGTATATAGAAAACGGCTTCATATCCAACGTCTTAGCAGTTTACTTTTAAGTCATTTAGTGACGTTTGTGTAAGTAGTCTGTAAACTACTGATGTTGAAGGCAACCCTGGGCCTCTGGAAGATAGTGGTAGGAACTAAACAAACTAAACTCTTGGTAAGGTAACATTGCATAACTGATAACGTCGTATCAAGTCGTCTGATATTTCCTCCGTGCGACTGGACTAGTGCGGCATGAGAACAATAGTTCCTGTTACCCTGTGGACCCTTCTAGACACAACAAAAGACGTCAGATTTTCATATAGTACGTTAAATCAGTGAATCCATCCAACACCCTTAGATTCAACCACTGTTTTTACTTGATGAAGTATCAATATATCTAAGCGCAGACTTTTCATACTATGTGGTTTATATATGCAAACCCCAATGGACAGTAGCTGAGGGCTCAGAATCGTCGTTGTTATGAGTCTCTGCTTAAAATTTCATGCAAATAAATTTATCCTTTTATTCGTCACATAATTTATTCGCAGGATGAGCTGTGAATAAGGAAATTGCTTGTTTTCCCCGGATAATATCGTGACGAAGCAGATTTTCTCAAGTTATACAGAAGTTCCTCCGTTTCTGATCAATACGCGATGCGCTAATTCCTCACAATCCGTAGCCACTGGTACCTAATCTGTGGCCATCTCGTGGCATCTCCTGCTTCCAACGTTTAGTCAACAACAGGACTGCATGCAAATAAAGCTTGCATGGCTGCGGTTACTTAATAATAAGGACAGATCTACTGCCCAGGGCAAAATCCAATGGTGTATAGTACAAGATGAATGGTATATGCTTCGCCAATCAAACATTTGAACATGTTCGTCTAACTAACCTTTGGTAGTCAGCTCAAAACGGACCACCAAGTTTCTTCCTATTGAATGCTTGAAAAACGATTTTTACCTGTTGAACTGAACATCAAGGAATAGTTTATTTTGTCAAAACCTTTCGAACCCCCGGAATAGAGTATGAAGTCCAAGGGGATATCTAGATGCACGGCTTTAGTATTCAGTGTTTAAAGATAAAGAATATTTTTTGCAGATATTTCCATCGCAAAATGAAGACACAGTCTCCCGTAAACGTATACTACTAGTAAGACTAATCAGGTAATAGTGGTTCTCGTTTTAGCGTGAACTTATTACCTACGAACGTAAATCCTCTGGTGGGAGGCATATAAATAGCTGTAAGCAGTTCGGTGAGAAAGGTTAAGTTAAGGTTCGAGAAAGCTAAATCAGCTGAAATGAGTCTGAAGTCGACTAATTAATCTGTAGCTTTAGTACGTATTTCTTGTTTCTTGCTCTTCAGGCAAAAGCTCCTCTTCTGCACAAACCTGAGGACGTATATGCTGACCGCTCACTTTTTCGTCTTAAAGATTGGAATTCCATCCTTCTAAACACCAGTTTAATCTACAATATGAGACGTATCGTTTCCAATTCTTATGCTTTCTCTATAAAGACTGATGTACAATCATGTGTAGTTTCCCTTAACATGACCACTTTTTGCAGAGCTCATATCGCCACTTCTGTGACTGGTGGCCATTGTACTGGGCAGTTATTCTGTTTGGACTCGCTTGTTTTGTGCGCAGTCAGAAAAGGAAAGCCTGAGTGTTTAAAATAAAGGTACACCAGTGTGCTTAACTTCTCTCATGTATTCCATACACTGTCAGCTGCTTGACGGCCTGATCTCTGCAAAACTGTTGTGCACGTTTTTACAACATGTCAGCCGAACCATAACTCTTGCAGCAGCTGACCACTTGCCTTAACTGGCACCCTGATTGCCGAGATTCCTGGGAATGTGAGGTAAGTATGTCATTCGGGCTGTCCGACACAATGAGTCTAACCAAAGTCCCGGAAACAAAAACTGAAACCAACCCGTTTTCTCACGATTCATTTAGGTACATACGGACTTTTACAAAAGACTGACTGGAATTTGTAGTAGGCTTGCCGAAATGTTCAGGGTATTTGTAGCGCTGGCGTCAGTCTACTACAAAAGCACTTACAACTTGTTCATTAAAAGCCCAGAGTGAAGTGATCATCAAATGAAGCAGACTTTCTGGCTAGTTTGGATCACTTCCTACAATCAAGGTACGGACTTGGCTCATATCATCAAGAGAATTATCCTTAGAAGCGGGTAGCCGTCTATATGCGTACGTCGATGCAAAACTCACAGAAAACAGAGACTTCTGCTAAGAAATCGCAACGTCAAGCAAAGCATCTGAGTAAACGTGACGCACAAAAGAATTAGCTGCCTCGCCAGCTGTGGTGACCTGGTCAGTGATGAAGCGACGAGTATATAAGAAAATGAGCTCTCCTGGAATGATAAGCGACCGGCGCGCCCACATTAAGCCTTATTCGAATGGACAAGCAGTGTTTTATGTGCAGATAATGGAACCACGTTGACTTGCCATTCCTCAATTGCTTCGGTTTGTGTTTTGTAAAATTTTCTAGAGTTTGTGCTTAATATCTCGGTATACATTTCAATTTTTTCGGTTTGCTTATCTCATATGTCTAGTTTGGACTTGTAATACTTGAATTCACCTGCATGACTATGGCTTGCTTTGTCAATCTGGAAGGCGACGCTGTTTCATAATAATCTATATTCTGATATGACTTGCCGTTCACCAGTGTGGCCTCATATGCCACATGTATTCCTGTCATCCTAGAAAAATGTTCTGTTGAGGTTTCGCAGTGTCCATTCGACATCATATAAATTGTGCTCTGCCGAACCTCACACCCCGTTTCACTTCATTCCAGGTTAAAATGTCACTAGTGACGCGTCTCTTTTATTGCCTTTCAGTAATGGGGGTTTAGATTCCTTATTTAGCCAATAAATTAGTCCCAGCCGGCTGAGTCAAATTGAACTGCAATTACCCGTCGCAATCTTATTTCATCCAGTTTCACTGGATACGGGAGGTGTAAATGAAAGCGCAAGCAATCGTTGATACTATATATTCAGAGACGCCTTTTAGCCTGGGTCACAGCGAGAAGTTCATGCTGAAGCGAATATCGCAGACAAATTGAAGGTGTATATCGAGGGGCTTAATGGTACAACGTCCGAGTAGAACGTGGGAAGTTTTTGATTCTGACCCCGGTTAGGTCCACAGAACTCAGAGCGAGTAAAAACAAGCATCGCCTTCTATATGACTGTCTCACTGTCTATGAGATAAATGGTTTTCAGGATGTTAGGTTGGGCAGGGACAGAAGTGAATCCATGCTGGTGATCTCCAAATTCCGTTGGCAGTGGTTCATACCAACGGGGACCGAAAAAACTGCAAACAACCGTTTTGTGGGCAGCTGAACGCAGAGTAACAAACGTGTGGCCACTCAAGATTGAGATTTCCGAATATCACTAATTTTATCTCTGTAATCTTGATACTGCATAACTGGGTAACGTTTCCATTAACCAGACAGCTCGGAGGAGTATGGTCGGAACGAACGTCAGCTGTTGCTCTGAGTGACGATTCTGAGGCCGCTGATCCAAATACGTGATACACGAAGTAACCATAAGCGCGATAGGTCGTCAAGAGTTTGCCAAGTTGTGCTGTAACAGACAGCACCGTGGTTAGGCCAACCTTCTTAAAGTGATGTCATCAGCGCACTCACATTGAACAGTCATTTGGATGGTGGCCAGCACGCTGGATGCAAGCAGTTTGGCTTAACTGTGTAATTCTTATTCTTATGGACCAACGACCTACAGTCGTTTGGTACACGGCTGCCTATCTTTTATAAGACATTAATTGATAGCCTATTGCTGCGTTTGATTCCAGGGTGTCAGTCCACTTTTGTTTCTTCCTTTCCATTACAAAATCCACTGAAAATTCCCTCTAAAATGAATTACATAATGCTCTTCATTGGACAGTCTCTACATTTCCTGTTCCCATGAGGTCGATATTTTTTATTCATTTTGTACTATCATCTAGGAAGCTAGCACCAGATTACTAAACTGCAAAGAACTCTCTTCATACGTCTATAGTCTTACGGAATTATAGGGAATAGGCTGCGTAAACTGAAACACAAGTGATTTATGTTACCCTATCTGGAACCGCACACGCCCATAGGCGTCCTATGTATTCCGTCAAGAGTTCAACTACTCAAGCATGCCGCCATAATGTGCACTATGTAGGACGATCTGTTCAGTAGTGTCTCTAACAAAAGTTTACTTAAAATATATTAACGTTAGTTTCAACTATAAAATGAATGTTTTTCTACTAGCTCACCTGGATAAGGTCGAATGCCGCAAGTAATTCACCGGCCGGTGTCTGCCCACGATACACTGGCCACCATTGCAAGCCGGGTGGTTTGTAATGGTCACCTTCAATCCAGACTTGAACTTCACAGAAACAACGACCAAGAAATTCCATTTCATCCTAAAATTTAACATTCATTAAACAATCAGTGAAAAGTAATGGCAGCAACTGTGAGCTGCGATATCGGCTAAACTACGATTGACTCAAGTGAAAATGCTCCGATACATAGTGTGAGAGCCAGAAAGACGCTCAGTTTTGTTTCATGCAAAAGTCAACGAGAAGAATCTCGTGAATGTTGAAACATAGGATGACCGGACACTATTCTGTTTTTTATCCCATAACCGTGTATACAAACCAGTTTGTTTACAGTATATTCGGCAACTAAAGTTGCAGAGTAAGTTGTGAGTTTCCGGAGCAGAAGCCCCATATAATATGGTTTATTACACCGTCTGCGTGTGCGTGAACAAACATGAAATAAGCTATTCATAAGGATTATCTAAGCTGTTTTATTAACAACTGTGTTTGCCCTGCTTGTCACAATGAAGACAACAAACAACTGTGAATTATGTTCGTGTGTTGGTGCACATTTGAAGACAAAGAGCCGATTTGGTCGTCGTGTTCAACTGGTCAGCCGAAATGTCCAAGGGTAACTCGGGATGATACGAAGGTTATGTAAGTCTGTATATATATAGCCTAACCAGAGCTGAGTCATTCATGGTCACTGTGAGCACGAAGTAGCCATGAGATGGGCTGTGTGTATTCGATCGATTACACGAATCTAAGATAATTTAAGAAGCAACAGTTATATAAACAATTAGATATACAAAATTATACACATGCATGAGCGCACTTGCTAGCAGGCAACTTAATTGTGATGGAGCGTTTAGGACTACTGTGATTGTGGAAGGTAACGCACACTTTCTAACCTCTAAAATCTAACAAGTAGCAGTATAACAGAAATCATAAGGAAGCTCAAGCAGTGATACAAAACATAGAAATATATTGTAATGTCCGAGTGCGGCCTACAGTAAAAAGCAGGGTAATGAGCAAAACCTGCAGCGATAATAACTCGTTAGCCGTATAGCAGATGAGACTGGCAATAAACAGTTAGTGCAGTTAGTTGAATAAAACTGTGTAGCGACCATAGGGAAAAGCTTTTACCGCATTGGAAAACATTCATGTACCGATCAGAAACGTTGCAGCATAACAATAAGCCTCTCACTTACATCAGTGGCTTGCGCAATCGAGGTACGAGGACAACGCTATAAGCCAGATAACAGCCATGAATAGATGACTAGCATGTGAGTGGTTGATTTTAGTAGAAGGTTTTTTAACGATATTTTCTCATGACGAATGGCATGGTATGCACTTACTACCCAAATTGCTGCCACTACAGGCATTGAACAATACAATCCTAATTATTGGTAACACTATAGAAGTGGAGGTTGAACCTAAAGTTCCGAGCGAGATTATCGTCTTGTTTGCGTCTTTCAAAAATTATCACAAATTCTGCACAACTTAGTGTACTTTTCCTTAAGTATGAGACAAACTGGTTGCTAAGAGTCGAAATTTGACCGCACAACACATGCATATATACCACACTAATAATGTACTATTTGGACTCGGTTGGTCTGGAAGTTAATTTATCCGTGGTGATCGGTCCACATAAAGGTAGATTATAGGAGCAATTCGGGTAGAATCTGGTTGGTGATCACGAGGTTGTGGCTTAGCAAATTTGTGGCATCGTAACCGTTAGATTCCGATTTCATTTGGTTAAATTTCTTTCTCAAGCATCTTCCAGTACCTAAATTAGTGTAGCATGCGGATCATGGTAAGTACATCATTAGTTTATGTTTTCTTGTTCATTTCTATGTATCACATTCTTCATTCATCCTTGATATATCCGCATGATGCAGTACTTTGTTAGCCAAATGTTAACCGTGTTCTTGTCTGATTTCAACACTAGCATACATAATCAGGCTTTTATCTTCCGAATGACATTAAAACTACTAGCCTCTGTCTGTTATACAGTTCACTCATCTTTTTAGAGAAAAGTGATTAATTACATACAAGTATAAGATACTACAGTTTTTGACGCCATAAGTGATGGATACAACTTATCGATATAGGTTGCACATCATTTAAGCTTGATTGCAGTAGCCACCTTCAGACAGACTTTCCAGTTAGTTTCCTTCGAAAGAGGGCAGTACACTCCAGTTTCGCTCCTAATAGAGCTTGTCTATGGTACACTTTCATGATATAGAATCCTGTCAGACTATCTTGAAACAATCTTGTTATTCGCTAAGCATTACATCTGATATTGAGCACATCAGTCATATTTGTTTGTGCATAATGCACAGGCTATCCAAATTCACGTGGCTGCTGTAAGAGTCCGAATTTTGACCAACAGCTAGTGAGATCCAGGCAATCTTGCTCCCCCATGAACACGTAATGGTATAACACTGATAATCCTTTTTATCAGTGACAAGAAAACTATCGTTCTTGTGACAAACTTGATGCGTACCCCTCAGCTGAACCCCCGCAAAACACAGTGTTGTCTCTGTTTCCGCTCAAACTATGATCTCCTGTTTTATTTGGTCAATACATCCTGCAGCTGTTGAACAGTTTACAGTGGAGTAGACAAAATGCCTATGACCGGAACACAGAGTGTATGAGAAGTCGCTTAAGTGCTGTACTGTAAATCTGTATTCAACATGCATAAAATAAGAAGCTTTGAACTGTATGATAGTGCTCTACCAAAAGATCACAAATCCGAAATCTCGTCTTTGTTTGCGTTTGCTCTAAGTGCCGAAACAGATTTTAAGGTACTATCAGGTTAGGTTAACCGAAAATAGCCGGCTTATTCTAGGGCCTTCATACACAGTCCTTCGTTAACTTTGACTTGCCTTTGGTTTGGACGTACCACTGATGAGTAGTTTAGCAGATTTGGTCACTCTCAGTTGGGTTTCTTATGCATTTTAACTTAGTTGATAGTCTCGTTAGTTATCCAGATCAATCCGTAGTTCATGGCTTTATCTAAAAACGGCCATCTTTTCTCTCACGATGGCCGTGCGTTTATGACTGATGAAGGTACGCAAACTGAATTCATGTCGCGATTTATAGCCACTGATTACGTACAGAGAATATGAACCGCCCACTAAAAAGTGCATTTTAATGACTATTTAATCTTTTTCGTGCTGCTTTAACCTAGCTTCCAAATAACTGCTATCAACTTCAAAGCGTGAAGTTTTTATGCCTGCAATAATCATGTCACCGACTTTTACTCTCATTAATCCAGCTGTACTTTCCCGTACTACAATGCCACATTTCACTTTAAAAATACCAGCCAAACTACAATGGGTCGGATCAAGTCACGTGGGAGAGTTTCCGTCGAAGGTGCATAAGATGGTATATGCTCGAGAACGACCGATTAATGTTAAAATGTTTCCACGTCATTTATCCACTCACACTCCGGTGAGATAAACATGGTTAAATTATCATGTGTCGGAGGTCCGCACTGAGTGTGCAACGAATTAAATAGCTCCCCTCATGTGCGAGCTTTTGAAGTGGCTGCGATTAGGCTATGCCTGTTCGTTCAACAAAGTGCAGTTCATGAACGACTGTATTCACAGATATTGACGAAACTGTTGGTACAATCTACTTCGTTTAACTTGGGTTTGCAGACTTCGGGCGATGAGCTCAAACATCGTATGGAAAGCGGAAAAAACTAGTCGCTACAAACCTGAACACCGCATCTTCAACATTCGTTCCAGGCGTATGTGACGGTATTCCCTAACGGCGAAAAGAACGACTTCACAATATGCAAACAAGATTGTTGTGCTGGTTCACTTGATAGCTCGCTCAGAATCTGTCCAAAGGTTAACCGTTTATTCAGAAGAAACATACTTGTCTATGAGTGCAACCGTAGATGTATTTTCATACAGTGGCTTTCAATATGAGCATGTATAAAAAACAGTTTGCAAATACCGGCCGTCATTCGCAGCCTTTCTATGTTCATAGTGGAATAAAACAAATTAAATGTCGATTATTGCGTTCACCAAAATCCACATATACTACTGGGATCTTACCATAATGTGAGTCCCAAAGTGTCTATACGATTTACTCTGTACCATTCTGACATTCTTGATCCTAACATAAGATATCCTGACCAAATTTAGTAAGAATGAAGTCAAACAGTTTGAGAGTCTTGCCCATCGTGTTAGTGATAAATGGATTGGGAGTAACGTAACGTTACCAGCAAGTTGCAATACTCTACATTTCAACCAACTCGGGTGGCTTTCCTCAAGAATTTACAATAAGAACGAAACAGTGATCACGCGGGATTTGCCATGGTTAGGTCAACCTGCACTGCACCTGACCTGATTGGTCCAATACTTCGTTCATTAAATGAGGATGAAACTGATGTAGATGAGATGCGTCTGTGTTTGGTGTTGATTATCCATCCACGACACGCTACAGACAAAGATTTGCTACCATTACGACTAACACTAGCAGGTTTTGCGTAAATGGTGGGGGCTTCAACAGAGAATCGCTCTGCGTGAGAAAGCAGACTCTTATGTATCACTCAAGCTTGATCAAAACCTACGTTGTGATTCTCCGATAGCGCATGTAGTGCGCTGGCCAAATCATTCTCTAGCTCCTGAAGCTAGTACGCGTCTTTAGGAAGAAACTGCGTAAGCTCCTTGTGTTTCGCAGCAATTTTTCCAATTTTCCGCTTGTCTCTTCTATATAACTGGCATTGCAATCAACGCATTTGATTTCGTAAGCGCAATCTGTCTGGTCGCCCCTGAAAACTGGATCCTTAAGATGCAACATCAGCCGTCCTAAGGTATTATCTAAACTGCTTTCAGATGAAATGATGAGCAATATAGCCCATTTGGATTTTCTTCTGGACTTCCTTTGCCAATGTCCGCAGAATTTTCGATTTTGAACCTCAGGTGTCAGTTCCATTTGGAGAAAGATGAGACATCTACCGTGCATACAAAATGTGTACGCAAGTGATTACACGGTACCTTTCCGTAACGATGAATCGACTGTTGCAGACCTGTCCAATGGTATGTAGGACCTTTTTAACTTCTCTTAACTCCCTTAAGTGCTCTTCTGCGGGATACGTTGAGATCCGTGCTTTACATTCACTAGGTGTATCCACTTGCCAAGCAAGGTGAATATCTAGACTAACGTAACATTCATATTAGAGGAACCAGAAACATCCGTTACAGTATGATACGTCAGGTCAACAAACGCAACATTCAGTATTTGTCCGAACTTTGAAATTCCATTTAGTCGACAGCGTGCAGCATTCCTTACAAGGTTTTGATGATTCAACTTGATTGAAGACGTTCCATTTGAGCAAGACTGTGTATGTTCCAGTACTTGTAACTGACTTGCAACTGGTGCATAATATGGACAAATTGATATTGCTCAACATTCAATCGCACCTAAGCTTCTTCGGACTGTGAGAAATAACAGCGGAACTCACTTTAATTTAGTGTGGTGTTAAACCTCAATGCATGGACGACGACCCTAACTTAGTTACTTGTGATCCACAGAGTAAATAAGAGAAGTTAATGAGTACAAAATTTGCGCCGAGTGTTTCCTAGACTCGCTAAAACGATTGTGGGTTTTGCGTTACCTTCAAACGAATATGACTGGGTGTCTAGGTGTGACGACCATAGTCGGTGTTGATTGAATAAACTGAACTGACTACTGCTGCACACAGTTATCTGCTTTCAGTTGCTCGGATTATGTTGAATAGTAAACACGGGGGTCCGAATGTTCTTCGGTTTCACCGCACTATTATAACTGTCCACTGTTTCTCAAGTTGGGAGCTTGATATTTTTATACATACAGAAACTCCGGCGAAGATAATCAATAACTCCATTGGGTGGGGTAAGATTTTTTGGGAATACTAAGGACCAACGGCTGAACCCATCTACTCATTGAAATTGCATCAAAGAATGTTGAGATCACGCCAGGTTTACTTATTCTCATATAAAGTACAGGGTTACAAAGCGATCGTGATTGTTTGAAATCAAGCTCACCCGAGATGCTCGACAAAACTCTGAAGTAACAAAGTAAATCCCTTTTTAGGGTGATAGTAACTGAAATGATCCATCAAGTGAATTTGACAAGGAGGTATGAACACCGTACATAAAACCTGTCTTGAGAGAGTGGTGTCTGGAAATGCTCGTCGTTGCGGCATCAAGATTCAACAAGCTTTTATCAATTTTTGTGAATTACGCTTGCAATATAAAGTTGTTTAAAACAGCCAATCGTGCTCTAGTCAACACAACTTGTTTCTCAGTATTGTCGCTCGTGGAAAACACTGTCAAAATTTACAAAATTTACAAAAGATGTGGTGAGAATGCTATTCACTCTAATAGTCGATTAACCAAAACTACTAGTCAAACGGTTAAAGGACTCTCCTGTTAAGAGTTTATCTGGTGATTTTATGCTAACCACTTTGTCGATAAGTGGGAAATTATAAAATCTTTGAAAGTAAGCTTCGTAACAAAAAGTCCTGTCACTGCGGTGGAAGATAGACTGCAAATACTCATATTCATCAGGCGCACGCAAAAAAGTGGTACAGGCACAAATTACTCAAAAATTCTCCAGTCAGCTTCACACTGATTAGACGTCACGATCAATTGATTTACGTACACGGTCCATGCTGATTGAACTGGTGGAAAACACTGCACCAGTAATCTTTTTTGACGACTACCTAACAGTAAAAGGTAACGTATAAAATTTCAGCAGTAGTTTGTGTGGGTGCAGATGTCCACGGTTGGCAGTTGGAAAGCCTTACCCTGCTGAACAGTCTGTTTACAAGACTTGAAGTCATCCGTTATAATGACTAAAATTTTCACAGCTTACTTGATCAATATAATCGTTTTTTCTGCGTGCGTAATTCACATTTCATTTAATTGTAGTTACCCCGTACACTCATCCCTATGTTGAGTTAATTATGCAACTCTTCTAAACTTTCGTCCTCAGAGCTACTGCCGGCATAAGATTGTTTGGTCGTAAGCAATTAAGGAAAAATGGCTGAGCTTGACTGACTAGGTCGAAATTACATCAACTTCCATCAAATTTCTTACCATCCCGCTAATTTGAATATTGTACTCACAGTGCCTTGAAGTGTCACTGTATTTCCAAATATATTTTGGATATATATGGTTCTTTAGCTAATGGTCTTACTGTCCTATCCAGCGGGGCAAATATGTCGACTGACTCAAGCAGAAGTCGAATTACCATCGTTCAGGCATGCCAGCAGTTGCTTGTCAGACGCGGCTGAGCTTGGCGGGAAAGGCCTTGTAGAGCATGGTTACATTAGCACCAGCATAGAGTTGTCAGATATAAGCAGCTACGAATGATATGTCAACTCTAGACGTTCTACCAGTAGCCCATGCCTGGCTTGAAAATTGTATTTACTGGCTTCTATAGCAGCCCCTTGACGACACAAATAACATTGACCAAAACGCAAACCCTGACTTACTACTCATTTATTGTGCGGTGTTGTCCAGAAGTCAAAGAGAGCTCTATTTGTTGATGGTTAAGATATGGCTTACTTTACGCTTCTTCACGCAGAGTAAGTTTACCAATGAAGTACATAATAAGATTATTACTAATTTATCGTGTTTGTTTGCCCAACCACATTATAGATACTAAAATTTTCTTAGCTTTTACTGGATGTTCTGCGAAGTCAACTTGACCAATCCTGTTTCGGCCGTAACCACGTGAACAGCATTCTGTATGACCCTGATAAGATTGAAAATACACCAGGTAAAATTAGTAGTAGGAGTACATTGGTTTCTTGGAATGGAGGTTAGAATCTGAAATGACAGGTGCCGCGCAGTGCCAACAGTGTTACCTAATAAGTCAAGTATAGTTACCGTCATATCTATCGGAAAGCTGGCTAACATTTCTGTTGATATGAAAATCGATCAGATATGGTTGCTATCTTCCGTTCGGAATTAACATGCAAATGGATGTTTCTGAAAACCATTAATCTCAGCGAGTCCTAGTAAGTGTATTAAGGCTTGTGTTTCGAAATATGAGTGGAAGTCGCCCTCTTACCATGACATATGATTCGATGAATTCTTCGGACTACGGCTGATATTTTCAAAAGCCGATCTGAGCGCTTCACGGTATTTGTATACTTATTATTAATTTCAATTAACCACCCAACTAATTATCAGTATAAATATACTGGCAACGGTAAAATCGCTATTTGAATAGTGCGATTTTGAAGTTGACATGATCACCCCAAGTTTTGACAACCAAAATATGAATTATCTTTCGAGGTCAGTAATTACAGTGGTGTGTATTATCTGTAGTCTATTGTACAGTTGAAAAGAACAAGCAGGCTGAGAGGATCAAGAGTTTGAAAGTGCTTGCCAAACTGCCAGACTGTGGACTTAAATGTGTGGTCACAAGGTGTGTCATCCGAACACATTTTGTTACCGATATGTCTATACGTTTTCTTCTCCACTGGGTCTGATACATTAATCCACAAACTTACGTTAACTTAGCGTAGTGCATATCGTAATTTAATTCACCAGGTTACCCCCAGTTCCTTAAGTTTTACCGTCGGTTCATGTTCCAAAAGGGGGAATGGTTCGTCTTTATAAGGCCCCTTAGTAAACAACGCGAAAAAGCGTTTCGCTGAAAATTTTACAACAATGTGCATTGCTACTAATCGGTCTTGGAAGGTTTTCAGATTTTTGTTGTGTGTAAAACTGTTCTCTCACCCACTTCCGTAGTACAAAGGAGATGGGAAGTTTGTTCTCATGGATACACACTATTGACATGTATTCTTGCTCTTTACCAGAATTGAAACATGCCTATTGTGGTTACAATGGAAACGCGTCAACCGCTAAATTACTGAACTCGAGCTGACCCTGGCCAAGTCAGCATGAGCGCCTGTACAGTGCTCCGAATTCTAAGTGACCACTTAAATTTAAGAGGCTGTGGCATTGCGTTCAAATGTAACGATTCAGTCAGACGCGTTGCGGAAAGCAGCGCTGACCAATAACACTGGTATTAGGCTACCTGCAGTTAGGTTAGCGCGAATGTATCAATCCAGTTGCCCATCACACTACACACCCTATTCAACATCCCATGTCTGAAGTAAAAAATAACCGCGAAGTGCTTACCGGCCATCATAGCTGATTCTTACTCCTACAGACGCAGCGAACTGTCTCAATGCACCCATGTTTACCTTTACGCCAGACGAACAATGAGCTAACCACCTAGTAAGTGTTCAGCAAGATGACTTTGTGGAAGCTGCAATCCAGATTCAATGAGCTAACCACCTAAGTAAGTAAGTGTTCAGCAAGATGGCTTCGTGAAAGCTGCAATCCAAATTCTGTTCAGATACCGGTTATTCAACAAATGTGGTTTAGACTGACAGGAATTTTAAACAAATGTTAGATGAGTTAATGAATGCCAACCAAATTAAGACTCTGATGCACACACAGCGTATTAGCAGTCGAAACGTGTTTCGTGCATGGAGTTAGTTATCGATATGTGAACTGTATACACGGCAAATCCGAAGATGTAACGCAAGAATACCACTGGCAGAAATAACCCTGACTACTCATTTGTTGAATGCTATCCAAGAAGTTACCTTTCCGCCTGGACACTGACAGTTCGTAGAAACGTTTGGTCGTCCCATAACAAAGAATATTACAACGTTTAATGTTGACTCACACTTCTGCTAAACACAATCTTGGTATGAATGTGACAACTCAGAAGTGCAATACTGTTCACGGGTACCAGTCAGGAACACGACATTGCAGAGTACATTGCGGAAAACAGGGATGTAAGTTGAGTGAACAAAACACCAGTCAGTGTGAGAACATGTACACATAAATCGAGGTGTAGCATATACCTACTTACATGCATGCCAGATGGTTGCATCAACATGCGGTCGACTCATCAGCAGTCTAGTAACCTGGTCAGAGTGTGATGTCATCGTGACCACAACGGCCACAGGGTGAGTTTGCTTATTGTCTGGTTAGATGGCAAACACTACGACGTTCATATGACAGCGTTTATATCCGGGGTGAGCATACGCTAGCCCGATGAAATTCAACGACCTTCGGGAAGCTGATCTACGTCCTGCATCCTCCATAATTAGGGGTGATGCCTCAACCCTTATCACGAAGACGAGACCAGATGACTGGGACACACTCGATCGAGCCAGTTCATGAGCCGTTAACACATTGAAACATTTAGTAATTCATCGATAAATGAAAAAATTCAGGCTTGACTACATTGGCTTCGACGAATAATTTCCCAACTTTTCTAATACAGTTGATTGATCGAAGTGTGCTATAGGGGTAGCTAATTGTTATGTGCTCAAAGTGGTTAGTTAAAGCTCGCGATCTATTCAGGTTGGCACTGTTAGTCTGTAGGACATCTTGTTTGTGAACGCCTGCTAGTGTTTTGATTAGAATAAGGCCCACAACGACACGGTCGTTGATAGGATGCGTATTTCACAGTTTGTTTCAGAAAGCACCTTAAATGTCACAGACTAGCGTACGGACAGAACACACACAAGTTGATGAATATGGATTATATACACTTAGGCGTGCTTTGCGACGACCGGTGCGTGCTCATTCAGAGTAGTCGTTGACCACCGTGATCAGAGTTAGTTGTGCATATGCTAAAAACAACGAACGCCCTGGATGTATGCAATGCTCAGACAGGTGTACATCGGCAAACCATTACTAATTTATTCTGACCGTCAGTGATCGCCATTTTTTATGCTGAAACAGATAGATGGGTGCATTTCATTTAATGTCAAAACGATGTACGTCAATAGAAGTCACGGAAAGCGGTGGCACACACCATTAGTCAATAAAGAACAAGGATGCTCCATTCACTAAAATATACTCTTGTCAACCTATAATCATGCCATCCAGTCAACCAAATAATATACAACTACAAAACTTATTCAACAATGTAACCATCTGAAGAAACAGTTTAGCTTGCTGTGACTGTTGTGCAGCCATTGGAAAGAGGATGGGCATCACTTGTACAGGTATGCATTAATGCCACATGCCTACCGTTCAAACCATAAGTTACAGATAGAAACGAACCTGTTTTACGCCGCAAACCATTTGCACTCATGCAGTCAAAGAATTACGTGCCACCTGTATTATCAGGATACCTAATTTCAGTTAAGAACTATTAATCAGGACTGGAACCCCAGAACCGTCAACTAGCAGAACAACATATTTGCTATTTTAACTGCCGAGAAAATGAGCAAACTTCATTTACTTTGTCCTGTATATCGACCGTAAGGACCCTGACATATATTGCGACTACATCAAGTGAGTCAATCCATTGAGGTGGGTAGGTTTCAAAACGAATGGCCTTTTCTTCCTTGCGCACCCATAGTAGCAAGAAATCATGTTTCGACAGCGTGATGAACATGACCCAATGATCACTCAGTGCGTCACAGTTTGGAATGTTTAAGGAAATAAAACTGGTTCTGATTTAGTTTTGTACAATGTTCCCTGGTCAAAGGAAAATAAAATCTTGGCCAAACAAAACATGAAGATTGTTCGTCAACAGATGAACCTACTTTCTTTACGCTTGTTGCGGTTCATGCATGAACATGCTCTACCTGTCATTAAATTGTTCGTCAGCGCAGAAAGAAGACATATGTTGCGATATGTTAACATTTCGTTTACTCTCATCAGTCGCAAACGTAAAACATGCAAGTTATATATGAGAGGCAACTAGGGATAGACAGGGTATGGACACCACCTATTATGTCATCACCACCATGGCAATCCCATAGGTTGGTTCACCCACTTTTGTGCACATAGCGCCGACTGGTGAGCTCTAATCAGCATGGCTTTGCTAAAGGCCAGTAGCTTCGGGTTCTGCTGACGTAACAATATTTTGAAAGAGTTAAGTGGGACCACCTGGTGACTTGTTATCATGAGGTATCTGGCAATCGATGATACGGGGCTTCGAGTGACCGATTCTCCGGTTACCATTTGTTGTGTTATGCGCTGTTTTAGCCAGTTTGGGACGTGTTCGGCCACACGCTAAGATAACCGTCGGTCTGTTCTGCCTATGTAAACGTCACTGCAACTGCAAATGAACTGACAGACAACGTGAGAGACAGAATGGTCAGACCGACTGCGTTCGCGATTGTGTAAAACGAGTCCTTTGGTGGTTTGAACCAAGCGTAATTGGGTAGCCGTATACGTCCGAGATTGGGCACAATTCAGTTTGTGCTTGATGTCGTTTGCCGGATGATCGTCTTTGAGTTCCAAAAATAAAAATATATCTTTCTTTTGAGCTGTTTGCACTGGTCCATTGCATTTGGACGCCTTGTTGTGAATATCTATGAACGTTTCAGGATATCCGTTTGCCAGCAACGCTTCCCTCAGCATTTCCTGTTCATTTTGCAACTTATCAGGAGTGCAAATACGACTGGCCATTTGAAATAGAGTTTTGATCAAACCCCACTTGTATGCTATCTGGGCAGAGCTGGAGAACTGTAGGTATTGTTCGCCCCATGTTGCTTTGCGATGGATCGATTGTTTGGGGAGACTGGGTTCATTTCTAACCCATAAAAGTGCATCCGGCACCATTTCTTGAACAGCTTGTTCTATTCACTGGATGTATTCATTGCAAAACTTTTCGAACCTTGTGAAAATGTTACTTGGACTGGAATATTTCTTCTTCAGGTTTTCTTTAATTAAGGGGCGTTGTATGTTTGTACTCCGCAGTAACTAACAATAAATACAGGTTTCCCACTTTTAGTGCTTGCATCCTAAATTGCAGGTAGCCGACGTAACCACACTGTTGAAACTAACAATGTGTACATATTGGCGTCCTCTCTTTAAGAGTGGATCGTACTTCGGTTCGTCAAAGTACAACAGTTAGACCTGGAGCTAAATTGCAGTCCACCATGTCAGGCATATCTGTTATTGCTAAATTGACCCCCTATAGCCGAAATCATTACAGGCTAGCAGACAGCAGAAGTGACATTGCACCTATGCTTCCAGCTCATCCACAGGCACCCTCTTTATCCCTTAAGGTACAGGTTGCTTAACTGCGTAACCGTCGAGTTCACGTGAGTGGTGTTATTGAGCAGGGAGAGGTTGCGCGAATGACTCGTGAAGCTCAATCAAAAGAATGTGTGATATAATGCGTGCAGACAAACATAGCGAAATATCATTTCAGTCAATACCGCTTGTTGATAGTATGAAACCGATACCAATAGCCTGAATTGGTCTAAAGAAACCCATTCTGGTTGATGGAAAGTTTGCTGAAATGTAACACTGAAGACCAGAATTGAAAACAGATGGTGAGGAAGACTTATCATGAATGGTGATTTACATACCCTTGTAAGATCACTGTCTCAATAACATGAAATCGCGTCACATCATAGTCAACATGATTAGTAGGGTAAGTAATGACGGAAGCGATTTATATCCCCACTGTCACGATGGATTGAGCACAAAAACGCTGTTTTCTGGGGCGATCAATATAACTTCAACTTGTTCCACACACTGTTTTACTACAGGAGGGTTCAGAGTGAGTACAGTGGCATGGACTACATTGATGAACAGCCCAAATAGATTCGCTGAAGTGATAGCAGCCATAAAAGTAACTCCGTTTGTGCGCCACCATTTCTGTGAGTGTTCACGTGTCAGCGAGGACTGTACCCAATGGCCAGTGGAAATTTTGAACCGATGAATATCACACTCGGATTAGGTTAAATGCACAAGCACCCGGCTCTCTATGGCGCGAAAAGTGATCAAAAAACAACCGGTTTTGATTTAATTATTAAGGTTTGGATAGTTGAGTGGCAGTAGTAGTTCTTAAAACATCTTTGGCTACAAGCAAATTTAAGGAAACAAACAGATGGATTTAACACAAAAATTTGCCATCGGGTGGTTTACTAGATTTTTGTTTCGGCAGTTGAATTTGGTCGACTTGTCTTAGACACTCACAAACACACACATTAATACAGATACACATTTGTCTAACAACGCACTTACGCCGGGATCCACGTCAAATATCTCTACCACCAACTGCTGATGATTCTGTTTGGCGGATTCCGCGTCATAGTAGAATACCAACTGTTTGTGAAGCATCACATCCCACATGGGACTCATGGTCTGATAAAGCGGTTGTGTTTGAAGCACGTGTTCTTTGATTAGGACTCGAGCCAAAGGATCAGACAAGCCACTCTTGTCGGATGCAAGCAAGTTTCGAGCGATGAAAATGTAGCAACGCAATTCAAATCGAGTACGAGCTATTTGGAAGAATAAACACAATAATTAGCCTCAGTGTTAATATAAATAATAGTATAAAAAGCATCGCCAACAATAACACTAACAATCTCCGAGATATAAGTTTCTCTTCAATTAAGGTAACCTCACTAAAGTATACAAAAACTGACAACAGCAAGCCCACTCGGTTACCCATATGGCGCTTCTGTTGCACTGGTTTCCTCTCAAGTGGTCGGATATAACCATCGGATAGTACAAAAATGACACTTATTTAACACTGTCAGTTGCAAAGGAATGTGCCTGTATCATTTCGGATTCAAGCGGCATCTTCTGTGAGGTAAATGCAGTGTACTCCACCTTGTGCTTAGTACCCATGATTGCCATCCTTATTTTGTCAAGGTCAACAGTTTTGTTGAGAAGGCACAGTGTATAGGTGCAAAATGGGACAAGACGTCACGTCTTCTGCTCTGTTCACATTGTTGAAGGTAATCGGGTATTTTCTACCGTAAATTGCAGTGCAGTTTTTGCGCGCTTCATAAACAGTAATTGGGTCACGATTTCACTCGTCATCTTCCCATGCTGTATCTCAAATTCGTTCTATTTCCAACCATCTGGTATTGGAACAATCTTCTGACGTACTTTTGCTTTTGAAACCGTTCAACATAAATAAGCTTTCTCAGTTTCATCTAATTTTAAATTTTTATGAATCATATCAAGTCGACTGAAACTGAATACCATAAAAATACAAAGTCGGTTTGCCTTATAGACACTTTTCTCTTTTGAGGACAAGTTTCAAAGAGATGAACACTATGCAAAACACACATGTGCTTTTCCATATTTTTTGTCTGGCTCAAGGCTATGTCGTTCACAAAAAAATACACACGTTACCCGTGTGGAGCAGGATAACAGATCGAATCTAAAAAAATGATGACCACTATCTCAGTATGATGATATATTTTAACAACCCGGCAGATATAGAAACCGAATTATTTTCCTTCATGAATGCTTTTTCGAGTTAACTGAATTATTGAAAATAGCCCCTTCAATCTGCCCTCAAGTTGCATGTTGTTTCGGCCTCGGCACATACAGATTTAATTCCATAATGTTTGTTCTAAATAACGAGTGAAATTCGTTACCTTGTGCTCCTAGCAGGGCACGAAACATTACCATTAATTAGCCTTAGACGGCCTGAAATTAGTGGCAATTACAAAATGGAAGAGAGCAGAGGTGTGAAATGGGCTAGCGCCAGCCGGTTTCATAGAAACGATCAAAACGTTTGTCATAGCGACTACACTAGCAAAGTATGCACATCTACTGTAGGCATTGTGAGGCACAGCTGAGGAATCTGAGGCCGATCCCACAGCAACATTTTATAGTTGGTGTGCCTGTAGTCGTTTTTACAGCACTTTCGAACGAATATGCTTGATAATAGCCTTGGAGAAATCACGCAACGAATTTAAAGTCACCCACAACTGACTACGGCTGTCATATTTCCATGGAGTTTCCAGTAGGCCGCTTCGGAAAAGAAGCAGTAGACTCGAGTTTCGCTCTCAGTAGAGCTCGTCAGTAGTGCAACGCTCTCAGTAGAGCTCGTCAGTAGTGCATATCCTTGTCACGACCGGGACTAAAACTCTGGTCAAGCTTTCATGATACAACCGTGCTGACCACTGCACCACTGGCCTCACATTAGGTATGACCGAATCAAAATATGTGAACGCTCAGACAAATTCGCCTGGGGGTAATGCTCAGGTTACTTGATCGCTTCGTGAGTAGGCACAATAATTGTTCTTTTGACCCTGAACGATGACCCCCCTGAATAGGACACCTCTTCAAGTCGAAGTCGAAAAAATTAACTTGTCGAGCGATATTTCGACCCCCAGTTGGTAGTTGATGATTTTGGTCTTCATGTAGATTAAAGATCACACAGTTAGCCGCAGCTGTCCCGTTCTCGTAGACTTTCCAATGGACCCCTGACTAGCTCCAACAGGAGCAAAACTCCAGTTTGATGTTTTTTCGAAAGAGGTTGTCTATAAATCTTGCGAAACCGGAGAGCTACGCTCATTTGCAGGTGATGTTCAATTTATATGAAAACCAAAATCGACTACTACTAATCCGAAGTCACAATTTTTTATGGTTACGTGCGTCAACTTGTGTGAAAAACGTGCATTGACCAGCATAACAATAGCTGGTGTTAGAACTACATATCATCTGAAAATGAACACTATTTCAAGCATACTGTACATGAAGTCGTTCGTGAATGTTTGTTGGAACTTATAGGACGTGTATCGCCTATTTCTTCTACCACTTAGAAGTTAAACTGTTGCTGGTTACACCCAATTCTACGGTGGTTTGTTAGTACGTTATTCTCCTTTTAAGGTGTTGGTCATTACATTAATAGACATAGCGGACAAAACAACTTACACAAATGGCAATTGAATAGGTCACTTGACTACAGACTTTGTTGTTTCGTTGAAGTCCGCTGAGGTTGTTTATTGGTGCGATTTTAACTGGCTGAAGTGTGACAAGCTACTTTGATAGCAGGTTGTTCACTCGTCGATCTCAGCAATAGTTTAGGTTCGGGTTGTTATTGTGCCAGCACTTTTCTTCGAAAGTTACAACTTCAGCTGTCCCCCGTTACTGAAATTGTAAATCCTGCCTTATGTTGTGAACCTGTCACACCCGGCTATTCAAAACGAAAACCAATGAATCAACAAACAGTTGACATTTATTTGTCTGTTTATTACTTACATCCGATTGACTTATCGGTTCTACCCATTATTGTTATGTGGCGTCAATGATTTTTTGTTAGCCACCTATATTTCCGTTGGCCATCAAACTGTGCTACCTTCCGAATAGCTTCTAAACGTTCGTGAACTCTCTCCAGCTACCCATCTGATCGATATAAGACCGTATTTTCTTCAGTGCGCACTTTCCCTTATATCTTTTCCTTATGTTCGGTGAGATGTACTTCTACTCCGTTTAGTTTTCGTATGACATCATACCTCATTCCACCGACTGATTCTGTACAATTGATGTTCCCACGAGGGTTGGCAATTTCGGTCTGTCACACATACCACGGTTAAAAGTGTTCTGTTTCGTATCCTATTATATCATTTTTATCAGTGGCTTGTCCAGCAGTCACCACCTGGAAGGGCTGATTCATCAGCACCAGCTACCCATTTGACGCTAATCATTCATTTCGTCGAGATTTCTTTGTCGATCCCACCAGGTATGGTAGCTTAGTCCTTTCAGATACGTGTCACAGATGGACTCTGAGGTCTCGCAGAACCAGCACTACTCTTAACTTCAACAAAAGATCATGACGATTCAACTAAACAGACACTGCTATCAGTGAATGTACTACCGCAACCATCCACTTTTAGCTGACCATTGTATACCTATCTTATAAGCTCAATTGCCTCATGATTTGAGGATGCTTGTGGTGTACACCGACGACAGAATGCATACCACATTGGCTATACATGGACCCAGTTGCGGATTAAGACGGTGTTTTCACAAAGAGAAGATTGTCTAACTTTTTACGTTTCCCAAATGTATTGTATTTAATACCAACGGCATTCAGGGGAAATACATCAACAGTGCAATATGAATAACTGAAACATACCAACGTATGCCTTATGCCACAGCATCAACGTGTACCCTCCATTTAAAACTACTTATTTCGCCGACATTTTTCCATATTCTGTGAATAATATACTGTACATTGTAAATCGGAGGAACAAGGTGGAACAGTTTATCTCAAAGGCTACGTCACAAATTTGGTCAAGCCTATCGTGGTTACATATGCACGGAACCTTGTTTATAGCTTAATTACTGCTTGGTGAGGGACTGCCAGCATCTCATTAGTAAAGAAGAAGGGGACGTTCGAAGTTTAATTGATTTATTGAGCCAGCGGAACAAAAAACGGTTAAGAAAGCATGTTTGCCAGCTTGTTGTTTCAGCCTGAGTGTACGAATCCGTTCCAGTTATGGTCTACCACTGACTCTTTAGTCTGTGGTGACTGTTCGATTACGTGGTCACTGGTTTAACATTCAAACTAATCCCAATATATCAGCTCTGAATCATACACTTTTCATCTGACCATGTAGTTTAGTAAACAATCTTCATTAGAGTAAAGGCTGACGTTTTATTCTACCTGCTGTAACGAACAAAATTTGAAATTGTCTGTCAAGCCAGGAATTTTTTGGTTCCAGTCAACCTGCACTATTTCCTTAAATCTGTACTTGTGTAATACTTTGCGACGAAACTGTACGCCAGGCCAGTTTTCAAACAACAGCTTTTTGCTGTCATGTTGGTCACAACCGTCTATCGTAACGAACAAACAGGTCTTTAGAAACCGGCTGATAGACTTTTGTTCTCCTAGAATTCGTAAGAATGAATCACAGAAAAGTTGCAACAAAATTATACAGACACCATGCATGTTCTCGTCATCTAGAAGTTACAGGCGGATTAGATGTGCTGTCTCGCATCACTACTCTCTTAGGTCGCTTTGATGGAACCTCGGCAGAAAATTGAAATTTACCGTACTATACTCGAGTCAGAACAGCCGTCATTTCAGTCATGGAATACCGAACCTTGACTTGCTGGTAAACCCTATGGAGTGGTAAACCGTACCTATGTGTTCTTGGAGTTGCAGTCAAGACTAAAGACTAGTCAGAGTTGACCTTCACCCTTGTGGTTCGGTATCCGCACCATGGTAGCAAGAATTTGGCTCTGTATCCACAGGAAGTCATAGTGTAGTAACAATTTGAAAAAACAAGGGTCAACGAGAAATGGCTTCACCACTGGGCACAACGAATTTCTGCTCACAGTTAGCAATGCCATTTGCAATACCAACTGATTAAGATTGTTCTATCTAATTTTTGATAAGTCAGCTATCAGGACTTGTGACCTTATATAACTCCCGTGAGGTTATGTGGACCAGGTTCTCACTCGTACTCTAATGAATATCTCGGTACAACTCAATCTGACTGTAATATATGATGATTGTTTCGCTGTAGTAAGTTTGGTCTTCGTCCTCAGGATCGGTTTTCATCATCTTGAATAAGGTGCAAGGGCACTGCCAGACGTCAACAGATAATTGGAAATCTGCCGTATACACCATTTTACATGTTAGAACAGTAAATCTTTTATCCTTACGAATCCGTCAGCTTGCTTCCAGGAGGCTTATGAGCAGAAGAGCTGAAAAATGGTTTACTGGACACATGGGTGATAACTGAAGGTCATGAGTAAATTGCTGGTACCCGCTGTGTTAATATAACGATGGCGCACACCCTATCCGCAAAGTAACCAAAGCCAACGGGACCAGCATACATCAAACCAGTTAATCAGCCTGTGGTAATGGAACTTTGCAGCGGTTACGGACCACTTTTTCTTTGAAAAACGTAACCCCTCCGATTGTGGTTTGTATCGGTCTTGAATATGTAAGAAATGATACATTTTTCAGAAGTGAATCTGGTCCAGCCAATTTGAATGAGTGCATTGAACTCACAGTTTTGTCGCGATATACATCTGGGTGGTCACATCAAAACACAAAACGGTGTGGTCACTCGATTTGTGAAATATCCTTGAGAAATTGCATATGATGACATTTTGAGTCACATCTAATATAATTCAAAATTCCATGAAATTTAACACATTTTTTAGATGCATGCGCTGCTTTCCAACGGTTTCTCCTGACACGTTGTTCAGTGGTTTCCAATCTACCTGTAGGTTCATAATGAATTTGCCCATCTACACTGAATGTTTGATTCTTCTTCAGTCATATGTTATTTGTTTTCTAACATTTCCGCTTGTTGCCCATAGTTTAATCGCTTGTTGTACCTTCCACCAGGCTCACTTACTTTTGCAGGGTGCATTTGCCGCTGCCATGGATCATGTATTACTCTTTCCTCAGGCATACATTTTTATTTCAGTGGCATTGAAATTAAATGGCTAGGATACTGGTGTTGTTTGGTAAAGATATATGTAAGCAGTCGAAAAATATCAACCCATGAGTTGTCGTAATGCATCAATTTAAATCAGCTAGCTTCAACATATTCCACAACCCAGTAGCTTGATCAAGTGTCGTAGACCAACAATGTTCCACCTGCAGGTTACATGCAACGGTTATCAACAAAAATCAGACTTTCCAGGAAACCATTCAAGGGAAAAACACGCCGCAAGCATCGCTCGCTGTATACTGTTTATTGGGACCGCATCACCACTTCTCTTCTGACAAAGCAAAGTTAGTAACTTGGGTCCAAGCTGATACCAAAATGTCAGTCTTATTAACAAACAGGTGTTACCAGTGCAAACTCTAGAGCGTTTAAATAAAACAAGGTCAAACTTACGCAGGTATACCAATTCTAGCGGTGGCCGTGTGTGGGCGAAGCAATCCGGGGACACTCCACGGGGTATTCCCTCTTTGTAGATCATGAAGTCCTTTAAAAGACTTAACCACAGATAAAGCCGTAGTTGGCATTGGATTTTCCACCCTTTTTCTCCCACGCCTTCACGACCTTGTTTCTAATTTGCATTTGCAAGTTGAGAATTGAAGGGGAGCGAAGAATTATACTTAAAATTTGGAAGGTATACGGCACAGTTCTGAAGTAGTGTTCTTTATAGCAACAAGTGCGTGAGTTAGAAGGAAGTGAATTTGCGATTGCAGTGGCTCATGTGTTATCACCGAGGTACTTCTTTGATGCTGTGATAATTATCTTCCACAGTTGTCTACGCATTCAAACCCGTTATAACCTTCTTTCGCTTTTTCACTGAGAATGCGTCCACAGATATCTCAATTCGAAAATCACTCGTGGTAGACGGTATGTTGGACAGTAAATGACGTTTACTATGTCAACCACTCTCGATGGAATGCTTCCAGTGTTAACGGTGCACTTGTCTTCTTAACATACAACAGCTATGTCTAGCAAAACTAGTCGGCAGACAAGTTGTTAGCGACTAAGTCCAAATCTACTGTTGGCTGGAGGCGTGCATGTCGTGTAACTGCACAGATTCACTTGCGTACACTGTTTATTTAAGCCAATGAACTTTGGTGTTGCAAAAATATTTACCTGTTAGTTCCACCGGTTTAACAGTTGGTTCTGGTTCACCTCTAGTCTTACTTCGGTTGCCTAATACTTGTAGTGCTCGACGTTATGGAACGTGGATATTTAACAATCAAGCCCTATTACCCAGTAACATTGTTCATTAGCACACAAAATTATTGTTGCCAAAAGTACAGTATAAACCATCACAGCAGAAAGCAACATATTGGCATTGACGTTGAAAGCAAATCGTCAACCATTCATTAGAGAACAGATGGATCCAAAACACTCTTTTTGAGAGACATTTCACAGCGAGTCTGGTGGAAATCATGCGACACAATTCCACGTGTTCAAATGTAAAGACCCAGAATCAACATGCTAACAAACAATCAGGCTATGTATGGGAGTGGAGTGTTGGTGCAAAACGAATGTACTGTAGCATTACTCTCCTTATCACTTGACTTCCAGACAACCTGCTCAAAAACAGATAGTATCATTACAAATGAACTCGAGTAATAGTCACTTTTTCAGATGCTCTTGACCACAGGTTGGGCACGCTGATAGACGGTTATAATCTCAACTTTGTCCTGTGGCTAATGAGATCCGGTGGATTTGATTAAATGCTCACATATTTGCTCTTGCGTTAGGACAGGACACATCCTCTATGAGTAGCACAATATCAAACTAACGCTGATTCCGCTGTTGTTTGGCAGTTGTGGCGTCGTATTATGAATTGCTACCAGAACAAGTCAAACACTTGCCGATCAGAACTGGACTGCTATGTACACCAATAACGTGAACAAAAATAGTGAACCAACACAAAATGAAACGAGCACAGACGGCAATTTTGCATAAACTAGTTGCACGCGTTGCTTACTATGCCTCCAAATACAACTTCCGTCTCCTCGTCTGTTCACAAGTTGCAAACTGGTGATCCTGCCAGGACAGAAATGTAAGATTCTCCGGAAAAGTTTACAGACCGAGGTTTTTAATTTCCCATCTCATCCAATACCGCGGACTTTAACCGCTTTGTGCACAGTTTAATCACCATTCTCTACAGGCTGTTAATCAACTGTGTAACATCACGGCTGCAATTATCACTCTCATTTCCCGAGAAGTTGACTTTCACTTGCCATCACTGCCAGTGAGCAATACAGACACGGGCGCCCGCTGAATTCCGCTTTGCATCGGATGAATTATCACCAGCAGTCTCGCCCTCGTAAGCGGCTAATAAAAAACTGTTCACTCATTTGTATGCAAAATCTGGCGTCTTGTCAAACGAATCTTTGAGGAAGAATTCCCTAAAGACCAAGGGAAACGTACCCTGGGGCAGCTGGTCGAAGATTTTCTTCCAAGCGTCAGGAATTAAGTCTGTCTGTGCCCACTCAGCAGTTTAGGCTATAAACTGCAGCTATCCAGAGTTCTTAAAAGGCTGAAGATGACCGTTAACTAATCAGCGTAACTGTTTCACATCACGAACTTCCAAAGCCAGCAACGGCTTCTCGCAGCCCAGGAGAAGTGTGAACTCACACTGAGATAAGTCACTGCTCTTACGGTAGAACAGAAGGTTGGTCTTGGCTGAACAGGTCACGGGTATGTCGCGGTAGCGAAACCGGTTACGGGAAGTGATTATTTTAAGCACTATACGAAATGCAAGAAAGAAAAAGTTCGTGACTACTGATGAGTAGTTCTTTGGTGTAAGCTAGACATTATTCAAGAGTGGTTACTGCTTTCTCACTAGATTCAACTAGTTATCCTCGAAAAAAGCAGTAGACTTCAGCTGTTAGAACTCATCTATGATGAATATCCTAGCTATAGTCAATGATTTGAACTCCAGCCACGCTTTCCTGAGGCATTTAGGTTGAGCACTGCGCACATTAGCTACGGTCAAATTTTCATGTCAGCAAGCTTGACAGATTTCACCTGTGAGTGATGAGCACGCTGCTCTATCGTTTGAGTAGGAGGCACAGTTACTATTTTCTGATTTCATCTGATACTTCGTGACAAAAATTTGTACTGCTCTGAAAAGAGCAAAACTCTAGTCTAGTTCTCTTTGAAAAAGGTTAACATTCAGATGCAAAAGCTGCAAGCAAGGTGAGTGGTGTTTAATTCAACTTATGAATAAAACATCAATAGACGGTGTACGGCAGTCACTGCCATCTTCTGTCCCCGAACAGACGTGGCTGAACTCACTAATTGTCGTGCGAGAAACAGAAGGAAGTGTGTTTGAGGTGGCACAACGAACCAGTCAAACATTTTAAGTTAGCTGATACACAATGAAATGATAGCGTACTACTGAGTACTATGGCGAACATACTGGTAATTAATCGATCCGTTTTAAAACATTCATGACTGCCAATCGAGTCAAACCAACGATCGGATTTACATGCCGTTAAGCAGTATTTCTCCAAGTAGCAGGGACAGAAAAGATTACCAACAGCCAGAAAATTCCGAATTAGAACTCTATCGTCAAATCCTTTCGACTCTCTATTCCGTATCAACCAACTGTTTTATGGTGTGGCTGACCATGACAAATTCATTTCGGACACCGACGTTGACCTTTATCAACGCAACGATTTAGTAGATTAACTGGGCTACTAATGTTTGTTTATCATTAAACGGTCCATATGTGGAAAATTCCTCAATTGTAGATATCCCGACCTTCAGTGTTTGAGGTGTCTTCGTAGGTCAGCTAGCACAGTGAATGCTGTGTCTGGACATTCTGCCTCTACAGTTCGTCCAAGGTCTATGTTACTTTCTGCACACAAAAGTCCGCTTACTTCGGAACTACCTCATATGCCGTTAAGGTCACACATGTACCCTCTACAAACTTTCGACAAGCCGTTAGTTGTCAAACAGGTATGAGCAGCCTACGCACTATGTACATGAGAAAAGTGATAATTTAAACCAAACTCAAACTAATAACCGGCAATAACTGAACGAATCGGTTCGGATTTTTCTGTTTTCCTCCGAACAGTGGGAGATGTAAGTATAATCACGGATAACGAATATCTGGATGAAATCAAGGCTCTCCTCGTGTGTAATCACCTATGATCATTATGAGTGATGCAAGAAACGGACCCCGAGCTGTTTACCCTGTCGTGCTAAAGTACACTAATTTGCCCCCCATGGTCATCAAGCGTCCAACTATGCAACCACCAATGCAAACAGAGACATTCTGTAGGCAAAGACTAGTCAACGAATAGTCTACATCATACACGAATTCATAGTAGCCAGGCTGGCTTCGCACACTTGCTTCTATCTGATTTATTGCTCAAAAACTATTAGTTTGTTCTATTTGTCAAATACCTTAATCTCGATGGGTTGAACTGTTATAGCACGAACGCCTAAGATTAAGGCTCCTTTACGGTACAGACGATCACTTTCGTGAGCTCAAATAGTACCACCTTCGTAACGAGCTAGAGTAGGATGTGTGTGAACCCCTTTAGTCATCTGAGTTGTAGTTGACCTGCTCCGTGCTTTCTGGAGAGCTGGTAAATTTGATTCAGTTTCATTGAACTGTTTTAGTACAGTGTATGAAATTACAGAAAGGTGGCAGTGGCACACAGCAATCGAAACGGTCCGACATATAGCTACATACCGGTAATTCAGGCAGATCTTCGGTTTGGGGACAGTGTCACGATGACGACTAAAAAAACCGAGTTCATGTATGTGGGGGAATAGTGGAGTTAAGGACAGCAAAGAGAGTGTGAAAATATGAAGGTGGTGCGACTTGATGTGGGCTAGAATAAAACTCCATGATATTAATCAATGGGGCTCACGGCGGAACTCCCGAGAAAAGTTAATTGTTTGTACGTACGTCCAGCCAGCTGTGAAGAGCAACCAGAATAAAAGAACAACGGAGTGCAATGATACTTGCCCAACCCACGTAACCACCGGCAAGTGGCGACTTCAGAAACCCCCTCATCACTAGTAAGGTGGCTTACATAATCATATTACCAGAAATGAAGTTAACTAACCCAACCTACTTAGAAGTTTTTCCAATAGAGTTTGACGGATCCACTACGTACTCCTTACTGAGAGTCATACGATCCTTCCCACCTATCAAGGTATGTTTAGAGCGTATGTATATTAACAACAGTAAACAGGAAAACTGCGTGATGCCATTTTAGTGCCGTCAAAGAACTAAACAGCAATTACGCCGGTCAAAAATAGCTACTGATCCACGCTACCACGATGTATTTCATTCAACAGGTCACCCTGCGCTTTTGCAGTCCCCTAGACCAAAATAATGTCAACAGTTTAGTCTGGTGCACCAACTCATATTAGAATACACAGCTAACTGCTAGACGTATCTCACATCGATATCGTTCTCATTTGAAGAGGTTAGTTTCTCTGTACCGTTTTGACGTCATCACTATCAAAGTGATGTGGAACTGTCTGTAAAATTGATGCCAACTTCTATAGAAAACGGACTAATTCCGATTACGTTATTCATAACGTTGTGCTGCCTGGCCATTTTATAGAGGTACTGAGTTTTCAGGGTAACATGTAAACTACCCATTCTGTTGAATTTCGTTCTGTGGCTGCAAACTTTGAAGCACCGTTACAAGACTGTAGAAATTACGTTAGTCACTGATTGGTCTGGTAGCTCTACTGGAGTTTGGTGACCTACATGCAAACTCAGAATGTTGAGTCAACAAAACTGGGACTGTGAGACGCAAACTTTTACTCGTACTTTTAATGCCGCAGTGCTGCAAATATTTAATCTCCTTTGGTTTAAAGATTATGCTCCATAGACTCAAGTGTCACATTTGTAAGATCATGTTAGACAACTATTTTTATTGGTGAAAAACATGACCTCTAACGTTTATGGATAGCAAGCCGACTCTAAGGCATTATCAAGAATGTTTGTTTCAAATTGTGTACATTAAATCATCTCCATGGATAAGCAATAATATGGCAGTACGTAGAAGACAGTTCAGCAATTTAAGATTTGTGTTGACTAACTGATGACATTGGTAATGCTAGCGAAGGAAACCACCAGAAATTTCGAGTCGTGTTCTCATCCCAGGATCGCATCCTGGCCTCTGGCTGCACACGTTAAGATAACTGGCAGCCAGTCAAGTTTGATGGCGTGAACCCTGTTGTTATTTACTTCGGTTTTCTGCAAAGTAAGAAAGTTTAATGGTAGGATACAGCGATACCTGTAGCCAAGCTGTATTTTGCACGTTTTTATCTATAACACGATTGTTTGTAATGTTCCACTGACTTGCTTTTGTGGTTTGAATTTAGACGTTGCGGTCACGCGAACGAAGTTCCGTCAGTTATCCTTTTTTAAACTGGATGGTACATTTCTCTCATTGTGGATGTAAAGGAAATGAGTGCTCGAACGAAACTTGGAAGCATTACACTGCTCGAAACTAATGCTTACTAAAATTAGCCGAATTTTCTTTCCTTTTTTTGTACTTACTACACAGCATTGCCCAGACAACATTCAGTCAACCTAGTCTGTCAGTTTCCCACAACTCACCCGTATGTAGACTGTTGCTAGTTGACCGTTCCATTTGCCTTTCTCTGAATTGACTGCGGAATAGTAAATATCACGCGCAGGGATTCGAGCAAATCCTATTCTTCGGCCATCCTGAATCATGGATATGAACACGTCGGGGAGGGCTTGTTGGGGCTAGGTTGGAAGAGTGGAAAATATCGGAGGTAACTTTGAGCGAGCAATGGTCAAAATAAAAGTTTCAAAACAAACCAAACGAACTTCGTACATTTAATAATGAAATGCAACAGATGTGGCAGAAAGATGTCTAGAAAAACCTTCATTCCAAGAGATGTGATCCATACACTGTCAAACATTCTATGAGAATTTAGGCTGCTGAAGCAACCTACCCCTTTGTATCGACGAGGGAGTTGACACCAATCTGACAGCCAACGTCATCAACTGCGCGATATCTTCTGAAACCATACCGCGAAGGTTTTCGGGTCAGTTGCATCACTAATAACAACTGGCTACAGTGTTTCACAAAGGTTTTCCCCATAAAAGTATAAGGAACGCCCTTCAGAAACGGCGTGGGTTGCTTTGTGGTGTGATACTGCCATTTTTGTAAACACTAATCAGCCTGATATCTGCGTATATTGGGAATGTTGTTCAGTGTGTCGTTTTATCTGTTAGTCGATTGGTGGACATTTATATAGAAAAAGTCATTTACATTCCACTTGTGAAAATGCGGTGAAACATTATCATGTATATTGTGCAAATGTGGCACTGAGTTTTCCCTACCATCAGAATTTGACACCTCACGTACACATTAGAAGAAACTATCCCACCACTAACTAAAATACATTTCATATATATATATGAAATTTTCCAGCTGCTGGTGTTGCATCGTAGCTCAGCTGGTAGAACACCTGCCGCGTTGCGGCATGCAGTTCCTGTCGCTGGTTCGAATCCAGCCGAAGCCTTTGGTTTCCACAATTGGGTCATATTTAAAAAATCACAGACTACGTGATGCACATAATTAAAAGTCACCAGAATTCTAAAGTGGAGTGTTTGCGAGCTAACATGCTGACAGACGCTGAACATGAGGAATATATTGTTTTACTGATTTTCTACGCAGAGATCGTGCAGATCGTGTGGAATCGGTTAGATTGTATGGCAATTGTGTATGACATGCACTTTACGAACACAAAGTGTAAAGTGTTAGTACAAAATACGGTTGGCACTGACCCTAACCCTGTTATTACGGACAAACCACTGGACACAGTCAACTGTTTCGCCTACCGGGATTTTTCAACTTTATTGCCGTGTAATAATGCCGACGAGTTTTCCACAAGGATATCGGAAGCGTGTACTGTACCCTCCAAAATTTACTACTGGTGGCAACGTAACGTAGTCTATGGGTCGAACACAGGCAGGGTTTACGATGTGAGAGTGTATGCCTAAGTGTCTCATCGGCCAGGCCCCTGATCCACTCATGTGAAGGATGCATATGTGTTGTAGGTTTTTGAGCGCCTTTATCTTCACCATTTAGTCCGCAGTCATTGAGCTAAGCACAAGAGCAACGCGACAGCCAGTAGATGATCACTCATGAAATATGCAGGTCTACCATTAATTAACTAGAAGGTTTGCCTACCTACGCCCAACCTAAAAGGCGGTAATCGCAATAATTTAGCTCATCAATAACCGATTGTGAGAATTTCATTAGAGTTTCACTACTGCCTGACAGTCTGCGTGTATTTCGAAAGTGACTTTCGTGTGTCACCAGTCCAGTTGATGCTGGTGAGGATTAAACAAAGATGGCTGATGCAGGCAGACAAGTTGATGTGACTTTCATATACTTCAGTAGGGTCTGACGTCCATTAAACAACTCGGTGCTTCGAATAATCTGTCGTAATCATAGCACAGGAAATCCCTAACTTTGCGATTCACAAAGTGGCTCTATAATCGCCAATCTGCTGTCGAAATGATCGAGGCTTTTTCGGATTGGTGTTATGCAACCAACTTTGTGCTACAAGGCTCCACATTTGAACCACTGTTTTCTGCACAAATTGCCACAGTTTGCCACTAATTTTAGCCATTGTGCATGGACGACACTAAAAGGTGATTTGTAGTGTATAATGAAGTTGATAGCGGAAACCTGCAGGGAGACTTAAGCAAGCTATACCGTAGTATTATAGGAAATCTGCTCCTGTTTTGCACCGTCAATCGTAAACTGATATTTCTCCGTTTTTCAGCCGGCGCACATTACTCTCTGGAAGGCGACGAACCCTGTATCGTTGCACATGCACTCGACCTGGGCGCGATTGTCTCAGGTAACCTTAGGTTGTCTCCCAAGCGTGTGTAAGTGGCCCAATAGACCAACACATTATGTTCGTTATAAGCCTGTTGAAACGATTTCACTCAGACTGTTTTACTATTGTGTTCAGTTTGTTAATGCGTTCCCACCGTGTGCCAAATATCCAACTTAGTCTCTAACTCCTGAAAGACACAGCTACAAAATGGGTCACAACTTTATATTCTGTATCCTACCAGAATGGGTTGAGCAAACCAAGGATGCTCACAGTGCATTACCGGCATACCAGAGAGAGTTTGATTTTAGTATATAGGATTCTTTATCAGTTCCAAAACCGCTTAACAAACACACTGACGCGCAGCAAAAACGAACACCTTAGAAGTAACTCATTAAGTGTGCGAAACCAAGTGGACCGTTTAGCTTGCACAGAACATAATTTGGCGCCCCGACGTATTTAATCCCAAACACACTAACAGAGTCTATCTTGGTATTTGAATCTCTGCAGTTGAATTCAAATGCAGACTTGTTGCACACAATTGAGACATCAACTCGAAAACGTGCATAAATTAATCGTCGGGATCATTAGAGTACGATGAAGATAGTCTCGAACTTCCACTATTGGTGTCAGCTAGTTGATATCTGTTGCGTGCTGCTGTCCACTTCTTGAATGCTTGTTAGATAGTGCTTGGAACTCTACTCTGTTCAGTATCCTCTGATTCTTTTTACTTCACTGTTTTCCTGGTGCTGATACTGAGAAACTGAAACAGTTTTTCAACCTGTCTTTTCTTTCTTAATCGTCCAACACATGGTTAGATACACAAGCATTCATAGCTTTCCATAAAATACAAATTTTCCATATATTCCGTAAATCCAGTTATTGTAGTTATCAACGAACATTTATGTACACCCAGTTAGTAACGACGCTGAACAGCAAGTTATGGAGGTGAATGAACGTGAATGTCTCACGATAAAACTGGGGGAAACGGGCTATTGTTGTAGTCCATTTATAAGGCCACTTTACACACGGCAGTCATTCAAGCTAACATACACACCGGCTTACCGAGATCGTCAGGTCATGTATTCGCTTCAGAATAGCGTTAACTTCGCGCATCCGTGCACCCATTTCGCGCTTTCGTGCGGTCATCATACGGACTGCTTCCACTGAGATGCGCTTTAGGTCTCGACGAATGCGCCTGGTATACTGAATATCCAACTTGGTTCGCATGGCCGTACAACGGCAACCTTCTACGTCTTGAATGACGTGGTTAATGCGTTTGCTTAAACGACGCATCAGTTGTCGGAAATACTGGCGAGCGTTTCGTTCTTGCCGACGAATGATCAGAAAACGGAAACGCTTGATCCCGTATTCCTGAAAAAGGGAGTGGACGAAAACGAAACTAGTGTTGATTAGTCGATGAGGGTTGATTTTCAGTTACCAAAAATTACACTTGAACATCCGTCACAAATAGATACGACCTATTTGAGTTGATGTGGTTTTCGGCTGGCCTCCATTCAGAGAGCAAGCTGAAATTGATCGTCATTTTCCGAATAGATATTAACTCAGTGATGCTTTCTCCCATGCTCAAAGGGATTATATTTTGACCTCTTCTGTCCCCTAGTTTTGTGAATAGGGCTTACACTGCGTGTAGCTGGGTGGACGCTCTAAACTACACTCGTCTATGAGTAAGATCCACACATTGGCTTAACTGCGGAGACAATACCACCAGCAGTCCAGTGAACAAAGTGTTTAGAAGAAAGTGCACCAACCGCTCATTGACACTATTGCCATTACTCCTACAACTTCACACATATTAACTCGTTACTGACTGCCTAAACATATTACAATAAGTGGCTTAGAAATATGAATGTGATAATCCTACATTGCGGAATTTGTGGGTTCCCACTCGCCAAATCGTATGTCATTCAGTCAGTCCGAAAAATTTCATTGAACCGTCAAACCGTAGTCGTAAGTTATCAATCGAAATTAACACGGCCGATAATGTTTCGCCTCGCGAATAGCTTGAGCATTCGGAGCGCTCCTCACACTAGACTTTGGTCGGACACTAGTACCCAATGCTTCGTGGATACCTATTGTAAGTTGAACCGGGTAGCACTCAGCAACTTTCTATCCGGACGGGCTTCAAAGAGTAGAACCTAAATTACAGTGCCTCCTCTACAAGTAAGCTCACCAAATGTGTAGATGAATACAAAGGCCACAATCCACACTGAACACCGTTCATCTTGAATTCGTAACCAGTTCATTACTAAGCCTTCTACTCAATGATGTTTGCATGACTAAACCTGAGATTGATCAAGTCCATTTCGACAATATGACGTCTGTAGGTATGGTGTTGGAGACACCCAAAATCAACTGGAAACTCCGTGTTGCATAATAGTATAATTCAAAGCGGCTCATAGCAGTTGTAATGTAAATGGTGAATAGAGAAGAAAAGTACACCGTTTTCGAGATCTTGCATTCTCGATGTCCGGGTGGTCCACTGAACCACAGGACACATTAAAGGACAGAATGAAACCGCCACGTTAAACATCTAAAAGCCACTCGTGCCTGAAAAACAAGGAAAGATTTCTATAAACCACACAGCTAAATTAGCTACAGAGACAGATTCCACTGATGGCATTTATGCATACATTTTATCTGTGATGTATATTATGTTTTGTGAACTGCGGTTGTTGCGGTCTTAGTGTATATTGTTGGAAAAGTGTTTAGAACACACCGGGTATGTTAAATTCATGTGACAAATTCATAAAACCGGAGAAGCACGTTCAGCAGTATTGGTTGTCTGTCACACATTAGTTACATCACTTTAGGTTATCTGCGCATAGACAACCTAGAGCTTATAAATAAACTGAGTAGCTGTTCAGATTTCCCAAAGGCCTAGAAGATCTGAACTGATTTATCGGCTACATTGTGCCGAAAAACTTTAAGACTAAGACATATTTTGTTAGATAAGAAACTGCAAGTCAGTCGATCTCATGTCTTCATCACTGTTACCAGATATGAATATGGAAAACATTTTTCGGATCGATGAGCTGTCTTATAATTTTTTTCCAGATAGCAAGTTGACGTCAACTCCTCACACGTTTGAAACACGTCGGACTCGAATTTGTAAAATTCCCTCGGCTGTATATACCAGGTCAGCGTATGTTGCCGCATAAATGTGACGATACCAGACAATATAGCTAGTGAAAACCATGCACGGTAGTTCCAAGCAGTCAGGGGCACATTTGCCAGTCGGTGACAAGCAGACTTCTTGAAAGACTCACCAGGAAGAAGTATAATTTCTCCAGTATGTTTGGAATGCACATACGATCTCGATGGTCTTCAAAATAGCTGATTAAATACATACACGGTTTTCGTGGACCGTAGTCCAAGAAATAGTACTCTTTGTCCTCTGTGCGTGGAAGCATTGGTTCCGTGGTGCTGTAGTTCCAGTCAACCCGTTCTCTCCCTTCACCTAGTTGGTGCATAAAAAAAGAGAAATAAAGAATTCACATGTAAAGCCATTCCAACTTGAAAAAGGTTGTGTTATATGTCTGCGATATGTGTACCACATATTTTGTCCAGCGGAAGTGACCAAAAGGTTATAATTCAAGATATTGTAATGGATTCATGCGACGGAATTCTCACTTATATATGTATTGCTAATGGCAGATTATCTGCTTTCATATGTTTAACGACATTGAGATTATCACTGACAGCAGCTGTAGGTCGGTTGTTGATACTGAAGTATAAGTGCCACAAAAATCATTAAAAAGATATGGGAAGGGTCAGTAACCAGACAGCGTGAAAAAAACTGATCGGGTCTATATATATACGTGCATGTATAAACTCACGCGGTCAAAATCGAGTCTGCAAAACATTTTAAATAAACAATCGAGTTGAATTTGAGGTAACTTCATGTCTCACGCGACCCTCATAGCCATCTTCCTCAAAAGTCCTTATTCAGCCGTGTAACAAAGGCGTTCAATCCACTAAAACTGGTTAGCGCTTTCAATCCAAGACTCCGTTAATCTTCTCGAGCAAAATAACCTGACCTACGACACGTAGTAGCATCTATCACTTGAGTGAACTTCATGTCGGACAGTGAAAGGGAGATCTTTCGCTCTGCAGAACCAGTTGGGTAAATGGATTATAAATGAACAACGATGATGTCACGAATTAAAACCCATTCTGGAACCATATAAGTATTTCATCTGTGACGTCTTCTCACATGTTAATTTTTCGCTGCAAGAAGTGATTTTTTCTCCTCAACAAACTAACTTCTGATCATGTTGAATTTATCCGTCGCAGACTGGAAATATCTGTCTGTTTTATTTTCACTGAAGAATGAGTGCAGTCTGAAACATGCACTTTTGTGCAACAAGCTGAAACACTTACGCACTGATGATGTCACCTCACCTGGTGATGAAACGTTTGCAACCTAAATGTCAAGCTCGGGGAACATATGAATACCAAAACCATCAACCTGAGCTACAAACAACACCACCACTGTTCCTAAGCTGTCAAACAGTTTGGCCAGCTTTTCTCAGGTAGTCTTGTCATCAAGCTAAATATGCTTGTCTCAACTCACGACTAACGTCGGATTAAACGCATTCAACGTACTGAACGCTGCAGGCATAAGTACGAATGACCCGCTGACAATGACAAGTGATCCAGTTCCAGTGGAAACTGGATCTGGACAGCTTTCAGCTGTTCCTAGTGGTTGCTGAGATTAAATCTTCATATTGTCGAGTTTATCAAAACCCAATAGCAAACGCAAATGCGATGCGCATTTAACTAACGTTTAGCTGACATGTTGTACTCTCTGTAAGACGCCGCTGACAATATGACCAAACACACCGCCTTTTGAGTGAGAACATACAACGTGCAAATGCTTATCTGGAGATTTTAAGACATCAGTCTTTTTAAAGATTCGATCTGATCATACACTGCACGAAGATGGCAGATAGTTTTACGTTCAGGTGATTTCTGAGAAAACACACTTAATAGTTCACAAGATGAACAGTTTAAAATATCTTTTATAACTGAAAAAGTTCATTATAAGAGAATGAGGTATACGTGTTATCAGATGCAATGCACATCGTTACTACCCAACTCGTAAACTCAAGAAAACCCCACTTAAAAACATATGTACTGGTAATAACAACTCTCTCAACCAACACAATTTTCAGGTGAACATTTTGTAAGTTGACAGCATAGACTATCATCAGTCCTTCGAAGTTCTGACAAATTTGATTTCATTTGTGTGCAGGAAGACAAAACAAACGCGTCATCCAGACTATCAACAGTGAACCGCAACATTGAATAACCAATGTTCGGTTGCTCCAACAACCTCCATACTGATGAATTGTCCTCAAGCGTAGTACGACTTAAACTCAGTTCACTAGCTTACATAGCATATTTTGTGATGTTTAGACGGTTGTATTTGCCAAATTTTACATGCTGCCTCAAGATGAGTGGTTTCGATTCAGCTTTACGCGAGAAAAATACCACACCACACAACTAAATCAACAAACGTAAATGTGAGGGGGTGTTCCTGTACCGTCTGGATGACACGAAGGAGCCAAAGGGAGCAGCTCATTCTGAGGATGATTATTTGAGTAAATAAAACGGCAACTTTCAAACCGAAGGCGCATATGCACACAACTACAGAGGGTACACCGTGTAAACACTGAGAAAAATTTGTACACTGTTTTCTGACTCTCACATAGTCACATCGGCCAAAGTTGTTAGTTTGGTGACAAAAGGACTCAGAAGTTGACTGAAAATGAAGTAATTAACAGGTTAACGAAAACGAATTGGTCCAGTTAAGCATTAAACCGGTAAGAGAAGACTGTATAACAGTCGTTGATTTGTAACCAAGACCTGAAGTGAGTTCACCAAACACAATCCTATAATCGTGTTACATTTATTCACGTTAACCTGCGTCACAAGGTTATGTTCTTGCCCTGGAAACATGAATATAAGCGCAACTGTGCAAGTTGCATCTATTAAGTGAGCTTCCAACGTACACCACATATCTGTAATCAGAGAGACGTTGGATAATTTGGAGAAGTCAGCAAAACAGTCTGAAACTCACTGCCGAAAAAAGTTTTAAACAGGTACAATTTCGTGATTCAAGAAGGTTTGTGAGAAGCATGGCTGGCCACCAAACATTTAGCGTATGATTAACAGTAAATCACTCATTTCGGAAACCCATTGCAGGTTTTCGCACTGAAATATTCAAACGTCTATTCCTGCTACTGAAAAGACACGATCTGAATTTTACAAAATACTTATACTTATTGTGGCCTTCATATTTCTACTTATGTGTAGAGGTGGAGTAAGCAGCCCTGTTGATACTGTGACCGGTTTTCACCCAAGTCACCAGTCATGTTTGAAGAGTAAGACAAAGATAAAATGCCCTGAATGCTGACGATCGTAGGTAAGCGTAAATATTCCAGACGTTCAATGAAATAGGTCTGTAACAACTACCACGTTAACAGGAACATGTCTTGAAAATCAGAAATGGACATCCTTATATCCCAGAGTGTGTTCGGTGTTACACCAAAAGGTGGCCGTTCAAGAAATGTTTGACCCAAATGATTGCTGACAGCGTTTCCCTTCATCCTCAATTCGGTAAATCCCGTAACATCGGTGTGTTATTTTTCGTCATTAACCTCTACTTTAGTCTTAGAACCGATGTCTCTAGAAGCTGCTCTGTCTGACGAGGTCACTTTTTGAAAACTCTCCCTTGAATATGTCACATCAATAGATTAGATGCAGCCTAATCACCGAATTACGAATTGGATCATCATCAATTAAACAACTCAGTTTCTCAGCCTTACTTAGCGGTGGGTGTACCCGGGTTTTTATATTGATGCCCTCATTAAACCCCGTGTAGCGTTTACATTCTGACCATATGGTTAATGCTTCAGATCTGATTTGACCGACAAGACAAAACGATTTTGCGATCAATCAGACTACTTTGCGTCGGTAAATTTCTCAAACACATTGAGTTTTCACAGAATTGTGTGATGATGCCACCAGTTAATTTGCAAACTGATTTTCTAACTTTTAATAGTGTTGCGTACAGAAGGTTCTTTCGCATATTCCTCGTATGCTCCGGTCTCCAGGGTAACCAGAGATATAGACAACAATGGAAAAAAACACGATCTGGGAGAGGCGGTCCCTCTACAAATACACAGTGTGAAGACCACGTGCTTTAACTTTTGAAGGTATTGTCTTCCCTTGCACATGGTGACAATCATGGTGAAGCAAATCCTTTTTGGTGACTGTTGTACATTTGCTTAATTCGTAATTACGTTATTGGTATCACACCACATGTAACCAACGTCGTTAGTTGAAACCTTCGAATATGACAGTACTGCAAATGTAACGCATTTTGCATCTTTGTTAGGGGTACTGTAAATGTTGGATATTAATGCAAAGTGTTTCAAATTCCAGTCATTTCATTATCTTACCAATTAACTTGTCAAGCGGCTACCTTTGCTGTTAAAAGTACTGATCTAGAAGAAGACGATTTTTGAGGCATCCAAGCCCCAGTTGGCAGCGAGAACCGAATACTTAAATGTGAAAACTGATCCACCACATGTGTTATAAAGCCACATCACCAGTTCGGTCAACATACGACAAGGAGAAAGAGACGCACTGATTTTGCTACCAACATCAAGTTCGATGGACAGCTAACTCATCTGTCCGACGTAATGTTGTAATAATTTTGCTGAAACCCGAACCGAACTGAACAACCACGATTGGAGAATATCGTACGAAAGCAGTAATGTGCTGGTTGTTTGCTGTTATGACCTCTTTATATGCAATACTTAATGAGCTAGCAAGAAAATCACGTCAGATAAGCTTCGGTACCTAAAACAAAAGTTTTAGATTAAATCTCGAGTTGCTGAACAAAATGGGTTCTAAATTAACCGTTCGTCTGTGGACGTTATGACACAGGAACAATATTTATAGTTCCGGGTTGCGATCGCCATACGTTGCGGGAATATTCCTCTGGAAAGAGTAGTAGCAAACTGACGATGCGTGGATCTTCGTAAAGTCAAAACAATGATCGTGAGGGATCTTATACATGTTAGGACAAAATGCAAACGGAGGAAATGGTTCATAACTTGTATATCACCAGCGAAAAGTGAAATTTATATGTTTGGGTGTGAGTGGACAGGAAAATGCCTGAAAAATTCATACAGTTCACTTTTAACTGATTACCCTAACCAAGCTATTTTCACAATAGTTCTGTCTTACTTCCTCTGGTTTTCTAATCGAAAATTCACTCTCACATTTCACATATGCGGACCATGTATTAGGCTAGATATTACTAAGCTCATTCTAATACCATCCACACGAGAGTTCAAAACGCAGTATCGTTGTACAGAAAGCAGACCAAATAGTTTGTACCTCAGGTGTGAATCACTCAACAAGGTCAATGATGGGCTGTCTTTCGACTCCAGATAAGAGTACAAGGAATGAAGTAAGAAGCTCAAATATTTCTTAATGCGTTGACTCCAAAAATATTAAAAACCGGGAGACCACAGGGAGTCCAATCTGCATCATCAAGAGTTACAAGCGAGAACTGAGAATATTGAGTTTTGGGCGAAAATCATGAAGCTGAGTTGCTAGGCAAGCAGAAAGTCTCCAGAAATTACATATCTGGGCGAAACTCTTTCTCCCGGAAAAAGTTGGGAGTGGTAATAAATGCATGGAAGTGTCACACGTGCCTCCCGTGGGAAACAGAAGACAACAATGGAGGCGATCTCTAAAAGTGGATGGTTAACACAGTAATGGACCAAAATATCATAATAGACACTATTAAGCTTGAAATTACTTCGTAGCTGTGCTGCACTGAATCTTTCTAGAATTTTGTGTTGCTTTGCCGGTCACCGGATCATTGTTAGAGTGCGCTACGTCCGATAGACCTTTTGATGCACTGTTTTATGTTTTTAAGAGGAATTTTAAATGAATTTTGTAGATTTATTTTTTAACTTAAATTGGTCGGCTTGTTGTGTTAGGTCGAAAGTTAACAGTTGCTACCAGTTGTCATCGTTGGATTCGATTACCAGTATTTAAGTAAGCCTCGTTTGTACACAGTTTTGCAGTCTGGTTAAGACCTACTGACAACAAATTATACAAAAATATCACAAGTTCTCACTATTTTTCGTTAGGTATATGAACTGTGGTTTTCCGAAAAAGTTGAATGTTGCCCACCAGTACGTAATACAATGTGTGGATGAGTTAGAGGGAGGTATACTCTGAAAGCATGTCAGAATGAGTGAGGAAACAAACAATGTTATTTCACGCAGGCTGAGTTAATACAACATCCTGTGTTCTCACAGGCAACTGAACCTGAGTAAGTACACGCAGATATCAAAATACATCAATGTTGACATACCGCCTTTTGAGAATTCAATTGGGATATCTTCAACACCTCCACGTTTTCCATCCAATTTGTTTCCAAAAAGTCCTGCAAATTGAAAAAGATGGATTCCTAGTGAGTTTCATCATACGACATTCTTTTGAAGAGGGTCCGATGCACAGCTATTGCTCATATAGGTTGACATGTTTATGATGTACTGGTATACCAAGCCGCCCCTCTCGACTTCACGCAGCTGACTAGTTATGGGTGAATATTCAGGACCGAGGAGGATGTGCATTGCAGTTCGTTTCATCTCGTGTTATACTCTCGTGTACACTCCCCAGGCAATTTAGCCCTTTAGGGTTTTCTAACGGTGCTGGACAAATGTGACCACTGCAATGACCTGACAGTCAGACGGTATTAATTTCCTCACTATTTTTTTAGTACGCTGTCTCTCTTGAAGGGTCAATTTCGAAGTGCGCCGGCAAAGTTTTGGATCAACCAGGACGATTCAAAGTATGAAACAGTACATCCCATCAGATATGCACCGTTTGATTAGTCGTTTCGTGTATCAGACACTGCAGCGCCTCTGAGAGGCCAACACACAGAACAGGGTCGCGAAAGCTTGAAAGAGTTACATCCAGTCATCGCCTTTACAGTTGTAAAACACCAGGCCTATAGAACGGGCACGGATCAGCGACTTAAGATTATGGGTTATCAATCGCATTAATGTGTTTCAGTGGAGCAGACGAACTTTGTCAATTATTCAGAATGTAACCACAGACTACTACCTCAACTTCCCGATGAAAACCGGTATAACTGACTAATGAAACCGTGACCGAGACAAATCATCTAACCTTTGGTACGCATGATTGATTTTTAAAGAACTGGTTTAACGTATGCTACGGATTTGTGAAAGGCAATTTTTACCGGCTCCGGAGAACTAAAACAGGCTTCACTGAAAGCAAATATTTGTGATGGAAGTGAAACTCAAATTCAGAAAAAGTAATCAACGTCAGCTTCATTGGTTTCTGTCATGCTCTGTACAGTGTATATCTAATCGAACTTACCGATGCTGATTTCAAACGAAATTGGCTTGTTTTTGATACCAATGTTTCGATCAATCACGTTTGCGTCGAAGATGGAAGCGAAAAGGTAAAAGACATTCTTTTTCCCAGCTACCGTCTGAAAAAAATGCATGAACAGAAAAATATTAAGATACCACACTCGCTGCATCTGTTTAACACAAGGCAGCGGCTTTTTCCAGAAATCATGTAATATCCAGTGGATATGAAATTCAAGTGCACATTCGCGGTCATCAATGTTACTGCTCACTAAATGGGTACGCTTAGGTTACGAGAGGCTTGTGGCATAGACAGAACGTTTGCACAACAATCCTACAGCGTGAGCAGTTCGATAAGCCCGGCTTTTTAACATAGAGACTAGATGAGTGAAAGCTGCTTTTGATCTCAGATCGGTCGCCTTCCACCAACAGTTATGGATTTTGAGTGCTCTTTAACTTTGGTGGACCAACCTGTGAAACGCAGATTGCTGATGAGTAGTAAGGGATATGCTCGATATAGATTGGATACCACTTGATCGTAACTGTGAAGTCTGGGCTCGAGTAAAGTTCTCTGTGGAATTTACCTGCAGCTCACACTCACCACAAAGATGCTAGAACCTCGACCCAAGTGATCTTGGAGCTGTCATGTCGAAAAGACGTAGTATTCAGATCGAGTAACAAATCATCTTGAAACTTCCATGCAACTTTGCTTACAGGTAATGTTGAGGCTGTTATGCTGGCCTGAGGGAAGACATCATAACGGGCTTGTTAGTTCAAGCCGATAAGCTCCTTATTGTAAGTTGTAAATCTGTATTAAATTTTAAGATCACCACAAACACTGATAGATAACCTTTTCATTGCTAACTATCGGAAATTGTGGCTGACAAAACATTTGGAAACAAATCAAATCATCGACCAGGTCTCCGTAAATTTATAAGACGTTGTTTTGAGTATTTATCAGAAATGGTACAAAAATGCCTTTTAGGCAGAGGCTACATCCACTTCGTAGGTTATTCACAAACGTTGCTCATAGAATCTTGGATAGATCTGAGAATCGATCAAGTTGAAAAGTGTTCTTCTGTTTCATAGCAAACCTCCCGAGTATGTTTCCGACAGACATATACGTATTCAGCTCAAGAAATGACTGGCCCTCTTCATAAATTTTATTCCAGTATAATCATCTTCCTACCTAGAGATTATCACGCTCTGATCACCACAGAATAACCTGGTAATAAGGTTGCTGTTCACAACTCTAGAAACTAATCACTTCGAGATCATCGTAGCGCTGCTATACTGATCTGACTTGGATCCAGGTCGCATTAACTAAATTTTACCTTTTATGTGCCCGCAAGTGCGCATGCCCTACTTTATCTAATCATCCTTCTAAAAGGTTAGCTAAAAGGAAACAAGTGGTTTAAATAAATAAACTGTTTAAACAAGATATCATGACACCAGGGCACAATGTTCTTGATTAATTTCTGTTCAAAAGCACCGTCATGAATTCGTTCCAAGTTTGTAGATTGCAACTCACTTGCGAGTTAATTTTGCCATTTATCTCGGACTCAGCGAAGTCCATAATTCGGTGCGTACGTCAGAAACACTGACTGGAAGTGTGACGATGCCATACTTTGTAGAATTATAACACTATGTAGGGACTCGAGATAGGCCGAGTTCCTGCTTTGAACTTCGGCACTGACAACTGTGAGATAAGCAACAAAATTAACTGACTTCATCTCTTAACTTGCTGCATCTACCAAGCATCTTCCAAAACATACCCACTTTTTGCACCAATCGCGTTCTATGCATTTATCAACACACTGCTGGTGGACTGTGTAGCACATTTCAAAGTGGCACGTCGTCCTTCCTCCTTCCTCCCTTCACACATGCAGGTGCATTCTACCTTAAGCGAGGTGGTCTGTGGACGAACAAAACGGGTTGACGGTGACCGGCGCCCCGCAAGATAATTTTTCTTTAAGCGCAGAGTAGCACAGCTCGATCAGGTCATCGGCTAATGCGATGTGGCGATCTATCCGAACAGTCATACCAACTGTCACTCCATAGGTGCCAGTGCAGTCGATCTTCAAGACTGACAACACGTACGGCATATACTTCTCTCTCGAGTGTCTACAAGCCCTGACCTGCCTCTATTAGTGTGCGGATACCGGTTTCAGCCAGCGTGGGAACCATCAACGCGTACAGTCTGTGACTTTCGGCTAAGGCCAGTTGATGGATCAACAAATGTCCTTCGGAAGGCTTGCTGCGCCTCAACTTTAGCTAATTATCAAAAGTACACAAACGTACACATCTAAACTCAAGGTGGTCTTCATGCTTGTTAACGAAACCAGTGGGCTTAATCCGAAAAAGTCAGAGGATCAGTGTTCTTATTTGAAACAGTTTGTTCCCATGATGAACTTGAATAAAACAATGAGAAGACGCAATTCATGTGATGTTCTCCGGGGTAACATTTCGTATATTCTGTTCACACATGGATATGTAACTAATTTTAAACGGGTCAAAAATCCGCAGAGAGGAAGTCATGGCTTAAGGGATTAGACAGACAGACACCAAAAAATAAAACACATTTGTGGGACTGCCGACTACCATGGTAGCCGCAATGTCAACACAAATTGTTTTTGAACACACCGGGGGGGACTGTGACGTTTAATGGTCAAAGCCTCAGCAAACTGGAGTATGCGTTTCCGGTTGCTCCGAAAGATCACCGAGAACGCGTCAGAAACTTTGATTATGTGTCCTGTTTGTATCATGTGCTTTGCGAAGGAAGATGCCGGGTGCCGTCCATTGGCATCTATACAGGCTCCTGGCGTTTCTAATTGCGTCTCCAACCATTTGGGTACATGCTCCTTGATACGAACAGCTAGTTGTCGGTTTGTCCTCCCCATGTAGCTCATACTGCAGCTACACAAGTGTTCGTATAAACAGTGAGATGTGACAGACGAACACAGTTTGTTCGTAACCGGGGCGACTGGTAGAGTTCTCGTTCGTTATATTACACACAGCTTTGCAGCGTCCTGGATACAGCAGCCGTCAGACGCTTCCTCGTCAATGTTGACCAGCTGTCCCCTAGAAACGGTAGTTCTAAGTGCACCGTCCTCTTTGTTACCTGGTCACTTCTACAGTTGGGATGACGGCTTTGCTGTACTTTTTAATAAATCCCGGAGGGTACCCGTTGACCTGCAGAGTGTCTGTCAGTAAGCCTAACATCAACCGTAGGTTGTCTTCAGTGCAAATCCACCGTGCTCCATAGAAAAGCGTCCTGACTAGACTTCTCTTATACTGCACCGGACAGAAGCTTTCGAAATGCATGTACTGATAAGCCCAGGTAGGTATCCTGTAGACTGATCTCCCTACTGTGCCATCTTGTCTTCGAGTGACTATAAAGTCCAGGTACGGAAGACAGTCATTCACTTCGTTCTCTCTTGTCAGTTTTAATTTCGACTAATTTCACCTGCTATAGGGGAGGAATCAAGTTTCGTACTCCATGGTTTCTCGGAAGAGTTTGATACAAGATAAGCATGAATGAATTCCAAGAGCCTCGACGCATTTAGACACAAGTGAACATATCTTTGGGTTTATTCGCACACTATTCGAGCTAAGTTGCTGTGCGCACATTTACCCAACACTACTTTGCATTCACGCAATCGAAGGACCGAAAGGTAAACAATCAATAGCCAGTTAAACTTCAGGCGGACACAGTACTTTAAGTGTATGCTAGTTTTTGAGTTGCAAGCAGAAACAAAAATCATCAAAGAAAACTTACGAAAAACAAACGTTTGTCTGTGATAAACATGTGAAGTATTTGAACAGTCTAATGGTACAAAACGAAGTTCTGCTGTTGTAATGACGAACATCGAACTTCTTTTGGACAAACTGTTTATTTTAAAAAATACTACGCATGAATAATCCCGACAAGTCTTATTTATAAACGGAGCACCAACCCAAACTCAACGATCTTTTTGTCAAGTTGATGCGGCGTAATGGGGATTTGAGTGCACAACGTGCCGATCGGTTTGTTCTAACGTATTGCTAAGAAGAACAGGCTTGGGAGCACTAACTATAGTGATGAATCATAGATAACATATAATACGTTTTCGTACGTAGTTTATGACCACTGCGATGTACAGAACAAACCACTTTACCACGAATCCGTGGTAAGACAATTTTCTTACTTCGGACACCGGTGTGGCTACTGCAATTTCAGTACCGACTCGTTCGATAGTCTCGTCTTCCTTAGCCTGAATGGCCAAAAGCAATCGACCACGGTAGGCCACTCCTTCGCCCAAACCCATGTTTAGTTCATCCTCTGGGCGCAGCATTTGCTGATACGTGTAAATACGTGGTGTGCCGTACAGATTGATCCACGCAGGACCGAAAGTTGGAAGGAATCCTAACAAACAAGGGGAGATGTGTACAATAAAAGGTCTTGGCGTATATCTCACATGAAATCGGGTTAACTGATAAGACAGCTTTGAACATACTCAGTTTACAAAATAACATCTAAAAAACAAGAAGACTGAACAATGTTAATATATGCACGTTCCGTTCTCTTAGATAACTCTTGATGCCCTCATGGTTAGGTCGTTACTCCGTTCGCTTGAGATGTCGTTAGTGGTAAGCTCATTCGTATCCTCTTCTTATGTAGGAATTAATGGAGCCTGTCAACCGCGAAAGATATCCATTGAAGTAAGAGAGTGCAGTGTATAGTTGTGAAGTGTATTTCAATGAATCCGTACAATTTCTTACTAAGAAAGAATAAAAGCAACCCAGGAGTGGCTCAGATTTGTTCTGCAGTACGTTGTGTCAGCCTTCACATCGTCTAAAATACATTCATAATCTTAATTTCAATGTCTGTCTGCGATATCACTCAATGGGATTGCTGTATCTGTTGCGTCGCTTGTAGCGCAAACAATTTTGTTTTGGAATTGGTGAACGTTCCACCTAGAACACCCTACTTCAGCTTTCCATCACAGCCATATCTGTGGATAAATTCAAGCAAAGCTTTGGCACATATTTTACTGCTGTTTTAGGTATAAATCAAATAGTATTCACAGTCTGCAGATGCTAACTCGCTGGTGTGATTGTGTTGTTTATATAGGACTCAATGAAGTCCATCAATCAATGCCAAGATGAAAGGCGGAATTTCAGTCTCCACTAAGTTGCTATATGAAATAATAATTTTATAAATCATTGTAGCAGGAATGGTATACGTTCGTTGGTCGTATTTGACAAGAAACATAGACGGCTTTTTTGATCGCCTCCACTCGTCGACAGCTTGAGACAGACTCCGTTTTTGCTTGGTTCCAGTAAATACTATTATCCAATATCTGCCTCTTCCATATTAGGATGTGGGACTGGGGTTCACTAGGTACCCTCACCAAATGAGTGGTAATAACCATGAAACCGATCGTGCACTTCTGGCGAAACTTAACCATTAGCACTGTCGTGTACTGTTTCAAAGTGATCCTAAGCTTTCTAAGATGTTCCACGAGAGTGTCAGATCAACAAAGGAATTGTTTGATTACTCAATAAAGGGTTTTCAGCAAGTGTGCCAGATATACGTTCCAAATAATATTTTGGATTCAGCTTTTGCTCCTATACTGTTTCTCTTAGAGCCAACTTCCTTTATACAGTCGTGCTCACAGCAGCACCCATCGAGCGCTCATTTTGCATTGTCGTCTTGAGTGGTTCCCAGTGAGATGTAAGGGGTAACTTGTTCTAATTACTGGAAACGGCGTGTTCTGGTGATCAATAGAATGGCCTTTCAGTTCCGATCATCTCTTTGCAAAACCTCCCCAAAACGTTTTGGAGTTTAGACGTATGTCTTCTTTTTGCAGACCAACCACAAATAGCTGATTGTTAACTACACCCTGAGAGGAAATGAAGTGCAGCGAATGGAGAAAATAACTTGCACCGGTTTTGATTAGTTAACACGACGTTTTTAATCCAACTCTACTATGTTAATGCATACGGCCTAATGCTCGGTCAGTCTGCTCTGAGTCCCAATACGACTGTTTCGTATGGATTTCAACATTGCTGTCTAGAGTCGGCTGTTCAAGTAATTACTGAAGCAGTTTATCACTAGTGCATAGTATGCAAAGCGGGTGACTAACTGTACAAACCACAGAACACAAAACTCAGGTCACTCGATTACAGAAGTCTCAGACTTTGAACAACTATAGTAAGGCGACTAGAATCACGCCTTTCTGATTCACTGCTTCCTACCGGGAAGATTCCTCAATGAGAAGCAGTAAAGTTGCTAAACATCTATTATGCAAGAACTTATTTTGCATAAGTCTTAAAATTTTGGACATACCGGAACCTACAAGAACCACCTAGGGGGAATTGAGCTAGGCTTAGCCTCACAGAAAGGAAAAGTGGGTCATTTTTGTTGAGTTAAACTCAGCTTGCTCACCCACAAACCCAAGGATGGCCACGAAAGTAGACAAACTGAAGAATGCTACAGTTAATGGCCCAGATAAGTTGAAGCTCCTGAAAATCATAAATGTCGTCCTAGGTTACTGTGAACCAGTGTGCATCCGATTATCGATCAGGCATGTGGGCAATGTTGCTCACGTTTGGCTTATTACAAGTAGAAATGTGCAAAATATATTAGGGGTTTTTGAAAGCTCGTCGCTCGAGATCATCCGCAATGTTACCACAGTTGCAACATGGAACAAATGACCTTTCATCGGTAAAAAGAAAGATGCGGACCACGCTCAAAATCATTTTCAAACCTTCGCGAAACCGTAAATAAATGCACGATTTTTCAAAATATGTAAGCTTTCCTTCTTCTTGCTTCTTCTAGCTAAATTCGTATCCCGGACGGAAAATGATTATAATGCTGTTCTACCAGTAAAGTGCACTGGCAAATCCACTCACGTTTAGTTGGCTGTTGCCAATACCTCGGCAGTCTAACAATATGTTGGCCCACTTGTCTTCATTCTCCCTCAGTATAGCATCCACCGAACGAAATACAGCCGAATAATTTTTGCCCTTTGTCTTTCATTCGGAACACCATCCATTACAAACTTGGCGGAAAGCTCTCTTTCTTGTCTCACTTTTCTCCCAGTGTATCCTTCCGTCTAGCCCGTTTATTAACTTTTCACTCTATGGCTTCCAACTGGCATTTTGCCCAAAAATTTCTCCTCTATTTTTCACTTGTACGAGGTTACAAACATGCAAAGATTAGCACTTGAATAAGTGTAACTGGTGAGTTGACATGGGATAGTTCCTAGCCGTATGAGGTTTGCGTATTCTTCATAAAAACTATTGACACGGATCAGTCTGCAGCAGGCTAAAGCGTTAAGAATAATTTTACTACGAAACAGTAACAATTTACTTACTAAGTCCAGTACAGTTCCCTTAGATTTCACAAGATTCAAATGTTATCCCCCGAGAGGAAGTGCTTCTGAGATTCCTGCAAGTCATTTCATGTTTCAAGAACACTCCACTCGTACTTTAAGTAAGTATCATTTTTGAGCGTACCAAAAGACATTCATTATAGGGAATAAGTATGAATTTTGAGGCCGATTTCTATTTCACATAAACTGCCTAATTTTTTGTGGCATGTTTAAAAATAAACCAAGATGAATTCTCAAGGTAAGAGTGTTTTTCAGGACTTCAGGCGTGGATTGGGTGAGACCCTTTCAACAGGAACGTAAACCAAAACAGAACGACTCATTTTTATACACAACTGACATACACGACGGCCAAACCCTAATGGGTTGAGCGAAAAATAACTGATTTTGATAAATGAGAAAAATTCGGTTGACGTGCATTTTGCAGTTGTTATAAGACACTAAATTTCTAATCGGTTGTGTAATTTTACAACTGCTTGATTAAGAAGGCTAGAAAATTTGGACTTCGATACCCACCGAAACTTCTGAAATATGTAATAGTGTGTGGATCTGAATAATGCATAGACAGAAAATTAAATGTTTCTGTACTCAAGTGTGCTACTGAGGAATTATTTTTGCTGTTCAAAAGACAAAATACAGTAAGTTGTGGAGAATATAACTGCACACCATGACAATGCCGTATTAGAAGGAGAAACTTACCGCCCTCTCCAATCGCCATAATAGAACGTAAGTCAATCAGATGCGTGGCAATGAGTTCGCCCTTAACGCCTGCGTTCTTCACGTCGACGCGGATCGAGTGAGTCAAGGGAGGGAAGTAGTTGTTAAACACTAGTCCCTGATTCCAGATTGGTGATGCATTGTATTTTTGCGTCTTGGTTCTCCTCTGTAATACAGACATATGAAATAACAAATAAAATGTAAATGTATTCCATGTCGTTTTTGAGGTCTTCTCCAGAGAGAAATGCAGCCTAACAGCGGACTGGTTTTAGACATGAAATGGATCGTTGTTAACATAATTACGAGTTTTGTTCATGTGCATTGATTACCAGTGAACTATGTCAACATGAAAAGTGTACTGAGATTAAGTGAAAAGGTCGACAACCTTACTAGCTTGCAAATCCTCGTTATTTTGGAGTACATTTCTAGTATGGCAGTGCTAGATGACAAGAGTAACCATAAGTACTGTGTTTCGTGATATGATGTGATCTAGGCGGCTTGGTTTAGTGAAGTCGGTACGACGAACACAGGTGCACTGGTTGTTTCGTTTCTCACATTTATTTTTCATAGACCCCTCTAGATACATTTCATGACCGCGGCCAACCCTGGTGTCAGTAATGTGTACACGCTAAGATTTAAAAGGTGTCAACCAGACTTATCCTTAGAGTGCAGGCAGTATAATGTTCTCGCCTGGTGGTTAGTTTAGAGTCTGACGGACTCTCCAGGTAAATAACCAAGTGTATATAATTTGTAACCGTAGTAATGTAAGGCTTGTAACCAATCGAAAATGGATGAAGAAGAAGCACATGGAGACTTCTGGCGAAGATAGTCATATGACATTAGTTCCATTCAATCGAAACCTTTTTCAACTAACGGCTAGAATGATGATGACAAGGAATACGCATAATTCCATTCCATCTGACGAAAACCTAGTGGGGTTTTCGGACATCTCTTTGTCTAGCTTGTCTGGCATCAAACAAAGTGTTCGCATAATTGCTGTATTTCTAATCATATCGTTGGGTTTGTTGACCATACGCCGATACTCTTTCTTATCAAGTCATACCAGTAGCTTTAGAAGTGCTTTCTCCACCAAGTCTGGTCCTGATATCTTGAATTCCGAAGATCAAACTGACATACTACAAGCAGTATCTCGGACTGGATGGCTGGAAACCTGTTCTGTGTACCTCGGAGAGCAACGTTAAGAGAAGACGCACAAATGCAGTCCTCTGAACGGACTGCTGGGCGTGAGATAATGAACGCCGCCAGAACATGCTCAAATATTTGTACGACCAATTACTGTTCAATAAATCGGGATAAACTGCTCAAGAGACCATGCAAGGCTAGACAGTGAATGACCAGTTTGCCTCGAAACGCTACTTTTCGAAGGGATTCTTTTTGAAAACCACCAGACGTGGGACCTCAGCAGTTATATGTGAAACATGGTAGTCTAAGAGATTTTACTTTCATTCCTTACACCGATAAAGTTGGTTAACCACTGGTTTGAATTGCCAGCGAACTCCTTTTGTGAAATTGGTTTGTTTTATGAGGAACATCCCTTCTTTGTTCAGCAACATTTTGTCCTCTGAACATACATTTAAAAACCCTTGAAACTAACACTACTTTCCACATACAAATCTTCGATTTTAGAAGGGAAGAACTATGTCCAACTACATCTTACTATTGTCGATTTTTCCTCTGTACTGTGACCGGGTGTCTGCGTTTTGTATGAAGTGTTTGGTTTAGGTCCATTTATTCATTTGCAACTAACAAAAAATCAAACAATGCGCGAAAGTTGGGATAGGTTTTTGACACCGCTTTTGTGCATTCCATGAAGTCTCCCCAATGGCAGTCAACGGTTTAGTAGAAAAACCTTTGTTAGACTGGCAGTACCATCCCCTCCCTGACGCCTCTACCAAGATGGCGAAATTACACCTCCCTAATAAGGTGTACGTGTACAATGTTCCTTCTCCATCAGCGCATCATTCCTGACAGTAATGCATATAAAGATATCTTTAATGCAAAACTAACATATGCACTACTGGTTATGAATAGCAAAAGTCAGCAAGGTTGGGACCGATTGGCTGAGTTCACACGGTCCGCATCGGTGTCCTGGGTTTCTTCAAGACGAACAATTGAGCTTCACACTTGGCAGGGGTGGATCTACAAGATATCGAATTCGCTTGGAGTATTTGTTGGTAAACCGGGCGAAGTAGTGTTTAATTATGGACAAACCAGCCAACGCATGACTAAAAGTGGCTGGACGCTACTTTACTTAAGTTGTCCAATACAAAATGTACGAATAAAGGCACTCCTGTTCCGAAAGGTAATACACTTACTGGTGACTATCCACCTCTGAAATAACTGGTGGACACAGAAGACGGTCAGTTGTTGTCTTTAATGAATCGTCCAGATATATAACTGTACGGCCCCTTAAGGAGTAGATGAATGAACTCATTTGGCAGCCCTCAATTCCTCCTTGATGTCGCATGACGAGTGTTAGCCCATGCATACAACACTGGTAGCACCAGTGAAGACGGGTTATAGATTCAACACTAAATTTTCTGCAACGTATTCGTTCACCAAGATTGTTTCCAAACCCTTACTATATGCGGTCACCTTGAGATTTTGTCAAGCTACCTGTCTAGTTTAAGAGATGAACATGACCTCAGTAGATCACCCTGGCCTTGGATGCAGAAGACTCCACCTTATCCCTTTCCACCTCACGACCTCTGTTGATGCCTCCAAAATAGACCGAAAATGACAACGTAATTGCATTGTCTTACCACAACCGTCTAGTTAAAATGCCATGTATCACATCCAGAAGTTCGTTGAAGAAAGTGAGATGTCTGGTACAACTTCAGCGACAACTTTCGGTTACACTGCATGCGTGGTGCTAAGCTGATCCGACGACAACGAAACCGTAATTACTGGGCCCACCAGCTTGCCGTACATCATCACCTTTGGACACAGAGAGGACAGCTAGCCTTAGTGTTTGTGCAATAAGCATGCTCATCACTAGTGCACCGTTATAACCGTGGTCACAACAGAATCACCACATTTTTATTTTTAAGCACATTAGGCCGGAGTTCCGCTGTTAGACTAGACACCAACATACTGTCGGGCGAAGTTTGACTATGCAGAATTTTTCATCGGAAAAGTTCACTCAGAAATTTAACGTTTACCAGGAAGGTGAATAGAAACGTGAACGGTGCAAATTTCATGGACGCAAGTGTCGGTTCTACGGTAAATTCTCAGTTACAACATCCCGAATGGATCGACATATTTTGCAGGTTTCAGTTACCCGTGAGTGACTTGAAGAAATTAACGTTCCTGCGGTTAGTTGCACTTGATTCAGTATTTTCTGCATTCTTACTGGACCTTCATAAACATGTTTTAAATACACGTATTAGGCACCAAATCTGGTTGGCTTGATGGAATGCAGTTGGTGTTTGCTACCAATGAAACTAAAGTAGACTGAGCTAATAGCTTCACTTACGGAGAACCCTGCATATGAGACTTCCACGTATGGATCCACATTAGCTGCCCCTTCACCAACGAAAGCCTGTCGGAATTGATTGCTCAAATCAGTGTGCATCGGTGGCAAGTCCTCGGCTTGATAAACTTGCACTGTCATAGATACCATCGTCGTTTGCTTTTGTCCATGCAAATATCGTGGCAATATTAGGTTGCTGAAATTAATACGGAAGTAAATGAACAATGTGCTGTTAATGGGGACTCCTTAGGAAAGACAATAGAATATGCGGAAACTCATCTTATGCGTGATCAGAGAGCCCGTTACGATCTACAGAGAAGTATGCATCGAAAGGTAACCCATAGCTACTTTTCCCCCAAATGATGGATTTCAACCGCAAACCCAAATATCCGAATAAGTGAACGCAGCCTGCTTTGTTTCTAAATTTTTCAGACGAATGTAGCCATACTCCCACAGTGAACATCAAGGATAGGCGTTAGTTTCCACCTTATTCCGATCAATGAAGGCAACTCCGTTAAGCAGTCCATTCTCGCATGACCTTGTAACACACCTGTGAAAAGTTAGGGTTTTAGAGATGCAGCCTAAACCCTCTAGAAAGATCATGGTATTTGACGTCGCGATTTTAATGTCAGAAATCTAGGATCCTATCTTGACGACCTTATCAATCTGCACAAAACTCGAGGTGCCTCACACAGCCGTCATTATTCGATTGCCTTTGAAAGAACAAATATCAGTCCTGCCATCCAAGAACAACAGGAAACTTTTAAAAAACTGTGTGTAACATGCAGTAGCGACTATCGACATCAAAGGATGCGCTATATAGAGGTACCTTTATTTAAGTTGACACGATATATTCCATATCGACGAAACACAGACCGCGTTGTCTTCCGGAAACGATCAACCCCAGAAGAGATTATTGTGGCCTCTCTTGCCAGCGGTTTCTCTCGGAAAGGACTACTTCAGCTTTTAGGGGCACGTGCTTCCTGATTAAGTTTTCTCATTTATCTGAGCCAACGACTCAAGTGAATCACTCGTACACACTCTATTCACTTATACGTACGTTCCACTTACGTGTTCATCTCGTAGCCATCTGCTGCGCAAATTTGAATCACACAAACTCCTACACGTGAGGTACTCAGTTTCTAAGATTGGTACAGTATCACAGTGGTTTCTCCGTTTAGTACCAAATAGGACTATTGGCCTTCCAGTTTGAGACAGCAATAGAACATGGGACTTTGCGTACACGGACTGACAAACCAGGCATGGATACACTGAACACCAAACTTATCTGACGTAATACGATAGCCCGGTTGAGTAGTGGGTATTTCTGATAAACTAATAAATACAGTTTGGCCGAATGATCTCATTTGCCGAAACTCTCCAACCAACAAGGAACATGAGACAGAAAACTCGCTGTCTCTTCTGGATATTTTAATGTCTAGATGCTCAGGTGGTACCAACAGCTGGTCAGTTTATCAGAACACCACGAGGAACGGACAGTACTTACAACTGTCTTCTACTGTGTATATAGTTTACAAACGTGTTTTTGTGCAAACCTTTTTCACAGGCAAGGAGGCTATGCAAAGCTGACGCCAGGCAGTCTGAAAATCAGTTCTCAAGAATGCTCTGTTCGTGGATAGATTACCCAAAGTGTTTACCGAACCTCATTGCAAGCAGCGACTGGTTGCATATCAACCACGATCAGCGCGAAGGAAGCAGAACTTCATGGTCCTGCCCATGTAGGAGTTTACAGCGCTACAGATGTTAGTTAAAAGTTGAGGTCCGCTATTGATCGCGTTTAATCTACAGAAAAATTGCGTTCTTTATTTCCCACATGCAGGATTATTCTTCACTGCCATTATCTTTCTTTATGAAAAACTCCTGTTTTCTTTACCGGTTCACTCGCAGTTGTAGTGGTAAACAAGTTGGGAGAAGAGATCAAAACTCCTCTCAAAGAAGGAGGTGAAATAAGTTTAAGTGGTTAACTCAGACGATGGTCTAACGTGGATCGGCATCTGAACATTCAAACGAAATACAGCCATTTTCCATCAAGTAGCTCTTACAGGCAACAGGTCATGTGGTTGACCCCGCCACCTTGTTCAAGGTTATATTGCTACTTAGTCGGTGCCCCGAAATATGTTGACAATTCAGTGTTAGACAGTTCTGGCATAATCAAGATAGCTGAAATGGTGCTCAAGCCGTTGACCCCACTCTGATACCTATCCACGTGACGTTCGTTTTCTTCATTGTTCTGTCATCATTTACTAAATCTACTTGACCATATGTTTCACATGATGGACGAAAACAGACGAACCGTCTGTATTTCGCATTGTATGCACCCATGCCGTCTTGTTGAACTGAATGGAGCAAGCTCAATGTTTCAAACGTGATAAATTTGCCCAACCCGTTAGGTTTATTCCAGTGGAAACAAACCATTTCAAAAGCGCCTGTACCGCAAATCCGATAGTCTTATTCCAAACGGAGATCATTGGGGCAAGTTTCTGATTCTTCACAGGCGTTTGCTGGCTTGTAAAATATGTGGCATGTTTTCATTGATTAAAATTTTCTGGAAGCATATGGTCACTTTCATAGCTGTTGCCAGGCATGTGTACCTAATGAAAACTTCTATAAACAACTCATACATGATGGTTTGACACCAAGCCGTGTACTTTGGACTCAGTATAATATGAACATGGGAGCAGATTCCAAGAGCAACTTAGAAAATGTGCAACAAGTATGTAAGACTCCAGTAAGTCCTGGGACTTGAAATGAATGATGACGTAGGTAGTGTGTGCTCAGTGGTCAGCAGCCGGGAGCGTCTCGGTTTTGGAGTTACTTTAACCAATAGAATGAAGATTTAACAAGTCATTGTAATGAAGAACAGAAGAGTATCTTGGTTGGAAAGACTGTGTTTGATGGATTGTAGTGGATTACATCTCCTCACCACATAAGGGATTACGGCTTTAAGACTGACACAGTGAAACCAAGTTTGTAAGAGGCCTAGTGACTATAACACTGATGGGGAAACAAATTTTTATTTTGTTCAACCAGTTTTGAAACGCGGATCACCACGAATCGGTGAGAATGTTCTGGGTATCGCACATTACAAAGATGTTTGGTTCAGACTGTTGCCATTATCGCTTTTCTTTACTACCCGTGTTTTTGAAAGTGTTAGCACAAGATACGTTGGATTAGCATAATAACTCATGTGATATGTGGATTGTTTAATTTCTCTTGAATATTTAGCTATTGCTGTTCCCAAGTTAACTGCAGCTGAACAGATGGACCTAGTGTTATCTAGCAAGAAAGAGCGGATTGTGTTAAATCAGCGAGTCAATCAAGACAGCTAGGGTTAAAAAGAATTCCCTCAACTATAACTCAACTATTCACTTCAGACCTGATGTAGCCCGACTCAATATCATTACTGTATTGCGTGCTCAGTAAGCTCAAACTGTGTTGGGTTTGTGTAGCAATATCATATTTTGGGTTCCTGAATGAGTTAGCCCATCTCGGTCACTTGTACTGTGTAAAGCATTTATTCTTGAAGTTGCGATTTCCCCTGGCGATACCAATTCTTGGAAAAAAATTCCCGATTTACACCAAACTCTTGGATTCGTCAGGAGGACTGTGACACACTAGTGGTAATCATTTAGAACATAATTTTCAAGACATCTCTTAACGGTTTATTGATCCAACCCTCCATACGCGGTCGTGCGCTTTCACTAGGTATGCCAGATGTACAGATGAATGAGATAAGTACCGTCGTTCGTGAAAAAAACTAAAATGGCAAAGTTGTTCCTGAAGATAATCCTGGTCACAGGCCGGTACAACTGAAAACGTAAACGAGAACAGTTGGATTGGATGGACTTGTTGATTGGTAACTTCCTCTATTGATAATTAATTAGACGCATGAGTTTACCAACAGTAGTTCTGTTCGTGTGGCAGAAGTCACCCAAAAAATCAGTCCTAACTTCTTCAGGTCAAATATGTCACGGGGACGAACCGTTTAATTTGTTTGTCACAAAACGAGGCATGTCAGCTGGGCAGCTAATTACTTTGTAGCTTGTTGATGAGCGAAGGAAATGTCCAGATTGCTTCCATTCGGATGGTTCACTGCGGTGTGACCGTGGTTTTTTGAACTCAGTCTCCTTCCACTTCGTTGTAAACTTCTTCAATGCTGTTGATTTTAACAAATGATTTTGTTACCTAAACACACCTCATAATCACTGTCGTGGACTGACGTTTAATAGGGAAATGGCTAACCTCGCGACCTAGTTCGAAATGGACAGGTCGCTGTTCAACCAAACAAAACTATCATGTAAAGCCCATCATCAAGCCCTCAGTGATGGGCTTGTCATGTACAGAGTCAGGTCGTTGACCTCTCTAACATGTATCTAATGTGCAACGTGTCCCGACGTTGATAATCTTTTCTCACATTCCAAGGGCTAACATAAACTATGAAAACTGCCCGACACGGCGTCTGACAAGGAATGCCCGACATGGTCAGGGATTCCAGATCTGTCGGTAACGTTAATGTCAGTGTCACCAACGCCTTATCTTTCTCAATGCCTGACCTGGCTATTGGCCACAAATATGGATACAACTAGTCAGGTTTTGTTCAAAATTTCCGTGTGTGGCATCAAGAAGAATGCTTACTCACAGCTGCGCATGATGTTAAACATCCTGACTTGACGCCACCACACGAAGTAAACAATGCACGGTAAGCATATTCGACTTCAAGACTTATAGGGCATCATCCAAAAATCGAACTCCGCATCAGAGACTACTACTCTTGCACCAATTCATCCGTCCGTCACACCCCGCAATCTCCCATTTTCTCAACTGGTGATCCACGGTATTTCTGTTTTCAAATGTTCTGTCGTACGCTTTTGTCATTCTCCCATATTTGGTACACTACGACTTACGTGTTACTTTAGTATGTTTACTTGCAATATTCACCTTTAGATAACAAGTAACCCTTGTGTCAGTAGACTGACCAATTAGATTCACGTCTTTTCTTAACAGAAACGAAATCTATGCACTCCGTTAAATTGTAATCGACTTGAGGAACTTGGTTGACTAGCTCTTGTTGACATTATCTCCGAGGTTTTCTGCATCCAGCTGTGAAATATGCACTGATTCTTTTGACAGCCTGTTCTTTGACGTCCACATCACGGTACCCATTCCAACTTCACTACAGATCAGCAATATTTAACAACACACAAATAGAGATTACAAGTAGATCGACTCATATTGAACCAGTTTGTCATAAGGCTACTAGTCATTGTGCTTAATAGTTACGTTGGCGAATGTCAGTGTTGGTCATTCGGGATACCTCAAGGATAGAAATCCGGTCCCCTGATGGTTCAGTTGGTATTAATTACACAGAAGGTTGATTGGTTGGCAGAGGCCTTGAATGAAATTTTCGAACGCTTGCGTTGCGTAGTCACACAGCTGGTAGAGCACTTGCCGCGTTGGAGTAAGTGGTTGTTATCGCTCGTTCGAAGTCAGCCAAAACCAGTTTTTCCTCATAACATTCAACAACAGTAGGCTCACATGTTTCAGTCAGGTTGAAGACAAAACGGGAGACAAATATGTGGCTCAGAAAAAACGGAGTATCAAAAGTGTGTGTCGGCTGTATTCCAACCAACGATGAACTGCACAATCTTATGTGGTTAGAGAAAATGGATTATCAATCCACCATGATAAAACCTATCATAGTAAAAACGCAGTATAACAAGCAAATATGACTTATGGCTAAAAATGCATACAGGTTAAAATGAGTGGACACAAGCTACAACTTTGGTTTGTCATCAGGCACGCAGGTCTGATTCCGTATTTCATCTTCAATCTGCCGACCGAAATCAATTTGACTTGCCATCTTTACTATTCAGCTCTGAATACCTTGAAATAGCACGTGCACTTTGCCGTTAGCTGTCGACCTGTTGTGTCATTTAAACACTTAATCACGACTCACGGGTTCCGAGCTAATCTGCAGAAAAATCTGCTCAATTATTTTCCAACAATTAAAACGCAATCGAGTGTTCAGGACATTTTTAATCTAAATCGTCAGTTGAAAGGAAAAGCACTGCTGGTAACTGGTGGTCAGCAGTAACAATAAACGATTCATACTCTACAAAAAGTGAGGTGGTTCCCCTGACTTCAATTTACTGGCAAGTCTCAATGGTTTGGTCAACTAACTGAGGTCTCAGTGTGGTTAATATGGCTGCGCCAAAAGTGGTCGCGCAATCTGGACACTACTCACAAATGCATGTGACTGAGTGTCTGGATATGAGCAACCTGTTGTGCTTATTACTGTTTTGTTTAATTATCGTCGGGAACGAAATCCGAACAAAAACATAAGTTGGAGTTCAAACCCCGATCACGGCAGAGTTACGCTCCATACATGAGTTCTGGTATGTGTGAAACTCGCTTACATTCCTTCCGTTCAGAGGGTGTAAGCGCACAGGTTTGTCTGTCCCAGAATGCTGCGGTCAGTTTTGAATGGTGTTCAAGGTATGTCAACTAAACATTATAGTTTGTACCGGTAATTTTCTCGGGGAGGTATGGAGGTTTCGTATCCATCTTCAAAGCTCTGAACATCATTGTTTAACGCCTAGAAGCAAGTTTGTGTGGTGGACTCGCTCGCTTCTAATTCACTGGCCACACATCACGCATGACCAACTCATCTCTTTTCAACTTTGAGCAACAAGTCTTTGTGAGTAAAGCCATGATTGCTCAGTTGGCTGTCGTGCAGATGCAGTAGCGCACATGGCGATACTAGTTGGCGACCCTGCATTCGGGATGTTGCTACAGGATTACAAGCATCAAACTCGCTGCATCCACTGAGCAATGTCTGGGAAGATCTTAGGCAAACAAAGGTTTGCACCGGCAAAGCTGAAGCATATGTTTCAAAAGTCCTTAAACATTGGACCTCTCTTCTTGGTTTAAGGCGGGTAAATGCAGTGTTGCTGTGTACTCCAGATATATAGCCAAGAATGTTCCGTCTGTTTTGTGTCTTATACTCCACTTTGTGTATATGTGCATGTGAATTGTTTGCTACAACATATGATCGTAATGATCCATCAAGACCGTCTGACTTACGCTTCAATGTTTTCTTCCTGATCCTGTTTCTCTCTTTTTGGTCTCTGAAAGATTGGGAATGTGACAAATATATGGGGTTGATCCGAATAATCAGTCAGACTGTACACCAGTAAACACGAGCAGGAATGAACTTAACGTTATGTGAAAAACGGACAATGACAGATAACAGGTTGTTCTACGCTGGAGGACAATTCTTCCAGTATTTTCGATACACTGTACTAGTTACGAAATGTTTCGACATTTTTTACACCCCACATATTGTACCTTGTTTCAACTAGTTAGACTCCATTGAAAGGTGTACGCTATGACAACACCATAAGGCTGAACGATAGTACTTGATTAACTTCGCCACGAAAACGAATGAGTTAATTATACCTAAAGTTAATGAAAAGTTATTTGACGGTTGTTGAATCGTATTAAGGTAACGGACCTATTCTCCACACAGGCAGTGACACAATCTTAAGCCCATCTTATTGAGGTGAAACGGAGAACCACGTCTTGGTACACAAATTGAAAGAATATGGATGTACCTCATCAACTCGAACGCGACACAGTAAAGTAAACTTACCTTACAGCTCTCACTTCTCTGATCAAACATTTGCGCTTGCATCCCAAAAAACTAAGCCAGAAACCTGTAATCAAGTAAGTTTAATTTCTGTCACCAGCTCTAGTGTCGACTACCGCTGATTGTGAGAATTATGAGGATTCAAACCCGAAAGATAGGCGTGGCCTACAGTAAATAGTCTTTTGTCTGTTTTCTTCACCCATTTGTGCCATCAGCTGGCCTGTCATTCTACCTCGACATCTGTAGTTCCTGCGAACGATTAGTTGGTGTTCCCGGTTTACGAAGATGAGTGCAACCGTAACAACTGAACAGGGGAAGTATTTTGTCTCGATTATTAAATAGCCGTTTTCAAGCATTTTTGCTGCTGTGTTGGCGATACCTTCTCATACGTACGACTGGTTACAGATATTGCTGGTTGAATAAGTGAAGACTTAGTTCCACCACTCTAACTAATCTCGTTTTACAGACAAAGATTGGTGCCGCTTTCACCATCACATTACAAAGGCATCTCGTATATCTCAGAGGTACCTCTGCGCTGCTACAAGTGACAGATTAGAAAAAGGAAAGCTCTAGATATAAGGCCATGGGTCTCTGGTTAATAATTTTGATATATCGCAAAGTTTGGTGCAAATAGTGGCCAGCCTTTACTCAATAACCTGGTCATTGCAAACAAACCACAAACTGAACCGTGTACAGATGTTGTGCAAACCCTTGTTTACAGCAACCAGTGTGTCCAACTGACTGGTATTTGACTGGTTTGATGGATCATAACATTGAGGAGATACAAGCAACCTACAAAGATTGGTGCCTCAAAATGAATAGAATTAAGCCTTCCTTAGCAAATTTAGGCAAAACATGGATTCCAAAGTTAATTGTTTTGACGGAAAGACGAATGTGGAGAGGGAGGCTAATATGATCTCACTCTGGTGTCATATTTTTTATAATCAAACAATGATGAGGATTTTCTTGGAAAGCTTTTCAACTTACCTAAAAAATGGAACGTCTGAGGGCCAGAACTTCAACAGTGTTCTTTTTGACACCTCTGGCTGCTTTCATCAATTAGTAAGCAGGAATTTTGTTCGATTACGTGTGGAGTTTCGTGTTAAAGTCTCTCTTTTCTCTTACCTCACGGCAGACTTTTCCGCCATATGTCATATGTAAGAATGGGCCAGCCAACTCACCTTACAAATTTACTTAACTTGGCTGAGGTTAATTGGCACCTCACCTACCCTGAGGATTTTACTGATGATTACACAAAATAGTACGTGTTAACAGACCTGTAGCAAGAGCGATGCTGTCTCACTCTCATTCAGGTTAGTATGTATAAGTGCAGCTCAATTACACACTTGTAAATCGTTAGAAACATAAGGCGATTGTCCCTAGTGGCCGAAGTGAATTACAAGTGGTGCACATTGTCAATCGAACCATGACTTACCACTATCTGTTGACCTTGCTCAATCACACTCATATCAACTTTCACGTAGCCTTTAGGTCCGGCCCATGGGTCCTTCGGGTCGATGATCACTGCCCATTTGTTGAATATTGCATGACCTATTGGAAAAGAGGTACCCAACAACAACAGGTCGCCAGGACAATCGGGTTAACAGCTGATACACCCAGTGCATGTTGGAGTAGCTGTAGGGAAATATTTGTTAAAATGAATTGCTAACCACAGTTGTTAGATCCCATAACAATGGTTCGTTGTCAGCCACATAGTTTTAGTCTAAATGGCCTCAGTGCTAAACGTTACAGCTGAGTTTCACTCTCTTTTATCTACCGATTCAGAGCTTCTCCCTTGTTGCGACTTCTTTCTTTCTATCTTATCAAACTTTTGTGTAATCAGTTTGTGTAATCAGCCAATAACTGTTGTTCTTTACATGACGTGTGACCGTATTCGTCTTCAATTTTTGTTGGCTTGTTTTTATCTGACCGTGCAGTATCACTTCAGTTGAGAGCTTTTCGTTCATTAAACTATGCTTGTAAAGCGATAAAAGGCTGTTGGGGTTTGTAGATATCCCAGTGTGGTTACAGGACACAGCATAATTCCACTTGTGAATACACTTTATTTCACTATACTGTAGGTGAATGTTGTTCTTGCAGGTCGCTGTTGTCTCCGTGAATGTTCTATTCTATAAACAATTATGCTCTTAGAAGTTCCGCAAAGAAAGCTGCCCTCGGCGTGCACGATAACAACAAGACCCAACGCAATAGAAACAGCCATCCGTTAGGTTCAAGGTTAGTGGTGGCAAAAACTGTTTGTGACACTTTTCTTCAGTACCCTCTGGTAGACAGCAGGCAATAATTGCATGCTAGCAGATCGACCATGAAAAGTAGCTGAACTCCACAAGATTAGTTGTAGAGGTTCAATGATTGAGAAAAATTTTCTGGCTCCTCATGAACACTTTCAAGCACAATCAGAGATGATCTTTCATCCATATCACTCCACAGGGCTCTCTGCTCTTCCTTTTTGTAGGAGGGCATGAAATCGTACCAGTCTTCACAAATCCCGAATGCGATTTGCGTTTTCTACCTGATTTTTGTCACAAATTCGATTCACACTCAGTATACTTCATCTGCAGGTTTTCCAGCAGTAAATCAGTAGTTTCGCAGTTGTTCAGAAGTGTGTCTTAATTTTTAATCTCTTTTGCCCCGTATTAAGCAAGTAAATTTGTATACTTACTGTCAACGATGTTAGCCATGTGTCCAACTTAATTCTCGTGGTCAAATCGAATGGACACACTGGTGTCTCCAATGCATTGGGTTGTGTACATACAAGGCAAACAGGCCCAGACTAGAGTGTCCGGATTAAACTCCGTACTGAAAAACCGGAAAATACCTCATGTAACCGAGCCATTTTTTGCAACACGGAGAAATCACGACAGAAAAAACAACGGGTAATCTAAACCAATATACGTGGAAAGGCTCCTGAACGTTGTCACTCAGCAACCGGATCAGCTGTTGGCTTTCATGTTGTTATGTGGTTCGATTTGTTTTGAGTGCATAACTAACCACTTCCCGTTTATCAAAACACTAGGTCCAAGTGTAACAGGTGGGTTGCAGAAGCAAGATAAACAATGTACGCCTGTAATCCGGAAGTAAATAACTAATTTTTTACGCAAAACACGGGCAACAGTTGATAACACAGAAATCAAACCGTGTAACTAAACTGGTGAACTTGACGCTTGAAATTTTGCAAGCTTTGATAAAAAATGCAGTGGCATTTTCGAACCACTGCCAAAACATGGTTCGTATCTCATGAACATGAAGGAGGACACTTAAGGTTCATGAGAAATCTTTTATGTAAATGGGTGTTGATCAGTTTGACAAAAGCCCAGGGCTTGTTTCGGATATCTTAAAAATCATCTGGCCAACTCGCTCCACACACTGTTCAACAGCCACAGTTTACATCTTGCATAAGCTAATGTGATTTAAAATATTCTGCCCTCGTTTGTGAGACCGAGCCGTAATGAATTTGTCGCCGCCTTCTTCTCAGCACGTATGCATCACCCACATTTATTGATTTTATGTCTGCTCATATAAAGTAATAGGTGTCATCCAGGAGAACAGTTGCTGAAACTCCGCATGCATCTCTACAGAAAGGATGAGTAAAGTCGTCTGAACTACACGTCTCACCAGCTAAACCAATTGCGAAATAAGCGATGTGTGATACAACGTTACGTAATTGTGCTCAGTAAAGTCGGTGATACCTTTGAAGTCGTAAACTGCCCTGATGTCCGTCACGAATTCACCGATAGGTTTGCCAGGAAGCAGCCTCAGTAGAGGATGTTGGTGAATATGTAACACCTGAAATTTAAACGGTAAACACATCGGGATTAAGAATGTCTCATTGCGTTTAGCTCAGCGAACATAATCATGCTTATAATAAACTGCTTCTACTTGTTTAGTCAACAGTTCGTAATTATGTTCACATTTATACTTCGCTGCATTCAGCAAGTAGGTCAGGTTTTAAAAACATCGGAAGCGAACCAAAGACTGTACAGAACATCCTGTTCTACTGGTGAAAACCGACACCGGGATGCCCAAAGCAAAAGAATGAGTATACCTTGGTTTCGTTCAGTGTTTTCTTTATCTTTTGACCTTAAACAAACGTTAGTCTTTAATGAACATTTTTTGTTGTGTTATGTGGATAGGTAATTTCGGCGTACTTTATCGGTTGAAACCCTTTCGAAAAGTATATCAAGCTTCAGTGTTGCTTATGAATTAGAGCCCACAAGCAGTGAATATCTCCTTCTCTACCGGCGCTTCAGCTCCAACCTAAGTGAATCTGAAACAAACGTGTTGATTACTAGGCCAGCGAGACCGGCTGGAAAAGTACAACTTAACTTCCACCCACACCTGCTTGTCCGACGTTACTTTTCGAATAGGGCTGTCGATATTACATTACTTGAATGTAGATGCTTTAACTAGGTGCGAACGGTGTCCAGACTGTAGCAGAAAGCCCTGCTACAACTGGAGCTACTACAAAAAAGAGAATGACAGCATTGTTCTGTGTATTTGTCACGAACATCGCTCCTGTGAATAATTATTGTTTGCCCTCTTTGCCTGTACTGAGAATAGGATTTAGAAAGGAGAACGCAGAATGGTTGGCCAGCGCTTAACTCACACCAGCTCTCCCCATCGTTCAGGTTAGTCGAACCGTCTACGGTTGAGAAAACTGACTGGATCAATTGGTAACCCCCCACCTCATATACCGTACGCAGACTCACAAAACTGTTGTGAACGCAAAATAGGAACTTTCGAATATATGTTGAGAATATTTCTTTTGAATCTTCACATCTGGCTAAAAGTTACCAGATTGTGTTTGTCCTAATAATGAGTTTGTGGATTAACTGAGTCGCATGGTGGGAATAGAAGTGTATCTCTACTGAGACTGGCGGCACTTATGACGGTAAAGTTGAAGTGTTCCAACAGATGTCTGTTTCCACAACTAACGTGGCAGCTCCATACTAACCTGTCTACCATCACTCCCGATCCATCATTGACGTATTAGGATGTCCTGCACATTTACTTATGTTTTTCCTGTCCAGTAAGTACAGGACAGTTCACTTCTGGGCTCCTCTTCATAATCTGAACTGCCTCACCAGGGAACCGCTGTTTTCTCTTCTCTAGAGATGTGGCATACACAGGTTTTTTCACATTCGGAACCATTCTCTATGCACACTTTTACTCATATAGTATTGTTCCGTACCACTTTGACTTTATACGAGTCATATCTACACTTCCACAACGCCAGGTTCTGTTAAAGCCTAATAACCCTGTCTGCTATGAGTTCCATATTGTGAGAAATTCTCTCCCTTAGCCTTATGTAATGACACGCAGATCTTCTATAGATTACATAATTCTGAAGGAAAGAAGTATTACCAGATTTTTGAGTATCGTACAGAAATTAAAAGTACAGTGGATCCTTTCAGCAGTACGCTCTCTAATGTACGTCAGTTTTACAACCGGGTTTGATATCAATACGTTAACGGCGCACTCATTAAATAGGACATATTTGAGCTCAGTATTTTACATCAAACTTTCGTTAGGAACTTTGTGAACCCATGCGCTGTTTCTATTTTATTAAATTACTTTGCAGTAGTTTGATCCGATCTTCTGACGGAAGATTTTAGCTATTTTTCTGAATCCCGAAAGTATTTGTCTAGCAACAACAAAATCTGATTAGGTTTAGTGTAAACAGTGTTTTACGGCTTGTGGCCAGATATTTTCGAATATGTTTCTTGATTTCACTAATTCGCTTCACATTGATCTTTCTTCACATTTGTAGAACTTGAAAGCTATAAAAGGTTCTCTTCATCCACACTCTTCTTCCTCTACCTGTTACTTAATTCAATCCACTATTAAGATGTTGGGCTTATTTAACAATATGGAAAATACCTGATTGGGAAGAATTACAGCTTCGGCTAAATTCAAACCAGTGGAAGAAACAACGCTCTACCGGCCTAGTTACGAAGTCATAATTGATCATTCACAACAGAAGTTCAGGGCTCAACGGCGAAGTTGGTGGAGTCAAGCATGAACTGTTTGAGACATCGCGCTGGTTTATTTAATGGACTCCATATGGTTAAGAGAAGCTTGTGGGCTTTTGGAATGGCTTTATAACTCGGCCAGTGGAACTCTGTCGCTAGTTCGAATCCAGCTGAAGCCCATGTTTTCAAAAATGACCTCTCCTAACATAACCCGGATTATTATCATTCTTTGAAATTCGGTAAAAAAAGACTTGATTTGAAAGTGAGCTGGTAAGCCTACCTACATTTTTTGTTAAGCATCAATTATGTAAATGAATATTTAGCCCTTGGGGTTAAAAACGTAGCTCGCCACCTTGATTTGATTTGAATTGTGATGACTGGTTGACCTCAACGTTGTGAACCTCTATTTATGTTGGAGTGGCACAGACCAGAAGCTCACAGTGGGTTCTAAAGCTCGTGGAAAACACGATTATATTACATTGTTTCACTTTGTGATAAACTTGGTGCAACGGAAGTTTGACTCTTCTGAGATTAATGGTGAGAAGTCTGGGGTTTAGTTAATTCAAGGTAAACATTACTCACATTCGGTCGCAGCCTTCGCATTCAAATAGGGTTTGCAGCCAACCTGTTTTGAAAACAAGTAATGGATTCCCTCTTGTTAGAGCTCTTTCTTGTTGGAGCTCGTCAGTATTGCGTATGCTTGCCATGACTAGGATTTGAACTCCGGCCACGTTTTGAATAAGCAGCCGTGTTGACCAATGTGTCATCGACCTCAGACTAGCCACGACCGAATAATCACATCCGAGCTCTCTTCTAAGACTCGTGACCTTGTGTGAAATGCGCGTCAGAATAACCCACAACTGATATTTTATCGATGTAACCATATACCAAAGATTTTTATGACAGGTCCTGCTGAATTGTCGCCGCCTTCACTTGTCGAACTTGCCAATAAATATGAGATATTTGAAAGTGCCTTTAGTAATGGGTACATATTGTCAGAGTTGCTCATTGTCGAACTAATATTGTTTCGCTGATTGTTTCAGGAGATCGTGTCCTCTCCTGCAACAAAATCACGTATATCGAACGAACAAAGTGGCAACCATAGCTCACCATCCGATAACCAGTGTCACCGCATCGGAAACGGGTGAATTGTGAATATAGTAATCAATGTTCACTTGCAATATATGGTCAAACACCAAAGACTACAAGAAAGTTGTACGTCGTGCTGTGAAAGTCACGTCTATCAGAACAGCCTATGTGATGTGATATTTTCTGCTTGCAGCCCACATCCGTTCGAGGCCAGCATTCAATGGAGGCCATATTGTATAGTTGAAAAATCACAATTTCAAAATTTCCAACAAGTCGGTCTATTCGACCTCTACATTTTGAACAAATGAAAACCGGGATCCCATCTAAATGAAAATAGAACTCACTTGAATGCGGATGGTCCCTGCCAGTAACTGTTCCTTAGCTTTCTGGATATCAAATGCGAAGTAACTGTCATAAAACGGTCTGTTTGTTGAGAACTTCGCCGGGGTTTTCTGGACCGAATTTGCAACCGTCACTGTTACCATGGGGTTGATGTTTGTTCCAACCAGACGCCGCGCTTCTATTACATTGACAGCCAACTGACAGTGTTTGGTGAAAGAAATGAATACTATTAATTGCAGTGCAGAAAATTCCCTCAAAACTGAAAAAACTGTCCGAGCAACGCTATTCTAGAATACTTCACTTTAAGTGTAACTAATTACCGGTAATGTCCATCCCCCCACTCTCGGATGCAAAACATCAGAAGCGAACCAGCAACAAGTCAGCATCTTGTCATCGACCACTTTTGGTGGATGGTTAATTCCGACAGGAATTTCACGAACAGCAGCGAACATTTTCCACAGTTATCAAAAACAGTTAAACTTGTCTGACTTCAGCAATTAATCGTTGTAAGCTTTTCCGGTTTACGAAGCAACAGCAGTTCGCTAGTGAAAACCCCTCGGCTGTGTAGAAAACTTTTACGAATTGACCACGTTCAGCTGGTGTGACGTGCACGTTTATGGGTTATATCGCTTCAATTTCCTATGAAAGACGGGGATTTTACTTCTTGCGTCACCCACACATTATCGCAACCTTTGCATCTACACCTCAAGAGACTCACAATAAAGGAGAAGAGTTGATTTGTGACGGCTCCCTAAGTAAACTCCATCACGGTGAGAATGGACCTTGAAGTGGTGTGAAGGCTTGCGCATCTCGATGACTTTTCGGACTAAACTGGACAGAGTTACTCATACCAGGCAGGCCGACAGGTAGAGGTCTGATAAACCAGTCTCCTGGTCCTCCAGGTTGGGGAGTGGAAGATGGTTGGCATCTATTCCTGAAAAACGTACCATTTCTGGTACACCGCTATCCACGCGCTGCCTTCCGGTACAGGCTTTTGAGCCAAAGGCTTTGGTTGAGAACCCTCATCGTTCACCCGTCTAGGTCTGGGCGTCCTGACAGTATCTCAGCCCACACACAACCACGAATACTCACAACACAAACAATTCCATACTACATCAGCCGTCTAGCAGTATAAACCGGGTAGCCCTATCTGCTGCATACAACAGGGTGGATAGGCGAAAACACGCTATTGCTGACCCCTCCCTCACTGTCCTATCAAATTTAACTCTCAGGCCCCTCCCGATTCCCAATTCTGATAACTTCTCTGCAGGTCCCACAGCAGATATAATTAATCGTAGAAACACTGTGCCGATAAGTCCCACCTCTCGCCACTCAGTCTCTGACCTCCCTCGTCCTGTGCTTCGACCTAGAACGCAAATTAATATAGGTGCCTTCAACGTTCGTACTCTAAAACAAATAGGTCAACAGGCTGCTCTCGCACGAACGTTAGACTCGTTACATATTGATGTTTGCTGTGTCTCAGAGACTAGAATCCACGACAGTAGTCAACGTATGGAATTGACAGCACCTGCACTTTCTACCCGATACTGGTCATACACCTCAGGTGACTCTCCGGCCGCCGTCACCGGTCA
>QNGE01000193.1:164106-366546 GCA_008508345.1 Paragonimus westermani
ATGATGATGATGATGATGATGATGATGATGATGATGATGATGATGATGATGATGATGATGATGATGATGATGATGATGATGAGGATGATGAGTAGGATGATGAACTAAACTCCATCAGTGCTGTTCAGCCCTATCCGGATTGGAATTTTACATCAGCAATGAAGCACTTTAATTCTTATGGCACACCGAGGGAGTCTAAAAGACTGTTGTGTTTTCCTTAATCCATTGCAATTCAACATACCATAGCGTTTATAACCATTACAACAAACCATTCTATCCGATATGGCTTACCTGGAAAGGCATAGCTTTGTAGATGGTCGGTCCGAGCATTGTGGGCAAGCGTGGATCCCTGTGTTTAGATTGAGAAGAGTGACACATTTAGGGAGCAGTCTAATACGTCTTTCTGTATGTCTGAACCTCCTTGTCTCCATAACCAGTAAACTAACGCTAAGCATTGTCCAAATTAATGGTTAGTTCACTGATGACCATTTCAAATACATTGGTGGAATTAATAAAAATCGTTGAGTATCCAGCGCTATCCATATCTGAAGGTCGATGTGTTCATTATATAAGTTGGTGCAGATTATTCACAAAAAGAACTAGGTTGTGGATTTTTCATTCCAGCGTAATGTGACAACATATCTGCGCATCTTAGTTTACCATAAAATGCACTTTCGTTTGCAAGTAATACAGTACATAGATATTACATATATTCGACGTCGGGAAGAGAAGGAATCAGAAATGATTACTGGGACCGTGTGTTTGCAATAGTTCAGACCTGATACCAGAATGAATGACGATGCACTTCTGCGCAATGAGTGCGGATGCACGGTTGCCATAAAAATGAGTGCACTTTCGTTGTTCTGTGTTTCCACTTAAGTTGTAAGAGATTCCGTGCAATAAACTGTTAGGAGACGACGTCTTCAAAAATATCTAATCAAGTCGTCGGTGGCGACTGACGAAATATTTCATCAACAAAGCACTGGAGTGCAAGTTTTCCAGTTGAACCAATCGGGATGATGAGTGAAGTTGCGTGTGAGTATCGTGCCAGCCGGTGAACCAGTCAGGGTGTAACGGCTATGGAATTTACCCTACTTAGCCACTTAATCGCGAAGTGGCTTAAACAACCGGACATTAGTTCAACTTGTAACTGGCCATATTTGGCAACTACCTCATGCTATATATTTGCATGCATTTCATTCATTTGTTGAACTTGAAGTATGCATTGCAGTGTGTTTCTCCACAGTCGTGTTCTTCCTGACTCCGCGCTATTACACCGGGTGAAGCCATACAGTGAGGATTGGGATGCAGCATTCAAGCCGGGACAGAACGAAGGCGTGTTACACCATAAAAAACTTCACATACCGGGCGTCTTTTGCGGTCGCAACACTAGCGTCAATTCTCTTTGCTTGGTGAGAGCTCAAAATTTCTCAAAAGGTTTCAGTGATGCCGTTCCATTTCATAGGAGCGGTCCAATTTAATCTGATCATAAAGCCGTAGAATAGAAGCCAGTGCGTCGCTGTGCAACTCGAAATCTGCAGGCTAGCTGACTGACAGTCGTTCTAATTTTCGTGTCAGCAAACGCCAACCGTACATCACCCACTCAGAGAGGTTTTCGCCGGCATGCGCGCACGATTGTCTCCTTATTCGATCTCCCTTATTGTGTCTGTCTGTCCATCAGTTGTGTTTTCTATCCAGATGGCTATTTCTTCCACCCACAGGATTAGTCTGCACTGCTCGGACCGCTGTAGCTTCGGGTTCCAATGGCATTACAGTATTTTTGAATGCGCTAAATGGGTCTGCCTGGTGGCAATAGATAATGCGGGGCTTCGAGCAACGGGTTCACTGGTGTGAGATTGTTGTGTCACGAGTTGTTTCAACCATTTCGGGATGTGTTCTGCCACTCGCTGGGATAGATGTCGGTCTATTCTGTCTACATAAATGTCGCTGCAGTAGCAACTGTACTTGTAAATAGCGTAAGAGACAGAATAGGTAGACACTGCGTTCTCGATTTTGACGAACCGGTCCTTTTTGGTTTGAACCAAACTACTGGCCTTTAGCGAAGCTGCGTTGATTAAGATTCACCAGCTGGTGTGCGTGCAAAAGTGATTGAACCAACCTATCGGGTTGTTGTGGTTGTGATGACATAATACGAGTTGTGATTGTATGTGCGTCCACAACCTATCTCTATTTGTCTGTTATATATAACTTGCGAGTTTTACGTTTGTGACCGGTAACAGTAAATGAAACGTTAACACGTCGCAACATGTGTCTTCCTTCCGCACTCATAAAGTTCTTAAAGCTAGCTCAGTGTTTCAAGGTGCATACATTGGCAGACAGACCAAAAATTCCGACGGAAGAAGGCGTGGCACAGTCCCAAGTGAACAGTGCACACTATGACTTAACCCGAGTCAACATAACAACACTCGAACAGAAATCCGGCGTCTTCGACCACGAAACAGGTAGTCGAAACTGGTCATGTGATGAACACCGCCCCTTTGTTTGGAGTTTCATTACGCGGCCACACTCCTATGATTTTGACGTTTTCTGATGCGTTGTTAATCAGGCGTCATGCGCTTGCCTTCTGTTGCCAGAATGTGATGACGCAATCAATCCTGCTGTCATGACACTGAACCGGTTCACCGCACCCTGAGTGCACCCATGCGAATTTCATTGAGTCCACTGTGTTTGTGCCCACGCCCAGAACTTGCATAACTGAGTGGTTTATGCGATCAACTGATGACAGTAAGCGAAGTGTTTGTATCTAGCAGTGTCTTCCTTCTGTCTAGATGAAATAAATGAAGGAACCTCCACATTTCAGAAGACAAAGGCAATGGAAAAAAGGGCGGAGAAGGGAGGACAGAGGTAGGCTTTACATTCCTAAGTGTCTTTCTGCTTGATGGTGGTAATCCCATATTGTAGGTCCGAGCTGATGTCCGAACCCACGTGTACCGTTACAGTGTGTTATGATAAATGATTTGCACTGCACTCACTCTCCACATTTAGGCGCACACTTGACTCATTCCGAAAGAGGATGGTGAGAGAGTTGAGTTCAGAACGCTAAAAGAACAATAACACTGAAAAGTTTGAGAACAGCCGGTATAAACTAGTGTTCACTCACAGACCGATCACTGCATTTGTCAGCAGCATTCGGCAGACTAGAGAGTTGGTAATCTTGTGTAGTGCTTATCAGAGTCCTAGCACCAAGAGTTTTTGCACAACCATTTTATTTGTCTTCTGCGAATTCAGCGATTTACTAACTCACCATTACAAAGTTCTAAATGTAGAAGTGCCGTTTGTAAACTCGTTCTCAACGCTACCAGCTTAAAACGGTTTATCGTGTTAGACATGTTTAAAGAATAACCAGTTTACAGTGCGTATCCATGAATCTACCCAAAATGCATCAAACTAGGTTTATTTCACGAAGATTAGGAAGATATCCATATCAGTTATGCCGCATGTCTATTAAGGAAGCGGATTTGAATCACAAGCAGGTCTTGTGGTAGATAACAAAACATGCAACGTCAAATCATCAGATATCTTTTCCGATCACCTTCCATAGGCATACCGGTCCTAACAATTGCTGTATTCATCTTGAATCTAATGTACAGTAACGAACGGCAAGAGTTACTCAGAGTTATTGAATGAAGAAAACTCAGTCCGTCCATTCAGTTGACAGCAAGTGGGGCAGCCCCTTGGTGATAAATTCACCAACTACCAACGTAGCTGGCCACGTAGAACGTGAGGAGTATGCACTTTCTGCCAAAGTGACGATGTCATAGTAGATGGGTGATGATGTGAAATCATGTCAGTCCTTAATCGAACAGAAAGTCAAACGAGAGCAAATATGCATTTAAATTTCCAATACAGATGTTATCCTTGGTAATAAAAGGAGATTGGCGTCATTTCTAAATACGTGTGCTAGACGTTACCTTGCGCACTGCCGTCGATAATTTCATATAGTGGTGTATGTAGATGTGAATGACTTGAAAACATTCTTGTCTTTTGTTCCCTAGTGAAGGCACCACCAGGCTGGACCCTCACCAGTGAATACATCCACCGCGCTAAGTCAAATGACGCGAACAGTTCAAAGACTGAAGTAACATTGCTAAGAATACGCCGAGCGTTGAACGCGCAGTAATTCGCATTCGACACAAAATGAAATTTTGATCGTAGACATGCATTCACTTGCTATTTTATTTTCCACATAATGAGCTGTGGCAATTTAACATTTTGCAAAAGTGTACACCACATATTTCAACAGGTAATCTAATATGTGGTTTTCAGTCTCACCTAATTTAGGCACCAAGTCAGATTTTGCGTGTCTCTTTAACAGAATCGTGCCACTTGGTGGTTCCACTTGGCTGTAACCTATACTTGGTGGTATTACTGAAGTTGGACTCTGACAATCCAGTTCTGTTAGCTTTACGAAGTTTCCACTAATGATCACCGTTTCGAAATGCGGTTATTGGAATTTTGGCGAACACCGAGAGGTGTATTCGTGTTACTTGTTTAGATACTTAATAGTGGTGTTACCTAGCAATAACGAATGACAACGATGATATCGAATGAACTGTGTACATTCACAACTCCTCTTAGACTTCCTAAAAGTGTATCCAGTTGCGGGCGTTTAGTAGTGTGAACGTTCCAGCAAAAGGAAAGCCACCGGCAAGAAGAGCCACAGTGACGGTTGTATTCAATGCGACCAGCATGTCTATATCTGCAAATCTGTGGTTTTGCAACAATAGTTCACAGTCGACGATAATAGTCAACCATGGTGTTATCACTTGGTTATGTAGCCCTGATAAAGATATCTTAAGTGAGATATCAGTTGTCTAGCATTCAAACAGTAAAACAATTGGATTAACCTGACTTTCTTAAATGGGAACAGATTTTAAAAAACGTAACTTAAACAATGTCTTAATAGGTGATAACACTAGCTCGTGGAAAAATGTTCATAGGCAGTCTTGATAGGTCGCATATGATCTCCGTTTGGTGGAATTTCACCAGGATGTTTAGTTTCTCAGTAATCTAACTGCTCCCCTTCTGCCTCGATTTGAAGTGTTCGCCCTGTGGATTTATGCCTTCTCTGACCGCACGACTATAATTAAACACTAAGTATTCGCCATCATTAGGTGTTGAATATCAGTCAATACCTTATCACGTGTGCGCTAACAGTTGCAATAGCTAATCACTGTTTGTGCTTGCATTGTTTACACCCCACTTGTGAGAATGGGAACAAACTACGTTGGATTGCAAGTTTGTATTTACTAAGGCAGTAATAGTACAGGAAAGTAGTTATACCACTTAATACTCACCCGAAACCTGACATTTCGCAACGGGTTTGGTCCTTGTCTAGTTACATTTGGAACCTGTGACCAATAATGTCACGTGTCCCTTTGACTAACCGTCCTAATGAACTTCCCTATGGTGACTTTATTAAACTTATTGGTGTGTTACTTGTTCAGACTCTGTTAGTATCGATGGACACTGTACTTCACGTTAGCTACAACCATAAGAACAAGATAGAATGCTCACAAAATTTCACAATAATAGACCACATAGCTGGTCACCACCCATCAAACTACATGAAAAATAAATGGCAACAGTTTACCTTGGTTCCGGTGCTGGCAGTACGGAATCATCTTGGTCATCATCGTCCTCCTCTTCCTCTCGAATAAGACGCTCCGCTTCAAGCAAGTCATTCAAGTTGTCATCCACGCTGCCTTCACTGTTACAGTGGATTGATTACGAATTAGTGGCGACACAAAATACCCAAGCAAACTGTTAAGTTAGGTCTATGTAAAATATCTATAACTTTAGGCTTCTATACTTGACTCGTAAACCCAAATTGTTTACAGATGAGCTTACTTCCTGAACGGATTATATTTCACCAACCAGCGGTTTATGTTTTGTGTAAGGCTGAAAGTATTCTACAGTGAATCTCACGAAAAGCAGTATTGCTCACTAGAAAGCGTTAATCGCAGATACAGCACAGCTTTCACTGCGACTCCATGAGAATGGGAAAACAAAACATTACAGTTGACCCGGATTGGGTTTTGTGACGCATATCGGATTTTTCTCGAAAGTAACAAACTATTCTGAATCATAACCTAGACTGACTTGACTCCCCGTTCGATTGCAATGTATTCACTGGTTACACTCAACTGTTGGTCCTTTTATTCTGTGCAGTATTCCGACCCTCACACGTGGTGGTAAGTCACTGTGGTGGAGGCAGATGAGTTCACATTCGAACTAACGCCGAACGCAGGCTATGGTCCACGAATGTGTCAAACACCCTGATAGCAAGTGACCATCAAAATAACGGAACTCCGCATCACATGCTACCTTGCCATAAGATTGATTTTAAAATCATGTGAATAGCCATGAGCCACTCCTTGGTTTCTCCCTCCTATGAGTACGATGAGTAGTTTGACTCCTTTGACCGCTATAAACGTAGGGGATACGGTGCAGTTAACACAATTATCCCGTCCATTTTATGTTATGGTTGAATCATCAACTGCTGTGAGCATGCTCGGCAGAAATTTGGAGGAGATGCTAGATACATGTTTGGACACACATGTTAAAACGTTTTAACAGATCACAAAATCTTCTAAATGGTCTTCGTCAGCGGTTTGCTCGTTACCCTCGATTTTCACTGAATAAAACACCGATTGGTCTAAACCGTCATCGACCTCAATATTGCAACACACACGAGATAACAAGCTATTTATACAAATTGGTCCCTGTCAGCAAGTAATCAGACGGCACTAAGGCTGTTTGCTTACCCAGCTTCTATTTGTGAGATGCTTCGTCGTTCCATGCTTCCACCTTGAAGCCCGTAGTCCATCGGGGTGATTGGATAGTCAAGTCCATGCTGTTCCAAATCGCCTATCTTGCTATCCGGTGATTGATAGATAACTTCGAATGATAAAACCATCTGAAGGAATTGAAACGTTCGAAAAGAACTTAGAGATAACCTCGGTCACACACTCAGTATACACCTTGCCACATTTGATATTGTTCCACGTAACTATCCATGTCATGTCAGACTAGTAACTATTTAGTCCGCTATCGAAATTTTGATAACACACGTCCCATCGATCTATGGACTCAACGTTGTGCAGTGGACTGCTACTGATACCTACTCTCTTTCTTTAAATGAATATTCCTAATATGACTGTCAGGTGCAAAATACACAAGAATCCTGCAGTATACACTTGCGAGTGATTCTGTGAGACTTGTCAATAACCAAGACATAATGTCAGTAGTCACGTCCGGCTATTCCATTCTATAAGTTGAGTGGTGTTGGATAAAACCGTTCACAATTCACCACTGAACCCTATATGGAATTTACCGGAAAAAGGCGCGACTAGCCTCTGTATTAATAGCAGAAAATTTGGTCATCTCTAGAATCCTTTCTATCTGACTTACCTAGCATTATGGTGCACTCTCACTTGCAGCTCGGTTGTTTGTTTGCAAGGTGTTGTCACCTTGGTGTTGAATGTTTGAATATGGACGTAGTCATTTTCAGTAATAAGGTCCCTTCCCATCCCCTTCCTTTTCCTTCTCTCTTTCTATAAAGGGTTTGCTGTTTCTTCATGGTTGTGTGGCAGTTAAGCATTAGTGTGAACCACTGATGTATTGCTGTCTATGATGATGATGGTGCACAGCTTCCGGGTGCTTTTTACTAAGCGATTAAAAGGATAAAACCGAAATGTGCACTTCCTATTGAACGCGTTCTAAAGTTTCTAATGAGTTGAATAAATTGAAGCCCATATATTGTGTTTAATCTACTGGCATATGCACCCACCCTTGTCTGAGGTGATCCCCATATCCCTTAGCGTACCTACCTGAATTGCCGGGGACAAACTCTAGACACATAATAAGGTGGTCATGATGCTGCCTCACTGGGTAATTAAGACCATACTGACAGTTAACATTGCCTGTTGTAAAGCTCATTGAAAATGCAGTTAGACATGTAAACCTTCTACCGACGCTCAGTGATTTTCATGCGATCAGAAGGAGTCAGTTCCCAAGTGTATTTCTAGATATAAAGACGCGTCCTACTGTTTGAGGACAGTTTGTACTGAGCTGAAAATTGAACATAGGTTGGTTGAATGGTCAGTATATGCCAGTGCACTCTTTCACCTATATTCAAAGAGTACACATTTATTATACAAACATTACGCACCGCAGCATGTTTGAGAGGATTCTGCAAAATGCCTCTAAGTCTCCGTTTTTAACAGGAAACAAACTGACGCCAGATCTCTAAAATCTACGTAGCAGCTGATCTCAGTATACCACTCACTCAGCAAACCATGGCTGTTTCTGTGTTTAACAGACAGAGAGCATCAACCAGTTCATGGTCAGGTAAATATGGGAAAACACTATGATCTCAATTATGTCAAAGCAAGGCTTACACTGGTCGGCCGGTTTGACCCATCAACCAGGTTTTCTCGTAGTGACATTCGGTTTTCTCGAGTAAGTGAAAACAGGTTGACAGTGATTGTTCCAAGTAAGCTAGAAAAAAATTTAAAAAAAGAGTCTGTCAGACGAAAAGCAACTGATGTGGACATGTCGGATAGGAAAGTCTTATGGGTGATTAATTGACGTGTTCGTCTTTCGGTAACATTCTCAGTGCAACCTAAAGGTTATAGGGGATCAGATGAAGAGGTAAGATTTTTTACTAGGTTTAGGACACGTCCAAGAGAACTCAGTGGAGGGTAAAAGACGATTTTCGCTATGAGTTCTGAATTTGTTCTCAGTTTCGAAGGATACAGCTACCAACCAACTGTGTCATCTCCGTAAAATTAGGTAGACTTGCCGAGGACGAATGCAGGTTGATATGCGTTTGTCCATAGCACACTCGTACACATCTGTTTGGTGTACATGAGGCAGGCGCCTGGTTTGGGCAGCCAATGATGCATTGCGAATCCACTGGGTGTGTACATGTTTAATTACTGTTCATTGCTTTTACAGGTCAGTGGAAAGTTATTAAGATGGCGGAAGATTGTGGGCAAGAATTTACAGTAAAAACATAAAAAATGAACATGTTTAATCACAACAAGAAAACATGCACTTGACTCCCGCAGACCTGAGAAACGGATGGTTTCGTTTAGTTATCGCATCAAAGCAGAATTAAGAGATATTTTGTGACATGTTGATACTTTGTACCTTCCTATCACTTACACACGTAAAATGTGCAGACAGTTAGAAGCAGTGAGTGTACACATACATTGATGTTAATTGTTAAGTAAAGAAGACACGAGAAACCCGAAGAACTCCGTCATTCATTGCAGTGCACAGCGTAGGTTGACAAGTTCACATCACCATATTCCGCCTGGAGATCATTAAAAGTACACCGTGTGGCCTGATCAAAAATTTGTTTCACAGGGTTGATAGTTGTTCTTGTGTGCACAATTTCTATTAATGCAACCCAGCCGACTGCCATTGCTGTTGTGTCCACAGTGCTTGGTGTGACTTCATCTGTGTTCGCCCACTTTGTTTGTGTGATGTATATAGTCTGTATGTTTGACTTTTGGAACTGCTGAGGACAAGAATTGTCGTCCTACCGCAACCTGAGTTTCTCCTCCTTCCAGATGAACTCTGAGGGGTGATTCAGCACAATCATCTCTCATCATATTACATCCTAGTTAAACACTTCAATCTTAACACGGAATGAGGTATTCGAGAGAGCGGCATTTTAAATTCTAAGAAATAACACGTTCCATCACGCCTACGTTACATGCGAACTTCGGTAATTTACGTGTTTTGTGTTGACTGGGATGCCGTTCATTGTACATTTATAATGATGTCAGCTCAAACTCTGGGGAAATTTAATAAACAACCGTCCCTATCGGTTTCCAAGAGACTGACAGTAAAATCGGTATAGTCAATCTCGAGGTTTTCAAGAGCTCCATGCGATCCATGGATTCCAGTAACATTTCTTGCGAGTGAATTGCGATTGCTACTCACAACTAGGAATGTCACTTGGCTCGTGATCGTGACCTAACGTAATGTTCTGTCTCATATGTAATCCGTCAGTTCACTTGCCGTTGCGGCGACGTCTATATCGGCAGAACGAATAGGTGCTTACGACAAAGAATGGCTGAACATATGCCTAAATGGTTGATACACGTCATGACGCAGCAGATATTGGTAACGGAACGACTGAGACTAAATCCGACCTCATCCATCACAAAGCATATCATGGAAACAGGTTACGTCGTTCAGCCGGCTAACTCGTTTCAAGTTCTGTTGCGTAAACAGAACCGAAATTGCTCGTTTTCTGTGCGGCAATGTTGATCATTACTTACCGTCCGGCTTTGTGTGCGTATAAACTGTTGACTCACGTAGTCTGTCTGCCCTGTAACTGACGACAGTCTTTGTTTCATGTAAACCCAATCGTTGAATGTATCTACTGTGTTGTTATCCGCACGTCCTATATATTCTAATGTTTCACGTTCGCGACTGAAGAGAGTAAACCAAATGTTAACCGCTCGCGATGTGTCTTCTATTGCTATTGGTGGACTGGATCAAGGGAAATCAGTGTTTTACAATGAAATTAGTGTTATTGTGTCAGCTTTCTGGTTGATGGGATATTTGGTTTTTAGTACATGAATAACAACACAGTAACGGACTCATGACGTCAGCGGGTTGTCCATCATGTATTCCATATGAGAAATATGCTATTCCTTGTTGTCACATATTTGTAGAAAATTAACTGTACACCATTCCACGCTTCTAGAGCCAACATCCGGAAGGCTGGCAAAATAACACTAATTTCATTGCTGTTGTAACCTGTGGAACTCACGGAGCTCTGGAAATCCCCTAGATTGGCTGTACCGGTTTTACTAACAGTCTGATGGGAACCGATAAAGACAGTTGCTTGTTGAGTTTTCTCATGGTTTGAACTGAGATAAGTAGAAACGTACAATAAACGGCACTCCAGTCACCGCAAAACACGCACATTATTTGAACATCGGCTCTCTCTCACTATTATCATTATTAATCCTAATAACCAAACGGCATTATCAACAGCACTGAATCCAACATTAAAAATGCATCACAATAAACAGGATTACTGTCATGACATCATCATCCTCATCATCCCCACCGTCGGTAATACCATTGTTACATCCTCCTTGGTGTTTTCTTCACCACCTCGGTCAGTAATAGAATCATTATCTGAATTGTCAATACCACCGTCTTCTCCAATGTTCTTTTGTGTCTGTTATACTGCTGCTGGTAAGAAGTTCATTGAACTCCGAACCAGTTGGTGTCAACCCTGTTCAGCCAAACAAATCTGTTCTCACTTCAGTTGGATCACCACTTGCCCAACTACTATACTAACTTGACTGACTGTATCATCCACATCCAGTACTATTCAGTAGTTCGTATGCGCCGGCAATTTGATTCCACACTACTTCCGCCAATGAATGTAGTGGGATCGTGAGTCCTCTCGGCAGTGTGCCTGAAGTACACCGAGGCACTTCTTTTCGTTTAACCGTTTGGCTGGCATTCATGACTGACAGCGCCCTGCACCTTTGTTATGTAAATATAATCAGTTTAAGTCAGAATGCTCATATGTGCGTATTCACGACCACTTTGTCATTCGTGCGCTCAGACAGTGCATGTCCCCTTCGTTAGCGTGCCCGTAAGGTAGTTCCGCTACCAATCAATCACTCAACTCACAGCATTCCAGTAAAACAACCATTACTACCACTACCATCATCATTCTCTCAGCACGGATAGCGCTAGCTACAACAGCGGTATCAACGACGGGGAAATATCCACCCTCACTTACATTCTTGTCGGTAGCAACTACGTTGCTCTCACTCCCAAAAAATCCTTCTTTTGGATCTGAATAGTACTCACCTGCCTGGCAAATGTTTTCGGTAGTTGTAAGCAGACAGTTCGAGAGTGTCGCGGTCATCAATAGGTCGACTGACCGGCCATAAAAGGGTCTGTCCAAAGTAAACGCTGTCTCGACCATTGGCGCGGTTTGTTGACTGCTTCGATTCTGCAATATTTTGTACAAAGGTGTATAATGCTTAATTTATAATATTACAGTGGTAGCCGTAGATTGCATCATACCAACGTTGAAAAATTAACTGCAGCTAAATGGCATAGCGGTCTGTGTGAGTGTATATTACGGTAGCGGATACTAACAAGAACCAACGCGACAAGGTACAACCGATTAGCATGTCTTTGTAAACCTACCTTAACTGTTCCCATGTATAAGCAAAAGCCGCCAGCTGGACTACCCGGTGGGTAGCTAATCCGCATATTGATGTCTCATTGTTGCTTTGTAGTTCAATAAGAACACACTGATTAACTGGTCGCAAAACTGGTTCTCCAAATTTCTGACCACCACACAACAATTGTTTTTGGAAAGGCTTTCACCGTCAAGTTGATAGACAATGACAACAATGTGTAAATTTTCAAAAGTGAACTGAATGTATATAATGAGGCCGAGTCGAAACAGTTTCCTTGGTAGGGAACAAGATCACTATACTAGTCTAATTACGAGCTGTATTGAGCGCTCTTGAGTCCGAGCAACACTAGCCACTTAGACTAACGAGCAACAATAAAAAGTGATATTTGAACATTTTGTTTGAATGCCGCATTTAAACAATCGAAATATTTGAATCAGGGTCGCGGAAAGTAACAATGAACAGGCCAGTCAAAATGCACCACGATAGTAGCTCAGCAAATTTGTTCAATCAACCTCTGGATTAAAGAACATATTTCCAACATATAGGAGTTCTAGTTTACGGCTCGGGCCCGAGTTGCTGTTTATTTTAGTCGGTTAGCTCGGCACGCGACTGTAGATAACCATTGTGTGACAATTTTAAGCGCCCACGCAATTTTTGGCTGGCGAGGAGCATGATCGCACTTTATATTGCCGTGTCATTAAGCCTTTCTGGTTGCATTCAGCAGAAACTACTTATGCGGGCCTGATCGTACCTTCCAACGCAGCGAACGATTGAGTCACATGCTAATGATGTCAACCAGCTGAAAGCAATGAGTTACAAGGAAACTAATGATGGACAAGATAAAAAGCCTTGCCAGTAACTTAAAAATTGCTGGTTCACATGTAAGTCCGATTACCTCTGGTGAACCCAAACAAGACCGTAACCTGCCTTGGAGTGCTGGTATGACTGATCGGTTTGTTCAGTCGGGAAACATACCTCAGTAAAAGATAGAACTTCACGTACTACTCTGAGGTGCACAGATATAGACATTAAATATACATATACGGCTCTCCCTCAACCTATACATATATATGCCAACTTGCCAGATCGATAAGTGGAGCTTTTATAAGCAACCACATTAGCCTTAGTAACACCCGTCACGATGAACACAGAAACAACCTGAATCTGAGAAAGCCACAATAGTTTCTTAAGCTGCAGGGGTGGGGTCTGTTTCAGCCTTTGGAAATCGTCTTCTACATGATTTTGTAAACTATTTATTCAGAGGAATTAACAAATACATAAAACTGTGTATATCCTAAACGTTTTGAGGGCAGTAGGGATTTCTCCTGGAAGGTTTATTCAGTGGAGGATTACTGCGTGATAATACCGAGTCATGACACATAGCATCTTGTTGGACTTGCGTAACTTAAATTTAACCACCAGTTAGCGACAGCTAACATAACACAGGTTGGTTTTCTCATCACCTATGTTAGATGAGCCTGACAGCTGGCGATTATGACGCTTGAAAAATTTAAAACATTGATTCCCCCTAACCTATTTAATCAAAACAGAGAAGACATTATCGCAAGATGCCAACATTTCGATTTGCTCTCGTCACTGATGAGTAGTCGGGGATTTGGTTTATTTTCAAGTTGACCATCACTCACATTTGATGGCAGCGTTCGCATTATCGATTGGAGTTAACAGGCAGTAACTGTCTCCTCTCGAGACGATCGGGCAACCTGATCATTGTTCACAAGCGAGAGTGGATGAGCGTTCAGATTTGATAATTCGGTCGTGCCTAATTTGAGATCAATGGCGCAGTGGTTAACACGGTTGACTCATTATTGGAATGTCCGGAGTTCAAATCCCGGCCGTGGCAAGGATATGTACTACTGACGAGCTCTAATGAAAGTGTTACTCTCATCAGTCGCCAACGTAAAACCAGCAGATTTTACACAAGCTGCACATAACAACGACAAGTGAACAAACCAACCACATAGTCCCGACCTTTCGCGTGTTAACAGTGCAGTCAATTCCACGGTAGGGAGGTTGATTGTGTCAGCGCCTTCTGTGCACACAAAACTGGTGGATGTTGCTTGCTTAGCGTTGTTTCACTAATCGCCAGCAGCCTCCGGTTGCAGTCATGTAACAATATCTTGAACAATTTGACAGGGTCAACCAGGTGATCGGTCGCTAAGATATGTTTGGCGTTCGAAGACGCCGGGTTCTTCGATCTTGTTGCTGTCGGCAGGTCATTTTTGATATTACAGTTGATAACCGCTTAGGAGTGTGCTCCACCATACATAGATGCAAGCAGTAATCTGTCCTGCTTATGTAGATGTCGTTGTTGTTGCAACTGAACTGGTGCATCACGTGGGAGACAGACTGATCGGTTGAGTGTGTATCACTGCTATGGAAAACCAAATCCCTAGTGCTTACCAGGATGCGTAGTTGGGAGGCTGCGTAATTGCGTTGCAAGGCTGATGTCAGTCGGTGACTAATGCTGTTGGTCAGGTGGTCACCGCTGTATTGGGTCTGCAGAAATGTTCCTTTTCTCTGTACTGAAGCATACCAATTTTGGTTCTTTCTTCTTACCGTGGATATCCACAAATTTTTCGAGATAGCCGTTTCTTAATGCACTGTTCTTTCTCATCCACTCGGTCTGCAATGTAAATCACTCTGGCTTTGTGGAATAACGTTTACACTATCCCTCTTTTGTAAGCAATAGGTGCGAAGCTGGAGATCTGCAAATACTGTCCACTTCATATTGGCTTTCGATAAACGTATCGTTGCAATGTACCATCTAGACGTCTGGTCATAAGAGTGTCTAGGAACGACCAGATATTGAAAACCTCCACCTCATAAGATACAATGGGGTTTGTGTGGACGGCGTTCGAGTAGTCATAAAATGAAGTTAAAGCATGTTCCGCGTAAAGTTTGCAAAGCAGGACACTTAGCGCGTGAAAGGCCAGAAGTGATTAGTTGGTTCGTTCACTTGTTGTTACTGTGCACAGTTTGTATAAAGTTTGCTGGTATTGTATTGGCGACTGATGTGAGTAAATCGAAATGTTAATATCTCGCGATAATACGTCTTCTCTCTGTTTTGACTAAAGCATTATGCTGTCTGCGTCATACTTGTTTAAGATCAGTTACACTACTGCTCACTTGTCAGTAACATGAAAGATTTTATTGCTAACAAATAGTTCGGCAGATTAGGTCATTTTGAAGAGACGCAATTGCAAAAAGTCTGGACTCTAGCTGGATTGTAATCAGCAACAGAAACAACATGTCCAGAAGTGGCAAACGCTCTACCACATGAGCTACGAAGCCACACCGCAATCTTGGAAATTTCACACTTGGATTTAGTTACCTACCCAGTTGTGTCACATGGAATCCATCAAATGGTCCAGGAGATTGGCTGTCCAAGCAGAATTTCCCGATCACTTCACACTGGAATCCACTGACGCTACCGACCGGCATTAAAATTGTGTTACTGGTAATCAGTCTGACAAATTTGGTTACCTTACCATTTAGCCCGCTTGATCTGGTTTTGAACTAGTAGACAACCTACCGATCATCCAACAGTTGTATACTCAGATACAAAATCCAGTCTGCAAACCACAAAAATCACAAGCATCATAACCAATAGGCGTACCCAAGGAAATAACCCTGAAACAGTAGCCAAGTTAGCGAACGGCCCCAAAACACCTCTATATCTACAGCCGGACTACCTGACACGAGGATGTGCGCACATTTTAAACCAAGTAGATCAGCTCCGTTGTCCCAGAGGTTTGGCCACTACGGTCCACGAGGAACACCTGAATGTTGACAAACTTCGCAGTGAACATATCAACTTTTGAAAGGCAACGCACGGCTTGGTACCAGAATGCGTGAATGAGTGAAAATGGACAGAGTGAGAATGCGATTATCGATGGTACAATCATGAACATTTCTTCATCAGACGATAGATAAAATAACTTAGCTAAACGAAACGGGCTTGTACATTGGTGAAGGGATCGGCTGGAACCAAACAGTTTTTCCAAAGCATCTGAGCACGTCATGCCGTGTCTGTTGGGGTACTCCACAATTTGCGCACTGTGAAGTAATGTTATAGTTCTGTGTTCCCACAATACCAAGCGATATATAGGATCACGCAGTTTTATTTGCTTGTTAAAAAACCAAACTGTTTCGTGCTTTTATCAGAATATTTCACTGAACTGAATAAACCATATGTTAGTGCCAGGATGAAGGTGGCGTGCTGAGTCATCGAGATCGACATGAACAGCTCACAAAAAATTATCGCTGAATTAGACTGTTTTGTCCTCTACAAATCGATTTTGGCCTGAAAAGCGATACACGTAGGATGCGAAGGCCGCTTGGTTGAGGGCGATAAAAAAACAATGTTGCACTCTTCCACTTTGCTAGGGTGAACGGATTGAGAACACTATTACTGTCTACCTTGAAATGTAATCCACCCTTCTTGCTAAAGACTGCAAATGACAACCGCGCTTTGTTATACCTCGTTTTCGAGTCTGCGGAACCCAAAGCACTAAGAGAAACCTTGAAAAGAACGAAGCATTACCTGTGAGTGTTGCATTGTTTTGAAGAAGTTAACAAAGTAATGCTGTGCTATTCACTGTGATAAATTCACAGTGATATGATTCAGGGAGATTAAGAAGTAACCTACACTACTCTGTTAGAGAAAGTATTTACAGTCTGATTTTAGACATCAGGCTACTTTCCACAGTATAATTATGAATGGACCTTCGCCCTCACACTGTTAACATGATAGAGTGACAATACCCGAGTGTGTTGATGTAAGTACCTCGCGTTCACCTGGCTGGCATTTTGATCATAGGAAACGTCAGTAAGTTTGTTAACTCACAAAAGCACTAATGGATTAACTATGACATATTCTAATTACAGTAACTACCTCCGATTAATGACGTTCATTTCTGAGAGAACAATAACCGTCTGGTGACAGTACACCGTGAGATACAGCTTAGTTACTAACTTGATTAAAATTGATGTTGCAGTAGGGTATCATAACACCAGTATTAAATTCGTTACTGTCTGGGAATTGCAACTACGGTGATGGCCGTGCCCCTCAACTTCGGCATTAGAATTGGTGGTAGTGCTACGAAGGTAAGCAAAATCCGGTGAACATCAACATACTGGGTTGTAACCTCAGAAAACACAAAGGTTATAGATGTAAATTGATATACAGATTGGGAATAACACAACGTTTCGAGCAAGTTGTAATACTCAACGTTTCAACCACCTCGGGTGGCCTTCCTCAGGAGTGTTGTAATCGAATTCGATTACAACACTCCTGAGGAAGGCCACCCGAGGTGGTTGAAACGTTGAGTATTACAACTTGCTCGAAACGTTGTGTTATTCCCAATCTGTATATCAATTTACATCTATAACCTTTGTGTTTTCTGAGGTTACAACCCAGTATGTTGATGTTCACCGGATTTTGCTTACCTTCGTAGCACTACCACCAATTCTAATGCCGAAGTTGAGGGGCACGGCCATCACCGTAGTTGCAATTCCCAGACAGTAACGAATTTAATACTGGTGTTATGATACCCTACTGCAACATCAATTTTAATCAAGTTAGTAACTAAGCTGTATCTCACGGTGTACTGTCACCAGACGGTTATTGTTCTCTCAGAAATGAACGTCATTAATCGGAGGTAGTTACTGTAATTAGAATATGTCATAGTTAATCCATTAGTGCTTTTGTGAGTTAACAAACTTACTGACGTTTCCTATGATCAAAATGCCAGCCAGGTGAACGCGAGGTACTTACATCAACACACTCGGGTATTGTCACTCTATCATGTTAACAGTGTGAGGGCGAAGGTCCATTCATAATTATACTGTGGAAAGTAGCCTGATGTCTAAAATCAGACTGTAAATACTTTCTCTAACAGAGTAGTGTAGGTTACTTCTTAATCTCCCTGAATCATATCACTGTGAATTTATCACAGTGAATAGCACAGCATTACTTTGTTAACTTCTTCAAAACAATGCAACACTCACAGGTAATGCTTCGTTCTTTTCAAGGTTTCTCTTAGTGCTTTGGGTTCCGCAGACTCGAAAACGAGGTATAACAAAGCGCGGTTGTCATTTGCAGTCTTTAGCAAGAAGGGTGGATTACATTTCAAGGTAGACAGTAATAGTGTTCTCAATCCGTTCACCCTAGCAAAGTGGAAGAGTGCAACATTGTTTTTTNTCATTTGTAAACCTCGCATATTTGTTGACGTTTGGCCTAACTTTTACTCATTTACCGAGCAGAGATTCTGAATGTTACTCATATAAATTTTCTTACTTGAGAAGAATAGTTTACATTATTTCATTGCTGGTTTGTGGTGTGTTACGACTTTCTTGCAAAGTCGAATAAAAATTACACGGGTAAGTTTTTGAAATCCAATTGTATTCCTTGTCAGCCACTTTGGATAAAAAATTCTGACCGTCAGTAAGAGGTGACTTTACCAAGGATAGATCGATATCAATATTATGTTACGAACTAACAACAATCTATGCCTACTTCTAGAACACCGTTGAAATTGTGGAAAGAAAAAAGCCCATGAAACATTCTTGATTCACAGTTTGCAGTAAAAATGTGTTCCTTATTGGAAGAGACATGCTCATCAAGTGTTTCAGCTAGTCTTAAGTTAACTGCCTGCATGGTTATGTAATCTCATAAATCTCTCCAGAAAAACAGCAAACTAGTAACAACTGCTATAAACATGTACCAGTGCTATAGGTCAAGAACGAATAGGTTTTAGATCAGGTGTATATCCCTGCATTTACGGTATGTAACTAATTGCACTTATTACAGTGTTCCTTCATTCTTGAAGCAAAAGGGAGACGGTGTTGTGTGATTTCACTGTCCCCCCCCGTGAAGTCTTGTAATCTACTATGGTTTCCTGCCATTTTTTGTGATAAAGATATTATCCTGCTGTTTTTCGATACCTTCCTCAATTCAGGACTGTCTACACTTCTGATCTCTTAATTGATTTCCACGTCACCATCAGCTTGATGTCACGATCTATGTTCGTCTATGCAAATTCCTCAGGTGTAGTAAACATAGTTTTAACTTCGTATCTTGCTAATTAGAATGTGTCTGAGACCGATGAAGCAATCACATTGTCAAAACAAGTTGTGGGCACCCGATAAGTTGATGTGCTGACAGCGTTTCACTTCTGACACAAGTTTTTCAGACCAGATATAAACCACTTACAACCTTTGTGGCATTCGACACAGGCCAAACGTTAGCAACTAAACGCATCTGTTAGTTACAGCAACCTGGGTACATGCGAACAGCTAGGGCTAGATAAAACCAATGTAACCTGTCAGATGGATTGAACAAACAGTCATTTGTTTTTGAGGTAAACAAACAAAGGCATAATCCTGGTATGTTAAAACTGTTGCCTTGTTCGGTAATCAGTACAAGTCAGTTCGATCTACCTAAGACTGGTCGCCAGATGCCAGAGAATTCAGCATCATCCGTTCCGTTTACAGTGCATTTGACTTTCGCGGTTTCATTGCCCTCTGAAACGAAGTGCTCACATATAGTTTTAAATTTTCACCTAGTCAACTCGGCCCTTTCCAGGTCCACTTCATGATGTGTCTTACTCGTGACCAGTGATTACGGAAACCCAGACCATGGCCTGGTACTTTAGTTGACTTCGATATACTTTTCTAACGGCTTTCTGGCGATCATTCACTCTAGTTCTAACTTGATGTTCTGTCTTCTCAGTAAAACTGATAAACTTTCCACGCATTCTATACACGATTACCAATTCACTGCCCCATGAATGTTCTGGGATGTCTCTTTTCTCAGCGGAATACCAGCAATGCTGTGATGCCTTTACTAGCCGACTGAATACTCGTCTTAGTTGCTGTTCAGAAATTTTCCAGATTAATCTGTCCATTAAAGTAACTGTTGTTTCTTTCTGTGTTATGTAGGGAACACCCGCATTTGGGCACGGATGCTAGGCTGCATGAAACATTGAGCTTATATTGTTAACATAAACCTGTTTAGGGCGAGCAGACAAAACTGAAAACATCAGATATTTAAAAGTCAAGTCGAAAACGGTGTGTTGCACGATTTTTACCATGACGTCGCATCGTTATGAAGGCTTACTAAGATCTATTAGATTTAATCGATCAAAACCAGATCATAAAGAATGTTGTAATGAAATGTAAATCACTGATGAGTAGTCGGGGATTTGGTTTATTTTCAAGTTGACCATCACTCACATTTGATCGCAGCGTTCGCATTCACATAGACTTTCCAGCCAGCCTCTTTCGAAAAGAATCACTAGACTCGAGTTTCGCTCTCATTAGAGCTCGTCAGTAGTGCATATCCTTGCCACGGCTGGGATTTGAACTCCGCACATTCCAATCATGAGGCAACCGAGAGTGGTTGGGCGTTCAGGTTTGATAATTCGGTCGTGTCTAATGTGAGGTCAATGGCGCAGTGGTCAACACGGTTGCCTCATGATTGGAATGGCCGGAGTTCAAATCCCGGCCGTGGCAAGGATCCACTGGACTACTGATGTGCTCTAATGAGAGCGAAACTCGAGTCTAATGCTTCTTTTTGAAAGTGTCTGACTGGAAAGTCTATCTGAACGCGATGGCTGCGATCGATTGGGCGTTGTGTTCTACTCAAACCTTGAACTCTTTGACCAGTTGATGGTGCCGCAACAAGCTTCTGGCAGTGGCTGAGACAAGCTGCTTGGGGGATTCGGATGTTGGTGTCGATGTCTGGCCTATCATTGACTAGTTGCTTAGTGTGGTTTATGATCTAGCTCTAATTCCCACATTTCTGGTCTGTAATTGGCACTCTGTTCTGCCAGTGTAGATGATCCCACGCATACAGGTGTATTGGTAGTATTAAGCGATCTCAAGGGTGTAAGGAAATCTGTCGTCTCAAAAATCACACAACTGACTTTATTTTGTCGAATTTTTCACAGGGGAAGATTGTTTTACGATTCTACGCCACACGCTACCCAACGAATACTAGGTTTGACCGTGGTTCTGCGATAGAGGGTAACTTGTCAGCTCCGTTCTACCTCAAGTGCCAGATACTCCAAAAGTGGCTTGATGAGAGAGCATTCCCAACACATCAAGATTATTATACCCTTGTCTGCCTTGTCATTCTCGATCGACTCCTGTGACAGATTACGTCAATTTCTTTTCCACATAGCTCTCTATGCATTTCCAAACTCCTGTAATTTATACTTCACACTTAATATTGACTCCTGTTTACATAAGCTCCATGATGACCTTTTTGCCACCGTCTGCATTGTATGGTTGCTTACGTCTAGTCTGTCTTGCAACTGGTCCGTATCTGTGTTGAGGAATCTCCTGTGTCAGAAGTGAAAGGTTACCAATAACCAAAATTATCCATCGCTCAAAAGTTGTTCTGAAATTGTCCATTACTTTTCCACTTTGTCAAAAATATTCACAGTTCCTTTTCTCACACTTTCAATCTTAATTTCAAAAACATGAGCCTATCGTGAATCTAGATTGTTATCCCTGGGAGATTCTGCTCGTCAAATTGGATTGAGCACATCTGTCTAATCGGCCGCTCATGTAGTGCTCATACGAGATACAACTGCTGAACTGTGGCTGATAATCCACTGTCCTCTAGAATCATTGCTTTAAAGTGGGTTTGGTTAAGCTATTAGGATGTGTTTGAAAAGTGTTCCTATAAGTTAACCCCTGGACTGTGTGCGGTTTGATCTACTTGTGAGAAAATTATTAACGAGTGGAACAAGCCATGTTATTTTAGGTTCAACTACTATAGTTGTTTTCGTTCGAACCAAGTAATATCACGTATCAGAGAATCACAACGTCGGTTCTGATCAGGCCTGAGTGATTCACAAGGGTCTACCTTCCTATGCGGAGCGGTACTGTGCTGAAGCTCTCACCTTTTACACACAGTACGCTTGTTTTAATCGCAATGATAGCAAACCCTTGTCTACAGTGTGGTGTGGATGAATAAACAGCACCCTTTGTCTCACCCCCCACTTAATGGGCAAAGGATTAGACCAATCAAGTCAGATGCAGCGCAAATTGACCTAACCACCGCAAATCCCACGTGACCTCTGTACATTGTTAATGTGATTTCGGTTACAACGCTCCTGAGGAAGGCCACCGGAGGTGGTTGAAACGTAGAGTATTAAAACTTGCTCGTAACGTTGTGTTACTCGCAATCTGTTTATCGATAACATCACGTGACGTTTGAGAGTGTTTCCAGATCATGTCAGGCTCACTCACATGATCCATAAGGCTCATTTTTCATAGTGTTTACACTATGGAATTGTGTTGGTATTTGTTTGGCAATAAATCTGAAAATCCGTGTAGCGAATTGAATTCGGTTCTTGTCACAGTGCGTGCTTTGAAGGTGTTGTTCGAGAAATTTTGCTGCTGTCACAGCTCAAGTTTATCGGGGGCCGTTTATCCATGTTCTACTCCTCACGGAACCCAGTAACCTTATAGAAGTCGCAGGTCTAGTGTCTCATCAATTGACCTAGCTGAGTGCACTTCATACCACTGTCTTTCCTAGTGCAAATTCAGAGGAACTGCGTATGCTAAGTACAAGTTGGCATGTCAAGGTTGTCACAGGTAAACGGTGTGCGTCTGACCCATTATCACACCAAGCCCAACGGGTAGCCTGGCTGAACAACAGTCCTCGTACCTAAATGCAAACTATGCACAATACGTCTGCGTGAGTAAACTATACAAGACATCCGATATATTCGATATACCTAAACCAAATTTCTCCAAATGTAACAAGTTCTTACTATGTTTGGCGTTACTTTGAATCACAAGTGAGTAGTTTACGCATAAATGATTATAAACCCATGTGTTGCTATTTAAAATCCTTAAACAACTTGTTTTTTAGCTATCGAAATGCAGTAGGATGAAATATTGAAAATAATGTGACACTAAGAACAGACGTGAATAAGAGATGTTCGAGAAAGCAAACAGAATAGCAGCAGGTCTGATGCTCATGAACTTTCCACCAGAAGGAATCCCCCGACGATGCCATCCTCTTGGGTAGACGCACAGCTGCTGCTAACTACAAAAAATATTACTGTCGTACGGAGACTTTCACTAAGCAAGTTGTGTTGATTGTAAGAGATCTTATCTGGTGATGAGTTAACAACGACAATCCGTGTTTTAGTATAGAATGCAGGCCCACATAAAACACTAACAGTGACTAACCTTAGAATAACTTAACTGCACACCATACCTTTGTAGATAGATTCTTCAAACCTAAATGCATGTGGAATCGTTTAAAACCCTGACACGTTGAGCGTAAAGTAGTATCCAACTTAGTAAGCTAAAAACTGCTATCATTACGGAATGGACTAGAGTAAGATTCTCATTTACAGAGAGTTTGTCTGTAGTTAGACCAACTATCGTTACTGTAGTGACAGTACAAACGATTATGTATGATTTCCCATGTGTATCTACGGAATTATTCAAAGCAAAATGTCTCGATTGATTTTGCACAGAATTTTTATTCTTTTAACTTTCGGGACAAGAAGCTGAGAAAAAATGTGCAACCTGAAGAAAAGAACCTAGGTTGAACCTGATTGGATTAGGGATTTCTTTTCAAGTGATAGATACACATGAATAAGGTATTCCATACATCTTGCAAGGCGAACTGAATCACTCAGATATCTCATACTTATTGTCACGTGTCTCCAGAGAACAAGCAGGGTAAGTAGGTTACGCGGAGCAAACAATTCTAAAGAGGCCAGTGGGTAGGAATCCAAAGAAATGAACCCGAAATTTCACAAGTTGATTGAGAGGTTACCTAGAACTCATACTAGTAGACCACAGAAGCTGTTTACCACGTTTGCAAATACTAACCTTCTTTTCTTTCAGCATTTACGACAAAATCACTACAGCTTTCCTTTCTAACTGAGTCAATCAGTCTATCGTGCGGGTTTTGGGTCGTTTGGACCAATTGGGTCAAAAGAACAGTGAACCCGCTAAAGACACGCCGTTTGACTTGCTCTCTCATTTTCTGTGAAGCCACCAGCAGTTTGTATAAAATGTTGATATAAGGTGAGCATATCAGACCGTGACCATCTCAAAACCTTGACCCACATTTGGTCATGAAAGTGAGAGATGACACGATGATTTCAGATAGCCCGTTCTGTAGTCCAGTACATTCAAAATTCTTTTGTCCTGTTTTTGTTACTGTATTTTGATCAAAAAGCCTTTGTTGCTCACCGTAGTTCACTTGTAATCCACCTCGTAAACAGTGTGCTCCACTCAAGGCCGCACTGTATTGAAGCGTGCTCATTTGAAGTCGGTATTTTTCTGAATACAGTATAACCACCACCCATGTGTGATTACAGTTTGTATGCACGGACGATTGCGCCATTCAACCGACTTCAAAAGACAAACCCCAAAGCTGTGTTACGCAAGTTTACTATAGACAGTCTGGACCGATGATCGGACTCAAACACTTGCACTTGTAACTTGTACGTGTTAACTAAATCTCGTCCGACTCCACACTAGACGTGATCATCATCATCATCATCATTATCATCATAGACAGCAATACATCAGTGGTTCACACTAATGCTTAACTGCCACACAACCATGAAGAAACAGCAAACCCTATATAGAAAGAGAGAAGGAAAAAAGGGGATGGGAAGGGACCTAACTAATGAAAATGATTATGTCCATATTCAAACATTCAACATCAAGGTGCCTACGCCTTGCAAACAAACAACCGAGCTGCAAGTGAGAGTAAGGCGTCATCAGCGAGACGTGATCATACTCTCAAATGAATATTTCGCGACAATTCCTTTCGAGTAATGCTCAAGCTACAGAGCTGTCTCGATAAAAGGCATAGTAACCGTTATATTAACCCCATGACGAAGACTTAGTTACAAGTTGAAAACAGCCAGACTTATTAATCCCATTGGACAATGTTCTGGTTAGTGAAAGGCTATGGACAACTTAGTTCAATGATTTTTGCTATTCTGCACGCAACACTAGTTTATTCTGCTAGTCAGAAGAGGATGATCTCGAATCTTGGACCACTAGGTTTGAAGCCGAAGTTGAGGTGAACTCAATCACACTAGTTTCCTTAACTGTTTCACTTTAAGTGATGCTTGTTAAATTTAACTTTAGGTCCTCAGTCCAGTCATCATAATTCCAATCCATATCAACACATCTTGAATATATAAATGTCATATAATTATATATGTTTCCCTGTATCAGTTGAGAAATACTCATGTGTACTGGGCTTTCTTTCGTACAGCGAAAAGAATCAACCACTACTGAGCGGCAGGGAAAAAGCGGACCGATACAAAACTTACATTTAATTTGATTTGGACTAAGCCACATGAAGAAGAGTGTTACGTATCACATAGCTTTCTACGTCAGACGTTGGACATACCTGACACTGAGTGAATTCGTCACAGTGATCTAATAAGTATAGTCTAATTCATAACCGAGTTGCGTTAACAATCAACATGACAGTCAGAATCGCATATGAATTCCGTGCTTGTCTGTGCTCCGATGAACTCTCTGATAACCATTTGGTTCTCGTTCAAAACTCACCGAATAACGATAAGAAGATGGATATTTGGACAACCAAAATTTGTGCTACGAACGGAATGCAGTCTACGTTCTACAGGAGCACTCTGAATCTTTAGTGAAACCCAAAAACACTAACAAACCAGATAACTCTGTTTAAAACCGTATGAACTGGAAGAGATGGGGGTAAATTAAGCAAAAAGGTTTTTGGTTAATTGCATTGTTTTTGCAGGTTTCAAACCATGTTCAACTGCATCGGCGGTGAGAGTGGTCAATTAAATCAGATGGCCCAAATTATGGGATCCAAAATCACAGTGCGATCAATCAATACAGTCGTGTAATCAGTGAGTGAGTGGTGAATAGAATGAGAATTTGAGAGTAGACCCTACCTCGATTCTGCTAGCTGCTGGCATCGTGAAGTATAACAAAGCGAGCAGGTTGCCACTTGAGGGTCATCAACACTGTTCGTTGACCAACAGACTGGATTAAGGGAATACAAACCGAATACACCTCAATGAGTTGATCAGCTTATGTTGATCAAGAAAAAAGCCCTATTTATGCCCACCATCACCGAATTCATGAAAATTGGAGAAACAAGATGGCTACTAACAAGAAAGATAATACTTCATTTTAAAAAATGATCGGCTTCAGCGACAAGTCAACCAGTGGTGGAAAGAAAAGCGTCTGAATGACTTTTGGTACTTTTTGTTGCAAGCTGCTCCTGAAAGAACCAGGGTGGTGAAGCATTTCATGTGTTACGGAACAAACATCACACCGGACAGTTGTACTTCCAACAACGCAAAGTTGATCAGAACTTCTTGATGTTATAATGCTATGATATATTATGACATGCGTTGTATAAATACCCCACTGTATAATTGTACCAGCGGCGACATGAACTTGACTGACTTTCGAAGAACTGGTTGCCAGTTGTTTTGAGAACAGGGTTAACTAAGTTGCTAAATAGCCCTAAAACGTAGCTACGACATGGGTAATCGGTTGTCTTTGTTCTATAGTTGTCTATCAGATTAGAAACACGGGACTGAGCTACATGAGGCATATCGACAATTATTCAGCCAAAAATGTCTGCTATCGTGCGTTAGATGAAAAGGCTCGTATGGTTACGTGGTCTATGTTAATTTGGTCAGATATCTTTATACCGAACACCTATCTGACTTAGTACGCAACATATGTCAAAATAATACCCGTGCTGGCGGAAAATCGGTTTGATCAAGTGCAAACTTCAGCTTGGAGTCCACGTAATCATTCGTCAACCGGCTTTTTGTGTGCGGTATAACATTACCACTGGTCTTGTTACAAGTTTGTCTTTAGCTCCATAGATTAATTCGATTTTGAACAGTACTCATCAAAATTTGAGATTCAGTAGAAACAATTAGTGACTAAGGACAGCTCATGTCATCCGATATTTCCATAATTGTTTCATTCCAACTTCCTACTTCCGTCATTCCAACAGAGACGGTTAGCATCCATCGTCGTAGGCGTCACTGTTAATGTTGTAAGAATTTAGCTCAATGCATTGTTCAGTGACCTCTGCTAGCATTACAACTCCGCCGATGGAGAACAAGAAAGAAAGAGTGATATGAAGTGAGGATTTTTATCGGAGAGTTTGACAAACACCAACGGTGCAGATTTCATGTTTTAATCAGACAGTACCATCTTTATGTGCAAAGCTAAGTCAAAACCCATATAATTGACCTTTGTTAGGTTGTTGCCATGTACTAAGTAGTAAATGAGCCGATGGTTGCTAATCTGAGAGTGAGAGTTGCAAATCAGCGGCAGATTAAATCGACCGATTGTTGATGCAGCAAGTGACTTAGTAAAACTCTTCTCCATAACGAAGGCTAAAATATTGCGCTAACAGGTGATCCGTTTCAACTAGAACATCTGGGTTTCAGGTATCCATGTGGCTGAGTGCGCTTAGTGATAGTTGGATCCAATGAACGTAGATTTTGGCAAAATATCACCTCCAGATTGAAACCGAAGACGTTTATGTAACGTTAAGATACTATGATTCCTGATGAGTAGTACAGGATTTTGGTTTTCATATAAATCGAACATCACCCACAACTGTTCGCAGCTGTTGTGTTCTCATAGACTTTTCAACAATAAAACTGGATCTAGTGCCTACTTTTGAAGGGGACCGACTGGGAAGTCTACGGCAATGTGACAGCTGCGATCAGTTGTGGGCGATGCTCAGTCTATATGAAAGGACCAAATCCCCTATTACTCATCAGCAATCAAAATAGCGCTCATAAAGCTGATGATTTTAGTGGCCGCAACTTGTTAAGACATCGTAGAGGAGTCATCGACCTGAGTTAACAGGATAGTTGTTGTGTCTCTTCTCGAGGTGATCGGGCAACGTGGTCATTACTCAAACACGAAAGTGGTTGAGGGTTCACTTGTGATGATTCGGTCGTACCTAATGTGAGGTCAGTGGCGCAGTGGGCAACGCGGTGGCCTCATGAAAGCATCGCCGGAGTTCAAATCCCGGTCGTGGCAAAGATATGCCTAAAGGATGAGCTCTAATGAGAGCGAACTTCGATTCTGCTGATTCTTTTTGAAAGAATCCGACTGGAACTACGACAGCTGCGATCATTTGGGAGTGACGGAAAATTTATACAAAGGCCAACATCCCCTGCAACTCATCATTAATGACACTTATTTGGTACGTTGCGATTCACAATAGTCACTCATTTCAGCCGAATTTTGTTTAACCAATCTGTACATCAAATCCCATATTAACTGCCCAAGCGAAAGCAATGCATTTTAGCTCGGTTCTCTAGTCGTATTACTGCTTTCACCTATTTAACTCGAATATTCTATTCATTTGGATTTCCGCCACAATATTCTGAAATCAAAGGAATCTCTAGTATGCATTATATCAACGAGGAGCTTTACTACAGCATATTTACACTAGTAAAGTTAACACACACGATACTTGGCCTCATATTGTACACAGATCGATTAAATTATTGATCGGTTTTTATGTTGTTCCGAAGAATGTGTACAAAATTGCATCTAAATTACACTTGGGTGAGTGCACTGAAGCAGAAGAATTCTGATTAATTAACCACGTTAGCTGTTGTTTACTTTGGTCTATATTTTGTATGTGTATCTTGGTTTCGTCGTTTGGTTAGTGCTTTACACGGTGCTGATTTCTATTAATGGAACTTGATTTGCAGGTAATTAAAGAAACGGTGCTAAGGCGAATGACTAAGCCCAGTAATTTCAACGGTCTGTCAGTATTTGGGGAGCTAAAGTCTGTTGTATCAATGCATTTCTCAGATAGAGGAAGGTGGTTTGCTAAAAACAACACAATAATTTGGTGTCGTAAAAGTTATAAACAATCACTGACGTTCAATAATTATTACGTCGAGCTTTATGCACTTGGTTTTGGGAGATATGCCGGCAAATGATACTGGATAAATTACACGCATGAACCAGGCACCTCTGTTTTTTTTACCAAAACAGTATTTGTCATCTAATTATGTTACAATTACCTGACCGATCTGGTTAATAAGATGTCATCAAGCAATGGTTGCGATTATAAAAATCAATTTCAGTTTTCAGTCGTTCCAGCGGTTGATAGTGTTGAAAGGTTGAGTTGGTCACAGATTCACCTTACTGTTTTGCTTCGTAGTGTAGCTCATCATCAACAGCTTCTTAATGCTTATCCACAAGTTCATGTGATCCATGTGTTTGGTGCTTGTTTCTTTCATGTCTGTGCACTACCAAGAAACATCAAGAGGCAACACTGCTATAACATTAGGATTCAAGCGAAGTTAGAAAATCATTGTTAAGTCATGATTCGACGGATTTTTTTCCTATATTGATTGAAACACTTACTTTTTCTCCTATTGGATGTCTTTTGTCTTAATAATTGTGAAGGACTATTAGCAGCTGCATCTCCCAGGCAGTTCTGCTGTTTCTCATAATGTTCTAGCCTACGCACGCTTTCTACTTCAAACTATGATTTCTGCTTTGTCTGGATTCAACACAAAGCTAATCCGGATGTAGAGCAACCTGAGATTCACTAAGTCACTGAACAACAGTGCTTACTTCTCAATCTTCACAAATAATGCCACCAAAGTGGAGGCTCACTGGATGAGCACTTTGGCTCTTATTGTCGTTCAGTCACCATCCTGACTACCTCTAACCGATGAGTCCAATATAAGAAAGAACTGGTCAGTGGGTTTCTGTCCGAAGATGGGAAGCATTATTTGTTGTAGCTTATTGTTATACTACTACTGTCAATGCTCATAAGCTACTGTTCCAAAGTCGTGAGTCAGGTTCTTCGCAAATTTTTGATTGATACTAATATAGAGTTGTAAGTTTCTCAGGTGTGACATAGTTGGCTAGCAGTGGCAACCACCGTAGTGTGTTATACATTCCTACCCCGGTTACGTATCGCAGCCTTTAGGAATTCTTTGTTTTGCCAGTTTTCCAACCGTCTTTTACTGACCACCTTCAAATCATCATCAAATAGCTGTGTTGTTTTTCGAATTCTGAGCACCACTGGAAGCAGAGTTCATTGTTCATATCATACCGAAGTGTTTTATTGACTCGATTTAATGAATGGTGTTGCATTCACCTGTTTACTTCATTCGGACGAAAGCCTAAATCGTGTTCTGTGATTGCGATATGTTCTAACGCGAAAATCATTGGCTAGCAGATCTAAACAGTTACACAGTCGCATCGCAGGTGTGAAGGGAATGTGCTTACTAAAGGTTATCGCAGCAAAGTTCACCTTACAAATTTGTCCGTGAACCACTAAACAAGCCGGACTGGTTTGCTGTTGATTCGGTCTACGTGGTACACTCTGGTGAGCTTGAAAAGACAACGTATTTTGAAAGTCCGGCTCACAGGTCGGGTACGCATGGGCGACTGTACAAAACGTCTGCAGGATATCCGGTGAAATAGGCCGCATGCTTCTTATAAACGACCGTGGACTATGTGAAAGGCCTGTAACAGTGGCTGCTAACAGCTATGGAAAGTTTTTGGATAAACACTGACCAACCAAATTCCTTCACGTGATTATCTTACCGGCGACTATATTGTACCGTCGGTAGTACACGCAATGACTGCCTGCTTTCCGCCATATTCAATCACCTCACGTGTAACAAGCCTCAGTGTTTAGCAAACCAGGTTGCTAAGTTTTCTTCTCTGTTCTTTACTTAGACTGGATCCGACCTTACGACAAACTGTGTTCATCGAAAAGATGAGTTTTGTTTGCCAAAGAGTAACATCCATCTACGGTTTGTCCCTGTTAGACCACGACATGAACCGTGAATAATCAGTTAATGCGGATCATCATGGGCTCACCTAAATTAGCTGAATCGTGCAGCTTCAAGCAGTAGAACAAACAGACATTACGGGTAAATATGAACGGAGCTGTTTTCCAACAGATAACTACATTAGGAAATGAAACACCGTTGAGCCGGCACCTGCCCAGTAGTCCACAGCGGTGACCAGTTGAATTGGGCATGTATCACCTAGAATGAACCCAACATTCTCGCTGTCCTGGAAGGTAGGTGCTATCTTCCCGAATCAGATAAAGGATCGTTCATGAATCATTTATGCCTATTCAACCAACAGGCGCCGTGACTATTCTCACTGTGTTCTGCTGCTGTATGAAATCAGATGAACAATTTTTGAAGCAGCAGTACACATATGAGGCAATTGTTCAAAACGGAACCATCTTCCATTCGTCATTAAATAAACACCGCTTTTAACTATGTTATTTAGGGTCTCCATAGAATCGGTGGCCGAATAGACGTGGGTGCTTTCTGTTAAACCGAAAGGTAGCCGATTCCATTCCTCACCCACAATATTTTCATCTGATGAGTCCAGACAAGTATGGAACCGACCGTGGCATTTCGGTCTAAGGGACATTACAAACACCGTTTCGATCCCTTGTGGCACTAGCCAACGCAAACTGGCAGCCTGAGTTGGGCTGTGTCCATCCACACAAACGAAGTAAAAGCGAGCTATAGTTCAGTAAACAAATCCAGAACAATTCGTCTGTAGGTCATTTTATGGTGTCTGCCTCTGCCATTCGGTACTAGGTCATAATACGTAAAATCGTGTGCATCCAAGTAAGATCGGTGTTAGGCTGTAAGTTGGCAACGTACAAATAAGAACTAACTCACTTGTCACATCTGGGACAAGTTAGTCATTTAGGGGACGTTATTTGTCAGGCCATTGTAATAATTGATATAACCAGGCTGTGGTACAATAACTGACAGGTTTACTGAAACGCAAACTCATAAACCTTTTCAAGTTGAACATCACTCACATTTGATCGCAGCCTGCACATTCAAATAGAACTTCCAGCCAGCCTCTTTTGAATAACAGCACTAGACTCGAATGGGTTTGGCTAGAAAGTCTATCTGAATGCGAATGGTGCGATCAAATGTGTGTGATGTTCAAACTGAAAATAAACCAACTCCCCCTACTGTTCATCAGTGACATAAACATTTGTTTGCCGGCTTTTAGATGCACGAAAATGTACTCATCTATACTACTGGTCAACAGTTAATTAAACAGATAGTGACAAATTCTTGTTGCACGAACAAAATGTAAACGTGTTTGACTTTTTTGAACTGCTCTTCCTTTGCGTCCGCCACGTGAGCATTTGCTTCCAAGAATGACTGATTTTCATTTGTGATGAGTTCTTTACAGATCTGCACACAGTTAGGTCACAGAAGTTGGGGTTAACGTCAGGGATGTGAACGCTGACCACGGCAGCTGCAACCAATGTTGCACAAACATTCAGTTAGGCACATAATTCCTTATAGTTTGTTTTTGAAACAGAGTCCGATGACCCATTCCTTTTTCCACGTGTAGGCGTGGAAAGACAATTGGATGGAAATTTGCAGCACTCTATTCAACGCAAAGTAGCGTAGACTGGACAGTATACACATTTTAATAGTTTTATGACACGCAAAAAGAAACGTAACACTGTTCAGTGCGTTACTAGCAGGGCCAAGAAAATCTGTTCCACGGGAACGTTAGAACGAGAATTGAAAACAGTTGCTAATGTGTCATGAGAAAATGGCCATACCGATCGCCTTATAATCCGAAATATGTTCACAACCAAGTTGCATGATCCGATTGCCAAGAGGGAGAAGATAACATCTTCATTTGTCTACAGTTCAAGAGAGATATTGTGACAGAAAGACTGACCCGTTGACTGTTTCGAACCCTTAAACGCCGCTTCCTGGCGACAACATTAAAGAGTTGGTTCATTAAATCACCCATAATTACTTTGGTTCTGAAAGACAAAGTGCATGTCCTTGATCTTTCCATGCTTGTGTATTTCCGCTCTTACTGTTGTGCAAACAAATATGTAGGTCTGACGACCAAGCTTCTGTCCAAACGAATCAAAGAACATCATCCTTCCTGGCTCGGGACCAGTTTGACAAAGATTTTTAACAGCTCAGTAGCTGCACATCTTGCAGATACGAATCATCGCGTTGACCTGAAGCAGACCTTTCAACCAGCTTACAAAATTCTCGTTTACCAGCCCAGTTTGGTCAGACAATAAATGTTAGCCATCGTGGAGTCAAATGCTATTCGACTGCGCAGTCGAGTTCTTTTTTTTTCAAAGAGAAGTCCGTACAAACCCTGCATATTCTATACATCCAATAAACGACCAACAATTGAACTGGACAGACTGCATGCAGATAGTAAATGTTGAGTTCATACTGGCAGACCATGAGGAATAGTATTATGAATACAATGGGAAGACAAGAAAAAATAACGAATGTGATGATAAAAGGTAGAGAAGTGGATAAGAACATTAATAACTGGCTCTTATGCAGCGGATCACCATGGTAATAGTCAGTTCACTAACGTTTGCTTCTGTACACAAAACGGTGGTCTCCTGAACTGCATGATTGCTGCCTCGGAAGAAAACATTTTAGACTGTCAGTATGCATCTTGCATATCAAACTTGACATTGAGTGAAAAAGTGTGTGACATAACAGTGTAAGAAACATGGTTACATGTAAACAATACATTGTGTATCAACAGATAAAACCGGGAGAGGAATGTCCGCAATGCATGTGGTGTCTTAGGAGACTGCGCAACTTATGAAGTAGTAAGTATTTAGTTATGTGAAAGTCAAACACCTCAAATTTAGCTAAGATAACCACTTAAAATGCTGATTCATTTGTACATCTGTCATTAGGATGTGTTTACTTTGTTCAGTATGGCTTATTCTGTCGGTGATGAATTTAAACGCCTTTTCGAATATGCAGACTGACTAAAACCAGCTTTGGTCATCCATCAGTGTAAACAGGTTATATCTGGTTAATAGCAACTCACTTAGCCACTCGTGTTATGCACTGATGCAAACATCTGTAGTGGCTGTTCCTGTTGATGGAGCAGTCAGAATGGAGTTTTTATCGGAAAGCAAGCCTGAGATTAACTTATAATTTTCAAGCAGATATAACTGGTCAGCCTCTTCAGCTTAGAGCTTTGGTTGATCCGTATTTCTGGAATTTACACGGAAGGATCATCAATGATCATGATCATCTAAAACACAGAGTGAAAAACGGAAAGCACTAGAGTAGAGGTTGCTTTGGCGCTTACTGCAAAGACACAACATCTGACGTTCAGGCCGAATCCTGTTTGAACACACTTCTATTCAGTTCCCCTCCCGGCCGCATCAATTGCCCGAATGACACCGGCGCGAAAGAACAAACTATCTGAGTCACCCTGTTAAAATCTTCTATGCCAACCATGATCAAGTATAGTCAGGTAGTATTGTAATAATTCTCAGCCTCTGAGTCACTGCCAATCACTGGTTTGTGAGGCGTTTTGTAATTCGCGAAACAGAAAGGTTTGCTTTCTTGGAAGTAAATTTCCGAGCTTCACCGATGAGTGGCTAAAGGTGAATTAACAAAGTGTACTAAGATCGGCCACCCTCATAAGTTACTACCACACGGCGTGAAAATAAGTGACACACTGTTCTGTAATCCTCAGCAGAAAACCGATACTTCTCAGATAGCTTCACACCTGATTCCATTAAGAAGTTAAAGACCTTCTGAAAGGGCATCAAACCGCCCAGTCTTCCTTTTGCGACAAAAATCTCTCGTCTAACTGACCATCATTTTTATGAGCCGAGCAGATAAGTTTTCTTGATTTTCGGCTTTTCATCGCCTGTGGATATCAAACCCAACAGTCTGTTTGTCATCATCTCTTCTCGGTTGTTCCATCTAGCCAGGTCATTTAGTTCTTCATAAGAACACCCAAGTAGCTGAACAAAAACATGTCAGGAACTCAGGTTTCTCCATTCACGGCCAAACCAGCTGCATTTTTCATGAACCAGAAAAATCAAGATATACCAAACTACAGTTATTCCCAAAGGAGTAGACGGATCAATAATCCGGCTAACATAGCGGTAGCAACTTCCGAAAAATACTGCCAGAGTTCTGCACAAGTAGGTTTTTCCGGGAAAACCAAATTCGGTGGATCAAGTGTTGTAAACCCTCGACTCAGTACGCTAGTTCGTCCATGGTATAATAACCCCATTGATAAAAAATCGGATTCTCCTCCTTAAACTAATTAAAATGGCAAATCTCGGTCCCGAAAATGACACGGCCATCCCGGTTAATTGCTCCTAAGGCAAACCAAAGGAAGGGTGCAAAAAAGCAATTTTGTTCGGCTCCAACAACATGTGCGACGAGGAGAAATTGCGTGGTATTTATAGAGGGCATAGCGACCCACAAACATTCTCAAACCGAAAAGTCGAAGGACAGAGATCAAAAAATGGAGTTAAGGTCGCTAAGCCACCAATAAGCATAGCGGAATAAAGGCCAAACAGGTAACAAAAATGGCGTAGATTACCTATCAACTTTTCACGACAACTCCGCCTATTCTGATTGGATAAAATCGCTTTTTTAGGGAGGAGACGGTTTTGGATAGAACAACAAGAGTTCCTCTAACACCAAGTCTTACAGAAGATTCCTAAATTGGAGAAACCTGGGTCTGGGTTAATGTCAAACCAAAAACACAAATCGCATGCCCTTGTCAACAAGTGAAGTTGCGTTAGAGTTTACGCACTATGATGCAACACAAGCCTGCTAATCACAAATCAGCTGGAAATAGTAGACTAATACTTACTAAAACAAATTCATGTGAAGCCTTTTATCGAGTTTCTCGTTGAGCAACAATAAACTAAGAGGCGGACTGATCTTCGGTGTTGTCGCCTGCATCTCAAAACCAGTGCCACTCATTACAGAATTATTTTTGATTTCATCGAAATTTGAGTGACCACTATAATCTCGTTCGGTAAAGCTGTAACTCTTGGCATGCAACATTGGTATAGAGGACAACCCACTTGAATTTCATTCGTAAAAGACAAAAAAACCATTACACATGTAACAAACCTGAAGAGGTCATACTACAGGAGTTCCTACAATTCACCACACAGTTGTTTTGATGCAAAGGGTATGCTAAACGTTGGGATTTTACAGGGATTCACACTGTCTTTATTAATATAGTGATTCATGAAGCACAGAAGATCAAGCATGGTTTGGTAATTCAGAGAATCTAGAAAGTAGGCAAAATTTCGTTTAACCGAACTATTTTACAACATGGGAAGCGCATTAGTGGATCAGGATAATAACCGATTTTGGGTTACTCGTTGGTCAAACTTAACTAGGTCTGGATTTGAGACTTAACATGATCTGTGTTCTGTTCTTTCGAGTGGTTTGAATCCACTGTTTGCTTAAAAAATTCTTGAAAAAATACAGCACAGGAAACCATGAAAATACCCGTGTTTAATTACGAACACTGATTTTTGTAAGTGTTGAACCTATATTTCAGTATTCTTGTTACTGGGGGACAGGTGAGGATAATTTGCGTCTTTAGTGCAAATTTTCCTGTATCATACGACGATTTCTGTTAGTATTCAATTTCTTAAGTCCAATAATCAACAGCTGATTGCGCTAGATAACCAGATCAGCTGGGTCTTAAACGGATAAGGCTGGGCACCTCTGAGGTAGTAAATGGCTTTTGTGTAATTCATATCTGATTGCAATTTATTTTCGTACATGGCCGTAGTTATATTTTTATATGGTAATCACCGACTTTAATTCAAGAAACACTAATCGTTTACTATAAGGTGTTATCGCAACAGCGAACAAGAGACTGTGCATTTTGCTCCTCGTTTTTGGTTGAAACGTTTTTCTGAAAAACCGATTTCAGAATGACTTAATTTCTCTTGGTACATCAATGAAATTTCAACACAGTTTCGTCTTCTACGGTGAGCTTAAAGTTTAGTTTCCAAAGCCGTTCGGTTTAACCGTCTGATCTAACTTTCACCTTTCATAGCATGGTCCACACAACTAAAAGAACTTTAGATTTTTAATGCTTACTACTTATTCCACACACAAGATATTTCGTTTGAACACATCCATCTACGCTCAGTTTTTCATTCCAGTACCATTCAGATTTTGCCATATATTCCTTAGTTTTCCAGACCATCCAACCCTAAGCAAATGACCCCTTTGTGCAGTTTCATACGAAGTTGCTAAGTTATTGGACAGCAAGCGTTTGAATGTAATTAAATGAAACCGCACACCCCAGTTGAATGTATGTTTAGACAGCTTAATGCCTTCTAAATCCGCACACTTTTGATGACCTCCAGTCGTCATAATGAGTCCGGCGTTAACACAGGCTATAATGTCAACTCACTTGGTACGAACTCTGGAATATCAGTGGAAGTGCACTCACTAAAAAGTACTTGGCACATCCATGAGGCTTATTTACTCATGTCAGTTTTAGTTTTTAAAGTCAGCTGTACTTAACTATAACCGAACGGCGAAACATGAACCTATAAACGTGATAGGTTGACAGCGTCTACAAAGTGAGTAGAAAGCTTGTGATGTGCTAAATGGATTCACAGCAAACAAATAACGACATAATATTGATTACTTCAACAATGTACAATGTGATGGTTTGATTGTGTTTAGTGTGAAATTATTGGCAAAGAAATCAACAAAATCACCTGAGAAAATGTGATTTAACGCTGAAATCTTGTCCACTGTGAAGATATATGCTACTGGTGGTCTAGTGTTAGATGGGCTTTATTATAATGCCTTTTTTCGAATAAGGTCAGTTGAAAAGTTCGTCCGAATTTGATATAAATAACCAGTTGGTAAGAGCTAACTAGGCGAAGTTTGTTGGTGAACCACCAGAACTTTCACCGGCAAGCAACGCACGTTTAGTGCTTTAAAGTTGACTCGTTCCCCCACACATTGGTCTCCATTCCTAACCAGACGGACGGAACAAAAATTCCCGGAAAATTGGCGAAGTAACCTTTTTCACCTACCCCATCATTAATTAGTCAGGTTCACTGATTATATGACCTCTTTTATAGTGTTTCGATAGCTATCACTCAACGCACAGTTAACATACCTGTAATTCGCCGAAATGCTTTTCATTCATTGAACGTTTTCGTACAATATTAAATTGGATTGTTCCCATCTCCCCTACTGTAGCTCTGCTGCAATCAGCCGAATCAAGCGCATCGCCCTTTAGACAAACAGTAAACCGTTCGTTCGTTAAGAGACATAAGACTCTACTGATATGCAACTTTCCTCACTAATTTTAGCACGTTTTCCGGCTTTAACCTTGGCTTCACTCATACTCAATTCGTCGGTTACACAATTGTTTAGTAAACCGGACGAATCTGATAAATCAGGGCACGCAGATGCCCAACCAGCACCCAGCAGGAGACAGCTGTGAACGACCAGTGAACTTCCGCCGAACTAGGTTTAGATGGTATGTTTACAAACAAGCAGAGATAGGCAAACAGGAGCATAACTGTATCATCCCACTTGTTGAACTCGGACGACTAAAGTAAACCGATGAACTTAGTTGACTTTATGTGGACAACGTGTTCATTAGACGCGAAAGTGAGGGCACAGTCGAGAAAACGTCTCCGAAGAATTTCACATCCCGTTAAACACAATATTTATTTTTATCCTATCAGAACAGACAAGCAGACGGATGTGTGACTTCGGTTTTCAAGTTATTAAGAATCAATTGTGTTAAGAATCCTTTGTTAGAGAGATCCTTGAGAACCAGTAGCCAACAGCTCATCGTTTGCTGACTTGAAACTGCGGGCATGCAGGCCATCAGAATATCTCTTTGGTGCAGTAAGAACAGTGTGTACCAAAGGCTCTATCCAGCCGCAAGTATCACAAATCACATGACCTCTTGAACTGTACAAGTGTTTGAGCTATGCTAACAACGTTGGTTTTCATTTACGTACGCCGACTGTGATCCGTTTTCATTCACTTCTTGCAAACGATGCTATGAAGCCAAGGAAAATTCGACTAGTTGGGCAGTTTTTATACACAACCTTCATAAGTAAGTGTGGCGATCGGGAACTTGTCCGCTTTGTGTGCCACAGTTCGAGACAGCAGTTTGGCAAGCGTAGGTCAGTTCGGTTATGTCAAAGTTGAAAACATGCTGTAGTTTAGGGTGTACATTCTTTGGATCCAATTTTTATAGAAAAGTATACGACTGGTCTGGGACAAGCAACTAATAAGAACTCTTTCGGATGCGCTATTTATCAAGGCTAACGCAGATTAGGAATGCACATGTGTTGACCCAATTGTAGAGGCTCAGATGGGGTTAACAAGGTCACCAACCTATTCTCAGTCAATGAATAAAACTGGAACCAAATTACCGCTGAGTACAACGAAGCCAACTGATTTAGTCCGTAGCTGACCAGAAGACCACTGATGTGGTTACGGGTTAACTTTAAATCTAGCTGCTCTTACAAAAGGACTGGTGAAAATGCAACGCGGTTAAGAAATTAGCCTGGTCAAGTTCATGAATTCATTTAGGGCAATTGTACCACAGTCGAAATTGATAAACCAGACCGACTTTAATCAACGCTGTAGAACGAGCCGAATCGGTCGTTATCATCTAAAGAGCGACGGGTTAAAGTAAGCAAATGAACCTAAGATAGCCTAGTCCCAAATGTGGGCATTCTGATCATGGTGATTTTGAACTTAACAATTCGTGAAAAAACAACCGTTTCTACGTGTATCGCCTCCTTCCATGCTGGATCGACTTGACAGAGACAAGGATGCGATGGACGTGAAAGTGAAGCAATAATGCACCGGTGTGTGGAGATCTTTTCTAAGTGTAAGGCAACCAGAATTAGCGCCAGCGATGTCTACAGCAAATAGTCAAGGTTGTCATTGCAGAATTTACTCAGAAACAGTACACCAGTCTATCTGAAATCGTGAAGTTTTGTACCTAAACAATGAACAGAGAAGGCACAAGATCACTGTTCTAAATGACAAAAGAATTTGCATGTCAAAACCTTATAGTTGAACTGACATGCCATTATTTTTGTACACTATCAAGTTTTTTCACGACAAAACTGAAATTTTTAAGTGATTCCGTTGTCATTTCAGCAAAAGACATACTGATGAGTAACCTTCACCAGTGTTGCAAATGTACGGGAGGCATGAATCATACTGTCACCAGCGATCTCCTTTTTCAACATGTGTTTTCAACAGCTGAAATTGCAAACTACCCATGTGTGTGTGATAAACAGTCGGTTTTCCTGCTGTACTCTTTCTTTACACCGTTAATTGCAGCGTGTCAAATCGCACATAAGTTTATCTTGGTGTCTTTTTCTCTATTGAATTTGTACAGATTATCCAAGTAAGATTAAAACTGACCATCTGGATTCCTGGACCCACCTCCTTGGCATCCAATTCAAATAGCGCTTAACTAGTCAAATGACGGACCGATACTCCAATTACTTACTTACGTCTAGCGTATTTAATTATGCTCAGTTTCATCCAGTGAGATTCGCGAGCCGACCATACGCCCGTGTCTCTCATTTTCATGAAGGCTACTACACAGATAGACAACCGGTGCATTGTTCGGTGGGTGGAGTGCCTGAGGAGATTGAAATTTTGTGTGTTTGGTCGACACTCGTGAAGCATGCAACCCTCCCTAGTGATATACTTGTCAAAGAAAAAGTGGGAGCCAAAGAATCCCGTGTTATGTGATTGTCCAACAATTTCTCAAGCTCAGCTATCTGTTTGCAACACTCAGGGACATTTACTGTACGTTGTCTGAAAGGATCAACAACTTCTAACGAGGTATAGAAATAGTCGCTTACAACAAGCTAGTTCTCTTCAAAATGCTGCACAGAATACAGACTGCGGTGTTTGGAATAGTAACCTCTAAATGGACTAACGTGTTTGCATATTAGGAACAATTTATTTGTATATATATGTGACTTCAATTACTTTTCGGTGGACAACAGGGTATCGTGACAAAACAGTTTTGCTCCAGCACTAAAATTCGTTTTAAAGACTATCCTACATTGGCCATCACATTGTTATGAGACTATGTGTATGTGGTAGAAACCTCAGGATGTTTAAAGGCTGACCTTTAAAACCTTTACAGCGAACAAATGTTTACTCCACGACACTTCCTGCGACTACTGTTAACACTGTGTTTTACTTCAAAGTTGCGTTCGTGTTGCAATTCTGTTCACATCGCTGTTACTTACGCCTACATCGGGAGTAGAGATTTTATTTAGAATGAGGGCACAACCGATATGACCAACCACCAGACATATCAGAACGTATTTTTTACAAATTATGTGTAACCCATTATAAAGACTGATCAATCGGCTTGACGGCAAAAAGTTGGGTAATATCATTGGCTTGTGTTTGAATGCAATAAATAATAGAACACATGACAGAACAGCTGACCTAATGGCTTGGTAAACAGCTTATCTAGTCAGGACTGTATAGTTGTCACACACACACGAAGTATTTTAAAAGAAACTTGTTAATTGTGAGTCTAAAGACCTGTCGTTCTAATACAGCAGAATGGGGGTTACCGTATACCAAAAGAAAGCTGGAGTGGTTAAGGCTAATTTTCACAAGGCTGCCCTTTCCAAATAGTTCAGTACCGCGTTTCACACGGATTTTTGCCATAGAAAGAGTATCTGGGGTTATCGTAACCACCACCATCACCACCCCTATCATTACTCACGTTAACTACATAATAGTAATAATTAGTGTAAACTTCTCACTGGTGTGCAACCGCAAATGAGGCTACGATGGAATAAGATTAGCTTGGGGTTAAATAAATAGAAAATAATAAGATCTAATTTGTAAAGTTTATGTTTCTGTGCAAGCATTCCTCACCCCTCACTACCAAATTTAAAAAAGAGCTAGGCGGCACCTGCAAGCCTTAAGTTTCTGTGGTCTGTTTCGAACATTATTTTTATTTCCAGTAACGGTAAGTTCTGGATAGTAGACGGTTCGTTAAGCTCTTTGGTACATAGCCCAGTACCTAAGTTTTCGCATCCTGAAAAACTCTGTAATGGAAATAGCTTGACTTGCACTGATAGTTGTCAGCTTACTAACCTCACCGTTATCTGTCTGCTCATGTCAATCTAAACTTGTGAGTAATCACAAACAGGGATAAAACACTCTCATATATGGCTTAATTCGACCCGCTTAAGCCGCCCGTTAAGCGACGAGGAGTTGTATCCCTGTTATCAGCCACTAACAGATTTGACGAAAACCACTTTAACCTTAGAGAAACAGGTCACTGTTCTGTTTTCCTTGCCATCGCCTGTGCTGGTTCGCCTAATTAGTTACATCAGCGGGTCAATAACTTCTGTGAGCACGGAGTTTACCTAACCATCTGCAGCATAACCCTATTAGGCAGGTGGGTGCATGAACTGAAATATTCAACTTGGATTGCGGAAAGAAGTTATTCACAGGAAAGACAGTCATTACCCGTGGACAATAAACATTTTGTCTTAGTCCAGTGGGATTTTTCAGCTGGCCATCTTGCGACCACCCCAATCGAATGAAATAACCGCTTTTCTACCACCGCAACCAACGATTATTCTACTGCCTAAACAGTCAGACTCACTCGCAGCGCGTGTTAAGGGCATCAAGTTTCGTCACTAGCGAAAACCAGAGCATAGTGCCGACAAAATTAAAGATTGCCTGGGAAGGTCAAACCTCCATTTGGTTGTGAATTTTACATGATCAGTTAATATGGATTCATTATGGCATATGAGGTCACAGATATAAAAGAAAATGTGACAAGGAAGAGCTCATTTGTGATCTTTTCCTTACTGTAGGCTAGATCAGGGTCCACTGAGCATACTGAAAAGTTGAGTTCTTCCCAGGAAAGAAGTGCTCCAAATGTCCACACAACTAAGAAGGTTGCAGAAAGACACGGCTGGCTTTCCATTTATAGTAACCAACTTCCCCACCAACTATCACTTATCGACTCGTTGTACATTTGGTCAGTTTGTTTTCTGTCTAGTTGTTCTGCTTCCCGCTTGATCAAGCAGCCCTAATCTTGAGGTTATCGGAGGAAGCTAACACGATACACCGTGGTTACTCTTGAAGGATTGGGGCAAAAGTAAGTGTACGCAGACGTAAACGTAGTTGCCGGGCCACAGATGACAATTAGGTCTTACCCAATGTTAGGTCGATAACATAGTGGTTAATTGGACTGCTTCTAAAGCACGTGGCAAGTTTCAAAAATATACAATATTGATGAGTTATATAGTAGCGAAAATTGAGACTAACGACCTTTCCAGCGAATACTGGACAAAACTTGCATCTAACTATTCACTTGGTACTCGATGAACACGTGACAAGACTCGCTGCGGACCGTCTGCTGGACGAATGTCTGTGTACATACCAGCAGTTAACTATGTTTAGTTGAAGAGTAACGTCGAGTCTGTCATCAGTTCAAAGCTGTCCACATATTTTGGTCACTTTGGCTACCCATTGCTTTTTCCACAAACCTACTTTTAACACAATTAAAGGCACTAGTTACGTTCTTACAAGAGGTAATTTATAAGAAAGTTTTTCATGTTTTCAGCCTACCTGAGACCCTTGAGCTTTGTAGGTAATCGTCAAATGAACCTCGGTCAAAACGTAAACATCACAGTTGTACATTTAGATACAGTCGCTGTTGAGTACCGATTCACTATGGCTGTAATCTGGCCTTCCTAGCTACCCAATAATGCGCCACTGGCTGAAGTAAATTTACAGAATGACGAGAAAACCTTTAATCTTGACATAGTAAGGAGTATCACTTTGGTGGTTCCAACAAGATAGTAACCCAAACGCAGAAACAAACCAATAAACCACACAGAATCAATGACAAATTAACTTCTCAAACTGCCAATTTCAGTACTTTCCATCAGATGTTTTAACTACATATGATGTAAGTTAGCTATCCATAATTATCACAACAATTCAACTAAGTCAACAATTGTCACATTCACGGGTTTGACCGCAGTTCACTGAGGAGAAGACAGTATACCACTGACTGGTTGAGAATGGTATGTGCCTGTCCTGTTACAGACGCTAGTTCGTAAAACGTGATTCAAATGTCTTGAAACAAGGGAGGGTATTAACGATAACTGTTTTGTGCACATACCCATATAGATGTTTACGATCAAAAGATGTGAAAAAAACGCATTACGGAATGGTCGATGACAAAGAATAACAATTTCCACACGAAATGTGAACATAAAAATGTAAACCTTTGGTTCCATGGTACGTATCAGTCAACGGAACGTGTATAATTGGACAACACCAGATTTTCTACGCAGTACTGTAAAGTGTTCACTAATTCTTCTGTGAACTGCACACAGTAGGTGATTACTTGATCAATTATAGCTATGGCAAGAACAATTAAAGCCAATCTTTAACAAATCACTTGATTGGACGCTCACTGATTGCCCGCCCACTTCAGCACTGTATGGTGTTTTGGAATAAACGTAAATCTATCTGGCTCCATGCCCAAAATGACAGAGAGCCATCTCAAAATGTATTAAATCTCATACATTTGGTAGAATTAACGGAATGAACCATCTTCGGGAAAAATCGGCAATAGCATAGGCCGGCATTCGGAAGTACCTGCTAATCGGACTAGATCAGGCTAAACCATGCTCTTACCTTCGGGAAGGTTCACGAGTTTTAGATACAAGATTACAATCAGCAAACTGTGAAGATGAATTGAACAAAAGTGGTTTCTGTCCACTATACTTCTTTAGCATAATGCAACCCGAAAAAATCACAAGGACTACGTGACTTTACACTTACATTGGACACGTACTCGGTTGCCAAGACGTTTCTTCATCCAACTTCGCATAGTAAGCACAAAACCAGTATTCGCATGCAGATTTAATCAAGTATTGACTGCTTGTATACTTATTTCGAACGTGCTTGTACTTGACGAATGGGCGTTTATCTTAAAATGACTGAGTACTAAACGGATTGTGTTGGTGCTGACTAACCTGTTCAGGGAAGTAAATTTGTGTTTTACAGCACCTGTAATACCTGAATGACGTGTACTGATCTGAACAGGACAAGTAGTTCATTTCATTAAGAAAGCATTGATCGAGGAACCGAGACATTTTGTAAGCTCTCCAGTAATATGTTAACCGTTTCTGTTCGCCTTCCAGCCCATGTGAATTTATTTTTCCAACTTGTGCTAGTCGACGTAACTTTTTAGTTGTTGATTATTTAACAAACTGAGACTCTGTTTACACTCAAGTCTACACCCAGACCAATTGGACTACTCTAACCAATAGTTCCTACCAATGTCTAGGGCAAGACAAGCCTATTGAGCAAGAGGCCAATATAACTCATGTGTCCGCCATATATTTAGATTCACAAGTTATACTCGGTTTGTAGATCTTGACCAGATAGGTCAGATGGTATAGTTAAAAAGCTGCGAGCAAGCTCTATTTGATCTCATGATTAATGTTAGTAGAAGTGATGTGGAAAGGTTAAAAATTACGGTTACACCCTAAAGACGATGGTCACATGTAGCTAAACGTGATGAATTTCTTTTGAAAGGTGCAGCAAATGGGTGGATTATAATAAGCAATCTTTGTCGCTGAGTAGGTGTATTCTGACTGTCACATAGGGACTGAAAACATTGTCAATTTCGACCATAGCAGTAAGAAGACGGACACTGGTAGATGCTAGCATTTCGTATTGCCTCTTCAGTACCAAATAACAATAACCAGCGTTTTGCCGAGGCGGTCGCGATTAGTCGTCCCAAGCCAGTGTTGTGTGTACAAAAACAATTATATGTAAGCCTCAGACTCCCATGGACTTAATCATTCTGTCCTCTTGTTTCTCCACCTCATTTGCTATTTTATTCTTCACCCCCCATCCAATTAGTGTCATATATATGTTCCTGGTTATTGTTATTTGGTACTGAAGAGGCAATACGAAATGCTAGCATCTACCAGTGTCCGTCTTCTTACTGCTATGTTCAAATTTATGAAGGGAACCAACTGTTTTAAATTGTCAATTTCGCTTGAATTTGGGTTACTAATCAGTTTTAGACCATTCAGAAATTTGGATTTGCGACCCATGTATCAGAAACCCGTAATTCTGGCACATTTAACTGATAGTCTCATGAAAGTGGAAGATCATCGACTGATCATCGCTGTAAGCTATTAGTATGAAAGCGTACGGATTAGCTTGTGGGCCGGAAAAACAAAAGCTGATCATGACATTCATTCGCTTCCGTATGAATTACTTAGAAGTGCTAGTCAGCTTGGAGCCGTGAATTGGTTTGTGCACACACGACAATTTTAACAGTGTTTCTTTGTATTATATCACTCTGGTAGCCAAAACCACAAAGACTTGTGGATTAAAGGTTTGTGAGTCTCACATGTTTGTTCACTTCCGGTAACCTGTGCACACTTAACGGTTAGTCCAGCTTCAAGAACTACTTGACGAAAACGACAGCTATCACGTAGTTTCGAACGCAGATAATATAGGTATGATAGAACATAACATTCGAATTTTCTTGTTACCATAGTAAAATATTCTTTTTTCAACAGAACGTGAATGAAAGTGAATAGTTTTGCTGTTTGCTCTTCTTCACCCCGGCAGATTAGCACAGATCCCATGTAACCCCGTGGATTCGCACTGTTCGCGTTACGTTCAGTCAGACCACTTTGTACCTCAACCTCGCTGCGCATCCCTCAGTTCGCACATAACATAAGCTGGATGCAGCTAGTGTTACAAGTTCAGGCACGTTCAACAGGGAAAACGCAGGGGCTGGTCAAATCGTTGCCTAAGTAGTTGGTTGTACGCACACTTCATGTACGGTGGTTGGATCCGCGTGAGCTGTACATTAAGTGTACTGAATAAACGAGAGATTCCACGGTATTCGCTATTTAGCGAACAAGCTAGTTTTCAGTAATCCATCGCCAGACTAAGTGTATCACAAAATTTCATCACAACTTTTAGAAGGGAATCATTAAGGGGGTAAACGGAGAATGGGTAGTTAATAAGATCAGCCGGTTCAATGTCACACTACAGTCAAGTACCCACTTGAACAGATTATCAGGGTGTGTGGTTAACCAAAGCAGATCCAAAGCCTAAACAAAACGTTTCCGGGCGTACAAGGGTGGGTTGTACAGACGAATTCCAATATCTTCAGCTGTGGACAGAATCCTACGCCTCACTACCCTCGACTGGGTGACCTTAACTCGGTAGATTTGGAGAAGTGCGTCCGTCACACTAGCAGAATGATTCGAATCCACCATTTGCGACAGTATAACAGTGCTGGCAGTTATCGTTATACCACTGCTGAGTCAAGCTGTTTAGTGTTCCCAGACCTGTTCAGATAAGCGTCTGGTCGTGCGGCCAACATAGCTGGTCCCACAGGAACAAGTGAGTGAATATACACAAAGTGTGGCTGCGTAAACATGCACTTTATCTTCTAGGGGTGGGCCAAAACCGGGTTGCACGTAAAGTAGACACGTAACTTAGCGGCATAAAATGTTGTGTTAACTATACTTGTGAGCCTACGTATGATAGTTTCGGCTAGCATATAATCCTTGAAGGGTAATCCGACATGTGCAGTTTTATTTCCCACCGGATACAGCTGGTCCGTTTCAACCCGCTGTTGCATAGTTCGGTCTATGACCTTCCTGGGTAGCCGTTTTGTCTAAATATTGCAAGATCGAGTGTTCGCTTTCCAGTAAATTTTTATGGTCTGTCCGTCAGGGCGAGTGATACGAAACTATTGAAATGAATGTATTGACCATTCCACGTACCCTTTCTGTGTATCGCGCCCTGAAATGAGTCATCAGCGAGGTGACTTATGCGTGCGTCAGGAAAGCCCAATTGGCTATTTATTTCAGTCTCCATCGAAAATAACAAGTTTTGGTTTGTGATGTTGAATCCGTCCGGGATATCGGCCGGATTTATGTTGTTATCGAGTACTCAAAGGATGTCGTCAATGTTCCGCCTAAAGAGAAATTACATTAACCCACCTCTCAACCTAGCCGTTCGTTTCCTAATTTTACCATGAATATACCTGCAAGCAGTGGTCCCAACGGAGATCCCATTGTGACACCGCCCTTTTGCCGATAAATTCCTCCGTTCAACTTCAGTTGCACGCCGCAACTGTTTGAGTTCGGTCGATGGCATCTGAATACCTATCTCACTACCTTGAATATAATCACATAGATAACGTATGGTCTGTGTTAGCTAGACGTCGGTAAACGAGGATGTGACATCAAGCGAAGAAATTAGCATTCCAATCAAAATGATTTTCATGATTGCATACGCCGAATTATTCGAATAATTCTGCCAATGTGACGGACGCACTTCTCCAAATCTACCGAGTTAAGGTCACCCAGTCGAGGGTAGTGAGGCGTAGGATTCTGTCCACAGCTGAAGATATTGGAATTCGTCTGTACAACCCACCCTTGTACGCCCGGAAACGTTTTGTTTAGGCTTTGGATCTGCTTTGGTTAACCACACACCCTGATAATCTGTCAAGATCCACTGTTCAAGTATGAACTCGTCATTATATCACGTTTTTACTTGATAAGTTCTCCTCAGATAATAATTTGATAGACTGCGAGAGAAGTAGATCAGATCAAATACATTCCTCATAATTATCCATATGTCCGTTCCATTGCTATCTTGCATCGTAATGACAGCAAACGATCTGACGATCGCAACGTCTTTTTTCTGAACTGCTGGATATGATTCGGTGCGGCTAAACACACGTGTGACGCGAGTCGGAAAAGAAAACGGTACAATTGAACAGAACAGGACGCAGTTCCGCCGAACACTACCTCATGTCCATTAGTCCCAACAATAACGGTCCAAAATACTGAGTCAACCTTTTTTGCTGTCTTCCATAAATCTCTCTTCGTTGTTTGTTAGTGGTGCTCAAGCTATCCTGTTTGATTTCATTACACATCCCATTACACCCACCAGTATAGTCGCTGATTTCGGTGCTACGTGGAAGTACAAAAATGTTAACGCTTGGTGTTTCAATTTATCGTCTACAGACATGGCAGTAACACGTTAATTTTCATCTTGACCTCAGGTACTCTAATCGTGGGCCTGTGACTTAGAGGTTTAGTCAGCTCGCCAGAACCACAGGTGCGCACGATTGACCTTGGCCAGTTTGGTACACCCCCCTAGGTAAATGTTTTTGCTTGAATCCGCTTGATGCACTAATAAACAGAGAGATGCCATCGTGAGCGGAACTTTGTGGACAGCTGCGAAGAAGGAGATGAGCAACCCGCGTATCGACTGTCTGTCATGTTCTAATGAAAGAGACCATGTTGGGACGAACAGCATAGTCTTCTACTGCCCCTTTCAGTGTGGAATTTTGTCAGCTGTTAAAGAGTACTTCTGGTTTTTGTCATCGCCGGTCACATTCATCCCAGAATGCGCACAGAATAGACCCATTTTGCACTGGGCAACTTCAAGTCTGTACAATCGCAGCAAGTTGATCCAGTGTTCAATGGACTAGCGTATAATCTAACACTCATATTCGCGATTAGATCAACGCGCTCATAGAGCCAGCTGAGTCTAGAGAATACTATTGTGGAGTTGCTGTTCCAGAACATAGTATAGCTTGTTTTACTCATTGAAAATCTGGCACAACAGACAGCGGAAACATTAGGGATAAGTTAACTTTCCCGTGAACTGTTGGTTGCACTCACCACGAATTCATTTTCAGCTTCAATAAATCCGGGTAAAAACAACAAACTTTGGCTTCATTTAGCATCTTCAGGAGCAGTAAACGACGTAGTAACTCTGGCAATTATCATGATCAAATCAATTTAATCGTTTACCCACAAACGAAGTTGAAATTCGTTGGTTCCTGATAACGACTCGAGGGCAGAATTTAACCGAATGTCTTTTGGCAGAACGTACAAAAAAGAGGGCACAAGAAGAGTATAGCACTGGAATGGTAGTTTTTATCACAGTTAAATGGCTTGCCACCCGCCCTAGTCATTATTGCTAGTAACAACCAAAATATGAAGTATGCCGTAGAAGATTCAACAGAATTGGCAGGTACAGCTGAAAGTTCTCAATGATCCAAAGAATTCAGAGTGTTTCTTAAAAGTAATGGCTGAAGTGTGTCAAGTAGCCTGCTCAAAGTTCCAGACTGGAAATCGCTCATCCACGTATGGTTGTCGTAAGCTACACGAATATATTGACCTTGGTGATAATCTGCAATCCCATTCTCACGTTAAAAAAATGACAGACAACATAAGGTGCTCTGCTGTTTCTCTCTAAGATTCCGTATTTTTAATGTAATCTACTGTGACCGGATCTGCCACAGTAATGGGCTGGAAGTGCGCCCTATACTTTGAAGAGGATGTTGTTCCTTGTGTGTTAATTGCATCATGTTTCCCGTGTCTGAAATACATATTGATATCATTGTCATGTCTCAGGCCGATCGTCGTGAGATACGCGATTCAGCTCAGAATAGGAGGGTTCATTTTTCGCTAGTTCGGTGAAATGTTCTTACTCAGTTTCGTATGGCTCTAACGGGGTGCTTTGCACAGTTGCTGCTGCTGCATAGTTAGTGCGATCAGGTTGCGTCCAAATGTCGACCTGTGTTGAGGACACATTTTTCGCTGACAGTCAGTACTAGTTTTGGTAAGGGCGTCCATGGCCCCCTATGTTTTTTCAGTGCAATGCACTCTGACCTTCCCCAATAGCACGAAACAGCATCTCTAAAACTCTGAAGCTATTCTAAAGATTTTGTTGGATTAACTATAACTAGCCTGACTAAATTCTCGCGGCATGACCTGGAAAGAACCAATGTAAGGCGAAGTGCAAACCATGCTGAGCTTAGGAGCATGCCGATTCGATCACGGCTGACCAACTGCAAAGCGGCCCGGCAACTACGACTCTCGACGCTTATCTGGCTCTTCAAATGGTTGACATTCGCATTGTCAGCACCGCATCACTACACTCTGAAACATGACCTTGGGCTGTCATATAACTCTGGCAATGTTGTTTTCATAGATTTACACATGACCCGTTGTTCAAAAAGCGTTTAATCACACTAAGGTCCACAGAATTCGGATTCACCTATTCGGCTGCTGTTTGAAATGGCTGTTTCTAACTTGTGGTTGAGGACTTTGTTGTAAAGTGGTTAGGTTATCACGTAGTCATGTTCAGGGTGTACAATCTCTAGGCGTCTTCCAGATGCACTGTACAGCTTTCAAATTCACTATAGAGTGACACAAGTGATCCTGATATATCCAGACCAGTTACCTTTAACGTAGTTTTCATCCGAAATAATTCTCGCATTGTTTTTGTCTACCTCCATAGAAAACATTCCGATGTGTGGCACGCTGTAAGGATTTCAGTTACAACGCCTACGTTGATCATAATACTAGTATTCTAGGTTTATATGGCCTGTTTCAAGCAAACCGGTGTAGGCCAGCTGACTGACCCCAAGCAAGTCCGGAATTCGTAAAATGCATTATTGTAAGAGAAATTTTCGGACAAAATCAAAAAAAGTCACGAAGAATTAAAAGTTCCGTCTCAGTATTTCATTAATCACAAGCCCATTCGAATCTTTTAATGAATAACACCTCAAAAACATGTAACCACCCAAGCCCCTAGAAGTTTTACTTGTAAGTTGAGTCCAGCAAAAATATCGGTGGCAACTGCTTTTGAACCTGGTTATTTCAACTTCACAAGACTACTGCCCAGCGAACTTGTATATCAGGATAATTCTTACATATATTAAGCAGTTCATCCACCCTAAGATTTCAGTTATTGTAGACAACTTTTTCGTGAATACAGGTGATAGAATACGTACACAGCCTTGCTGGTACGGACTGGTAGTACAACTATGTACTGTGTTTGACCCGCTTTCAATCAATCATCCATACCAATCTACTATAATCTGGAACTTGACACACGGGAGCGCTAAGGTTGTAGTGACATTAGTAATAGGTCACCAATCAAAGGTAGCAGTTCACCCGAAACATTAATGTCATTTCTAACACATCCTTACATGTGCTGTCAATTAGTTGCGCCAGGTTGATTAATCGCAACGCATGAAAGGTTTGTGATGAAAGACCGATGTTCAATACAAATCAGACTCAGACGTGATTGGGTTAACTGTGTGAAGATGGTGTACACTATTTTTCAGACTAGATGTAGGATGTTTTGTACACACACACGTCGATAACTACACTTAAACTGCTTTTCATAATACCGTTCATAACGCGAAGTAGAGATATCGATCTCCTCTCACCAAGTCTGTTCATGTTAAAAGTGTTGGTGTCGTGTGCCCTGAGTGCTCACCTACTCTATGAATGCGTTGGGTCGCGTCATTACTAGCTGTAAATCTGGTAATCCATAACTATGGACTGACTAACTGGAACCGTCGTGACGAAGAGTCACCGGTTTGGCACAGTGCTGCATCGAACTGACAAGTATGAATATGACTGAACCAGCCATCTCTGACCATTTCCAGAGAGAAATCCATGTTACTGTAGCATCTACGCAATGAGTGATCTCGACAAACATTTAGTGATCGGACACAATAAATCAGTGGTTACAATCTTCAGGTCTAATCGTAACAATTCTGTAGAAATTCCTAGTAAGCTTAGAACGATTGTACAATGAATTGGACAAGGATTTGGTTGAAAGTGTGCTATGACAGCAAGAGGTCAAAAAATGTGCGAACATGGCTTCAGGGAAAGTTAATTGGAAAGGTACAAACAGAATTTTTTACATGCGAAATGTCGCTAACGGTGAGGATGCAATCTATAGGTTAACCTATAAAATATTGAACAATTGCGTGGAGGTTGCAGGTTCTAGCTTCATTTAGGTTATTCCTCCATGTGATCAGCCGAAACACGACGGAGCATTCTTCATGGGCATCATTATGAGGCGCTTCCCGTCGTTTCTAATTAGCCCAAAACAAATCTGTGGGCTTCGGTACAAAATCCAAGGTACCCGTGCTTTAATATGGATTATTCTAAACGCTGCGGCTGCCTTGGTATCTGGCAGACCTAAATTCCACTCTGTTTGCCGTTCAGTCTTCTGATCTGTAATTTCCGCTGTGACTAAAAATCACGATCCCCAACACCTGTTTCTCTTAAGAAATTAGGCGAACACAACCACACGTGGACAGCTTAAGGGCCCAATTATTAGCATCAGTAAGACGTATCGCTCTTTCGACCTCCTATTGGTGGCAGTGATGTGCTTACGTCGGCAATCTGCATGAGCGGTCATAATCTAAGTGGTTGTTCACAGTTCCGCTATTTGGAGAACAGTCTATCAGTGAATCTATGAGTGAACTACAGGTTTTTAGCTCGCGTACCCAGAAATACTGTCTAGTTCGGACCTTATAAAAGACGTGCCTGAAAAAGCCGTAGCGTATAACTGAGAATACAACTGTCTGGCTAGGGGACCATTGTACTGCTTACAACGTTGTGAAGTAGTGAGGCCCAGGTGATATATCCGCTACGTGTAAAACACCTGAGTAGCTTTCATCCTCAATATCTGAGCCACACTAGTGGTTAAACAAAGTGATGAACATCGAGTTACCTAGTCAAACAATTTCTAGGGGAACAAACCTGTATTTATTCTCAACCAACCGAGTAGTCAGGGACACGTAGGCCACATGATTATGAAGTAGATCCCGAAGCAAATATCTTACAAAAAGTTGAAAGTAGTTTAACGAAGTTCTGATGGTTAGAAGCCCCAGTACCGGAGTGCTATCTAAATTTGTGCTTCGCATTGCACTATCGGCCACAGGCTGTGTGATCATGACAAATGTAAGAAAACGCAACGGGTGACAGTTGCTTCGTCCTAATTTTAAGCGCGAGGTTAGGAAGGCAACCATAAGCATCATAGATCGTGGTGGCGTGACCATGAGACAGTGTGACAAATGCGCTGGCCTTCCCAGATTAATGGATCGCCGACATACTTCCAGTGAATCGTCAACAAACAGACAGTGAGTGTGTTAAGTTTAATTAGGCCAAGGTGACTAGATATATCTTGTATCATTTAACCACCCCTGTCGCATCCTAAACTCCCTGCTTTGTGTGCTTAAGGTATTTTTGGTATGCCAGTCAAAAGATAAGTCGCTGTGTGCACCCTGGTTCTTTACAGAGGTTACCATTACAAAAATCATTGGGACTTTTTGATATGTGTTTTCAATAGGTATGGGACTTACCTTCAAACTAACCTATTATATAGCCAGCTAGAATTAGCCAGGTGTGCCATGAAAGTCCTTACTCAACTGACACCTGACTTTGAAGGATGTGAGCGGAACCGCTAGTGATGCAAAGTGAGTTGCTTGTGGTGGCACTTGTGTGCAGATGTCCTTCGGCTCCGGCCACTGTGACAGGCATTTCGGAATGGCTGCGGCTAACCGAGCAATAATCATATACTTTGCGATAAACTACTGAATCATTTCGTGCTTAAGTCATATTCTAGATCCCAACACTCTTGTACTCCGATGATGTTTGTCTGAGAACAGGTAGCCTCCATGAGCATTGAAACATTACCAAACTCCCGCAAGGTTTCCGCTAGGGGGTCTCCCTAAGTGCCACCCTTCAGTGATATCACCCGTTATATTCGGACATATGTTTCTACTGTTTTATCACGCAGGGAATCTTAACATCACAGTTTCCTTCTTGTTGATGCTGTTCACCTAAGAGCTCAATCCGGGATTCACAGTCTCTCTGGAGTGCTCGTGTGACGATTGCGCAAAACACTACTTTGCTAACCGCATTCTGCCTTGACCGCAACATCATCTCCAAACATTTAGCTACTACTTACGTCGAAGCAGAATTGAGCTGCAGTCTCAATCGGGGCAGCGAGATGCCCTACTGTGGTACCGTAATCAGTGGGCGATACTGTTTTTGTGTAACAGCCCTTCTAAGCGTATATGCTGACCACTTTATCGACAAAAGTCATCTGGGGAAGTCACAGTCCAATGTTAGAGGCGATCAGCCGGCAAAACCCGTTGTTCCACACATCCTGCAGAACTCAGCTGAAGTTTTACTAGAAACCAACCAAGCTGCCAATTTCGTGGTATGATTACCCAGTCAAGTACATTTGAACACAAGTACGACCCACGATACAAATCGCTAGTCAATGCAGACATTTGAAGGACCCGCAGTATCAGAACTTCACACTAAGCATATGACCACGTGACGTGAACTGATTCCGTTCTAGTTACGTGATCACACAGTCAGCTGGCCCTTTATCCGACCGTATAAGCTCACTGAAAATAGGCAACCAAACTCGGTGGTGTACTTTCACTGCGGATGAAGTTCATTGTGCACTTAAAAGTCAGAGAATCTGGATTGAGATGAGATCGATTGAGACAAGTCAAACACACTGACAGACAATTGCTAGAAACAACCCATGTGAGTTTGAGTTGGGGCTAAATAGTAACAAGTTGAAACTGAAGATACTGGTAGTCCACGAACACATCCACGCAGCTGCAAATCCGCAACCGTCACAGTTGTTTCCTGGTTCCACTGCCCGTGATTCATAAAATAGTTAGGGAATTTACTTAATAAAAATCTGTGAACCAGATTTTTTTTTCGATTCCGATATTATGTTTGAGAAAGGTCTAGTTAATGTAGAAGAAAATGACCCGTTTCTAACTTCACAGACATCAGAAGTACAAATTATGAGATGCGCATGCCCTTGAGCATAAGAATAGTACACTGTGTATTGCAGTATAAGTCAAGACAGAAATTAACCGTCATATTCAATATCCGCCAAGAAGATAGAATCAACCTACAGTTGTTTCTATGCTGAGTCATAAACATATTTCTTTTTATAGTTTGTTATGTCCCGAGTTTACCCAATCAGTTTCATTGATTTCCAACTTTTTCGAAGTATTTTATGTATTGCAACTCTGTCTACCATCTTAGTTTAGTTCGACCGAACTAATCACCCTCTGAAACGGTTTAAGGGACAACTGGAAGTAATTTATGAGTTAGTCGTCGCAAACTTCTCTTGCTATTCACAAGCAACCAGTGATCCTCCTCTCATTCGTGTTACTTAAGTGGGACTAGACTGAGAAGGGTTAGAATCAGCAAATTTCTTTGTGAGGGTCTTAGAGTTTTTCTTTTGAATAGCTGATCTTTGGGCAACTAGGTCCATGGACGTAGGCATAACAAGCAAACATGACCAAATTATTGATGCACGATCAATCACGGAAGTTAAGAAGACTAGGAGAGTACAGTACTCCAGAGAAGAGTTTTGTAAATGAAGCCCCCCTTTATCCTGGCAAGCCTTACTCACGATGGTTGCATAAAAAATTCACGTGCCAAAGACATGCTAATCTTCTCTTGTCGGAAACAGTTTCGTGTCTTTTTTCACTGTTACACCAATCCTTCTCATGAGCTGAAATCGAGAAGACAGAAAACGAACAGGGATTAAGCAAAATCTCAGAAAGATTTGAAAGAGCCTATACGAGCAGTTGGTCTAGGGACCAATAGTGACTAAATGGTCAGCTGTTCCAACTTTGTTGGGTCACATAAACATTACTCACATCGCAGAATGGAACCCACGATCGGTGAGCAAACAGTGAAATGGTTGTTCAGGCAAGTGATCATCGTCAACCTGGAGTTCACGGTCACTGGAATGATATGGAAGTGTGAAAACTGAATTTCTCAACTTTTTTAAATTTCTTTCCAAATACGCTAAAAACCGATCAGCTGTGTGTGACTTACAAACATCCTCGTTGAGCCTTAATATTTCTGAGGAAAGTTTTTCAGCCAGTCATGATCACTGTAACCATGTGTTCATCTGTCACCACCTACAGTGTTTCAGTCGTAACCATGCAAGAAAGTTGCGCCTGACAACACTAAGATGATAATCAACTTTCCAACGTTTTCATTGGTTTGTGGTACGCTCAGGCGCAGTGGCCGAAAAAGTTGTCCATTGATATCAAAGTCTTTTGGTATAGATTCTCAATGAAATGGAGACCGATATCTTTCTCACTTGAATTTGCCGGATGGAGAGAACATAGGCATTCGAATCGGTAGCCTTCGACTTTTGAGCTCAAAAGTTACCGTCGATCTTGTCATGGACTTAATGCGCATCACTCCTCGAAGGTTCAGTATTAAGATGTCACGGTCTATGAGTAACATGAGGATTATTGGTATGAGCTACCAACCAGTTGACCTGACGTTTCCCAGCAGCGGCATTGGTTAGCTATCAATGACAACCTAAGAGCCCGAAACTAGTTGCAAAATTGGACCATTTACTTGATGCCAGCGTCCACATAACCAGTGGGAATTATTAGAACAGAGGCAAGTAATAGACGGAATTCAAAGAATGTTATGGTGAGTCACCAAGCGGATTTTTGTAGCTTCATCCAGAGGGTTTATTGTGATAGCAAAGCCGTTTTGTTTCATAAATCAGCCTAAAATGACAATGGGTAACCAGTGAAGGGAGAATACCAACGGGGTAGAAGATACTGACTGACCACCACAGGTTCCTCAACACCTCTCATGTGAGTAAACATCAAATCAATTGATTACCTTCAAAGATTGTGCTATTAATAGGCAATTATTGTCCGCCTCAAGTTGCATGGTTTGTGTCTCCGGTGTAAAAACGGGTAACTGTCAAAAAGAAGCTACCATAGAGCTACACCGGATTTGCTGATTCATTTTACTTTATACCAGTAGGTCAGCAAAGCGAGTGCATTTCAGTGAACTTGTAAGTCGTACAGTGTTCCTATGTAGGAACTACTGTGACAACCACCCAACTTTGTTTTTCATAACTTAACCAGCTACCCCAATGGTTAAAGTACGTGGATTAATGGCAGAGCAGTGAATGTACCACTTAGCAGTTCAACTATTTTACAGGGTTTTATTGGTACTTGCAAAGGTTTTCACCAAATCAACAACCCGCCTTGAACTAATCGCAGAAAATTGCTTTGGTTTACACTGCCAGAATGGTTCAAGGTCCTCAACCGTTTGTACAAAACGAAGGAATTAGGGTCTGTCTTGTGCGTCTTATTCGCAACGAGATTCACCTAGCCCGTTGTCTTCTTAATACGTTGTAACAGCCTTTTGTAAGGAATGTGGCCCGCTCTATGATGTCCTGAAACAGTGTGAGGCAAACATTGCGTATTACAGGCGGCTCTTTATAGGTTCGTCTCTTGCTTGAAGTTGCCGCCTCGTTTCCACACACGAGAGAATGCTAGGCACCGTTTCCGTCCGCGCTTTGTAGCTTGAAATTCAAGGAGTTCTTGCAGAAACTCGCAACGCTGGCCATTTTGATACTAGAAAAACTCATCTTGAAATTCATCAGGACAGCAAGAAGACATACGTTGCGAGATGCAACCATTTCGTTTATTCTCATCAGTCGGTTATACAAAACATTCGGTTATATGAGTTAAGTGCGTGATGTCAAAACAGTGAAATGAACGAACATCATATAGTTGCAATCCGGATTCACTGCCAAGGCAACGAAATCGATTGCCTCAACACCATTGCCAATAAAGGGCCGATGCGTGATGCTTGATCAACATTGCCTCGGTTTGACGCTACGGGCTTAACCTATATAATCGAATGTTTTATGTAACCGACTGATGAGAATAAACGAAATGCTTGCATCTGGTAATGCATGTCTTCTTGCTGTCCCGATGAATTGTATAAAGAGAACTCAGTATTTTAAATTTCTCCTCTTAATTACTTTAACAAGTGGGGCCAGGTACACTAGAAGTCCCGAAGTGTCTAATCAGGCCAAACGTTCTATTCACTTATGTGCTCTATCTCAGTTACTTATTTGCTTAAGTGCAGTGAAAAAAATCGTAGACACTGTACGTAAAGAGTACGGCTCATGCAGCGTCTTGAAACCTGCAACATAGCAAGAATCCTCCAAACACAACTCTTACATGAATCAGCTGCGGACATTCAAGAAACAGCCTAATACAGGTCAATGAATTACCCTAATTTTTAGATTCACGGAAATGAGCGATAATAAAGGTTGCATGATCTGTACACTCTACCTGCACTTTATCAAAAACGGATCTGAATGCTGACTGCCTTAAACGCAGCTACGTTACAAAGGTTGCTCATACAAAAGAGTATTTTGATTGCAATCGAGAAATTTACGGGACTCATAAAGATTTTCAACTCGTGGTCAACCAACTAAGGACAATTATCAATTTATAGTGTACAGCTAAACGAAGGTATTCACTTAACTGGTCTGTAGTTTAAGTGTTTATAAGTACACTGAGCTCCATAGTATTTTTACTACAAAGGAGTGTCTGGTTTGATCAAAATGATATTTGGATAAGGGCAGGTGGTAACCCTTCCGAATAGCTTTTTCCAGGGGGTTACTGTATACTACATGATAGTATGTAAGAAGTATCAACAACTGACTACAGATCCGTTTACCCATGTATCTGTTATGAATATTACCATAACCTTGTTTCCTACCGACCGAAAGCAATGGGTCAAGGAGATGTACTATAGACTTAACAGCAAATTTTTTCAAATGTTCCTTAGCTGTTGCGTATCTTTTTGCTATCAAGATGAAATGGATAGGTCATATTGTGGTCATCCTGCGAACCGTCAAGTATCCATCACAGCCTTCATATTGTGTGGTAAAAGGTTTTGCCAACAGTTCGCTCAGATGGCCAACACTTCACCGGTTGTCACTAGGAGCAGCTGATTGCAAAAGTTTTCAAAGTACGTATGGAGAAAAACTAGCAAAGTTGATCCATTTCTGCGTGTAACATATCTACTGGGATTGCCTCTGTAGTGGCCAATACAAAGATCGATTTGAGCTAGGATGGAGTACAGTCAGCCTGTGCTTGAGTAAAAGGTACAACCGTTTTTCTGGCATAATCAACAGAAACACAACAAATGTATGGACGGCTGAGGAAAACACAATGAGAGAAATTGGGGACTTGATAGGAGTCACGTAACCACTGTTGTAAATTACGAGGCTAAATGTTCGTATGTAACTCTTCCAAACAAGCAGGTTAGCACAGTTTAAGCGGATGCTTTTGGACTCGGCAAGGTTAGGCGCTCGGAATCTCATCATCGTTGTTTGCTTTCTGCGCGAATAGTAGATGTTTTGACCAACCTTTCTTGATAACATCTTCATTACAGCAAGTCCAACCAGCAACCATCGTGCTTCCCTGCGTTTTAGTCATGTCATTGTTTGATAACACGGAGTGGTGTTAGCGTAGTGTATCAGGAAGTCCAGTTGTAGCGCAACCAACGCATAATACCTATGAAGACTGAACACGTGTCTATGCTCAACAGCTAGCCGTGGAACGCGAAATTCTATTTTTGGATTGTAACACGCTAGTGTGAGTTGCTTGAGATTTCATGTACAATTTGGCCGCCAGGTAGGTTGCTTCGAATGATGCTATGAGAATTCTTCTGGTGAATTCAGTCATGGGATCTCACTTGAAAGTGAGACTAATGAATGCACATTTCTTATCCACAGCGAATATCCTCAGTCTCTTGTCAACAGCTTACTTAGCTGTCTGAATAAAACTTATACGATGCCACATTTTGTGGATACATCGTGAAACGTCTAGTCCACCTTGCAAGCTGTCATAGGTAAAGTTACTTAACGCCCTTCCTGACAGATCTCATCTCTGACTTTGCTCTTATAACACAATCGAACTACCAAAGTGAACAAGATGACTACTGCAACTCTGCTGTCCTTGTAATTCTCATTAGACCGAATCAACTTCCTCTCCCATTATGCCAACGTTCAGCAAATTTATACGGCCATTACAATTGCCAGTGAAGTTGTTACTGTGATGGACTGAGCCTGGGACTGACGAACATCGTGCACACTGGAATCCTATTTGATGACACAAAACATCATCTGCTTAACGCTTATAAGACGTAACTTCTTCGTCTGACTGCACGGAATTTTGTTTACAAAGCTATCACCTAAGAAGGAGCATATGAATTAGCTCATTGCTACTCTGCTTACCAGATATTAGGTCACTGTTAGACACAACTGGACGTTATGTGTATGATGAGTCAAGGGTTCTTTAAGCCGATCCTTTGAGATGCTTAAATCTGTTTTATTAAAATCCACCTAACTGAACAAACTATCTGTGGTCTGTTGTAAAGATGGACTTATAAAAAACGAAGCGACTTCAAGCGATATATTTTGCCTATCAAGGTGTAAATCATAAGAAGAAACGGAATGAAGTGTGTTCACGTGACAACTTTCTTCTATTACCACTATTCTATTACGACATGACTAGCAAGATATGATTTTTTGAACGCATTTAATTGCCCCTATACTTCTCTTGACAAACAGCTGTCTCACTTTCGACAAATAGTTCGGATATTGATGACATGAATTTACGAACGTTGATTTTAACGCTTCTTTGGATAGAAACAATACGATTACCTAAGCATATAACTTCCTGCATAACAATTTAGCCTGAAGTTGAACCATATAAATTGGGTCCTGTCCGCTATTTTGGGTGTTCCAGGCGTAATTATTGTGGTTGAGGCAGCGTAAAAACGGACGCATTCTTCTTAATCTGAACAGTGGTTTACCAACAAATATGAAGTCAGCGTTTGCATTGTTCCAATCTAAGCCGTATCCACAGGTAAATTTACCTAACCATATGCGTGTGATAATTCAGGCGTGTCTACTTTGAGGTCCATGGAGCAGTGGTCAGCAGCGCCTGAAGAAAGCGTAATTGCCGCTATACTCGCTGGCACGTTAAGGATATATCCTGCCGATGAACTCGAGTGTTGTTCTAATTTTTGAAAGGGAATCGCTGGAAGGTTGATGGGATGAGAAAACAGATGTCAGTTGTGAATACCGTTCAGCATATGTCAAACAAAATACTCACCAGTAATAAAAATATCGTTCAACGTTTCCAACCCCTGTCACTATCTTAATTTGACCAGAAGTTTTAATCCTGGAGCCACTGACTGGAGTTAACAGAAGAGTTACGGTGTATCTCTTTTGAGGCGATCGATCTATATGGGCGCTACTCGTGTGAAGGTTCAAATAAGTTCACGCGAAATGGACAAGTCACTGTTTTGTCAACCGAATCTTCATGGTAAACCCAACACCATATCTTCACTGCATTCGTCCACAGGTTTTTCCTAACTACCCTGTTGAATCTGTCCCGTACTCAGTTTGATCAATTACTTCTCTAACATGTCGTATCCACTATGTAACATGACCAGACAGTGAAACCTTTTTGACGCATAACTGAAGATTAATATGCAACTTTTTAGCCAATGTGTGTCTAATGTACGAACAGAGACGCAGTGATCAAAGCAGTTGCTTGATAACACAGTTTAACAGCCCTAATTTTTATCACCCCTTTGATTCACGTAATTTAAATCATTGCGACTCGCTGTCGGATTCCACTTACACAATTATTCTATTGTTAATTAAACAACTGTGATCAGTTAACATCTGATAAATAGGCTGACCGCGCACGCATCCGGCTTCATACTTTCATCGAATAAAGTGAGTTATTCAGGGTCGTTTTATCTTGTGCACGTATATGATAGGTTAACTGATTATACTATGATATGTCATAGTGCGTGAACAAAACGAATGTCAAAAATCAAAGGACGAATATAAGTTAGTCACGAATTCCAGCGAAAAGTAGGCTATGTAAGGTTTGTGTATAGAAAACGTCAACACAAAGTGTCTTTAGCATTGTCAATATCACGCATTTTCGTTCGAACCTGTTGGAAGTCAGGAAAACCCAGTGTTATTACAAGAAAGTAAGTTGATGCGGATTGACTTAGAAGGATGAAAAGTTTTCTCTTCCGTTAAACTTATGTGGTTACCTGCGAAATTTGGTGTGATGAACAGTGATGATCTTCGATTTGGGGCAGGTGGTCACGTTTTGTTGAATGATAAATAGCCAAGATCAGAGGTTTCAAGTGTGTGTATTTGTCACTCCAAACAAGAGTGCCGAATAAAGTGAATGTATCTCAACGAATATCTTCGTGAACTCGTAGAAGATCGGTTGCTTTTAAATCTTCAACAACACGTGCATACCGACGGGCACGTGTCCAACGATTTGCTAGCGCCTCAATTTTATTCACTCAATGATCAGCTTGTGATTGTTTCAACTATACATGAGAGTGATAGTTGGTACACCGTCCAATTTGTTTCGGTACAGCCTTCTTGCAAGTAAACAACAATAAACCCACTGGTCAACGAACGTAAATCTTCTGACTGTCAACTTTTCAGTTGTGATTTTGTTCGGGGTTCCGTGATTTCTTTTTTTATTATGCAGGTTAAGTGTTAACTGGTGATCAGCCGTTGTTCATAACACAAGTGATATTGGACTATTGATTCGAATGGCGCACCGTAACTTTTGTCCTCTTTACTGGAGTTTCTAGCCTGTCCACGTCAAATTACCACTGTTCAAACATTTGAAAAAACAGTTTTTGTACACTACGTCTCTCGATATTTAAACTGTAGCAAAACTGTTAAATTATGAGCGTCTCTCGGGATTGTTAAATATTCCAGTTTTTCCCTCAAGTGCACCCAAAATATGACACCCCGTTTGCCCGTTGTTTTGATGAGCTGTGCTTACCATATCAATCACCAAGTTTTGTTTCGTATTGGTGGCATCGATTCACTCAATTCTTAGATATAATGTATGCGTAGGTGGACTTAGCGTATTGCACTAACTTCTCATTATTTGCACTGGGTATACATATAAATCGAATGCGGAATGTGTGATACATGAGGTGCATAAAGTGAGTTGTTTTCATATTAGGACTTAGTGACTTACTATTGTTAGGGTTTAGCAACTTGTAACGGTGCACGGATGTGTTTGCTCTACATGCAATAAGAGAAAATCACGTTAAAAATTTCGAACTACCCGGCAGTTACACAAGAATCCAATAGGCAATATCCACTTCATGGCAATTGCCTTGACAAATTGACTAAACTGATGCCAGCTTAATGGAAGTTTCAGTATCACCTTGAATGAGGTAATCAACTAGCCTAATAAACGTGGTTTTAAATGACTTACTTAAATTGCGCAACAAAAATGATGGATTGGAAAAACCGGGTTGCTTTCGCTGGTTCGAATCCAAGCGAAGTTCAAACAGTTCATAAATTAACGAGTCTACTCAGGTACTTATAGGCTAATGTATATCTGTTAACAAACCGACTGTTTTTTTTAAAGAATGGATACCTAAACAGTTCCGTCACTTCATCAGGGTGAGTATCTACTTACGTTTTCTATCTCGTTGGACTAAAGGGCAGACATGTATTATTAAAGTATATTCAGTTATACTTTCGCCCCAACGTGTAAGCAATCTTTATTTAATGAGTTAAACTTACTACCTAAACTACATATATGGAGTGGATATGTAAGACCTATCACAAAGTACGCGCTGGTTTCAAGCGTTTGTTTCACACATGAACAGCAAGCAGATATCATTAGAAAACAGTCATGGAAACATTCACTTCTGCGGGCAGTCCCTGTGATAAACAGAAAGAGTTTTTATATGAGTTTACCACGACCTTCACGTATATGAAGCGTAGGTATTGACCCAATGTCTAGTAATCAGCTTGTGCTGAACGATTATCGATCAAACTTGCAAAAAATTTTGTTCGTCTGCTGTCATTCTGACCGTTAAAGTTTCGAAGAATAGCATATGACTTAGGTGGAAAGTGATAACGCGTGGGACGCAGATGATATGAGGTCAATAACAATTCTGGTCAGTCGGGTTGTCACACTGACAAAGCAGTTCAGTGTTGAAATTGGCCAGGTGTAATACTGATGAACCGTTAAAAGGTGACACACAAATGTCTCCATTTGAAGGACAAGATTACTTTAACTCTTTTCCAATCTTCTTCAACACTGTTGAGATGCGAACACTATTATGTCGTTCTTAAAATGCTTATGGTGACAAACTCTGACAAATCTTGTGGAAAATATATTCACCAATCATCCATTGTAATGGTGTTCGTCAAAGATACGACAAAAACTCAAGTTTCTTGCACACTTTCTGCCTGGTATCAAAATCAGATGGATATAGTTTGTTCAAAATGCATAGATTCGGGTTCCGAACACACTGCAGTTAGTCAAGATCTACACCCTTCAGGGCAACACTCATGTTAACAGCATTTTTGTTATGCCGACCCACCGCAATAAAACAATGGTTGATAGTGACTTAAGTGCGGAGAAAATTGCACTAAAATATCCATAATTTAAATATGATAAAGAGTGAAGAGATGGGATTGCATTTTTTAAGACTCGTGTGCGAAGGTTGCCTATCAGTATAACCCTACAAACTTTGATTACCTGTGAAAAGTAGGCACTGGTTGCAAGACATCCACGCCATCATAACGGTCACTGACAGACAAATTAGACTTTGTGATTACAAACTGCATTCCAACAATTACAGAATATTCGTTTGAAATTTGGTAAGATTAAGCCAGAAATGTTCGGCCGTCGTGTTTATTGTGATTGTCAATCAATCCAATGAGAATAACATGACCTAACCAGCAGCACACCGGCCAAAAGCCAATCAAACAACTTGAAAAGTAGAATGCCACAATTTTTCTCCAGGATTGCTCTTCATTCTGGTATATTTAACAGAACATGTGGATTCATATCTGGAATTATTGGGCAAATATAGCGTAAGATCGTTCAGTGCGTGATACACTCAGTACATCACAGTTAGAGTATCGATTTTAACAAACAAATATGAACGAAGGAAAAGGAGTTTGGCTAGTCGATTTCGTCCACTTGTTTTGTGTACATCATTTATAGGGTTATGGCTTCATCGTGGGGAACAGTGAGAATGAATTGAAAAAGGACCATCTCCGCTTTGAGTCTTTTTATAAAGCTTGCCTAAATTTATCGATCGGAGTTTTTCACTAATGGGGACAGATATATATAATTATGGAAATCACGCAAGTGAGTCGATGTTCACGCATTTTAGCATCCGCTCTTTCAACAGGAAGAACTCCATCGGGTAAGTAGTTGATCGCTTGCCACAACCATGAAACTAGGCGTGCGTTTCAGGCGAATTCCGACCATTACACTATACCACTTGCGTTACTTTATCCTTTAAATCCATGATGCCATCCAGGATCCTGAGACAATCTGGTTATCTGCATTGTTCCAGTTGGTGTTGTTAGGATTCGCGCTGATCCGTGGACTCTATCCAGTCTGAGGTAAACTGGCCAAGTAACTCGTAAATAATCTTGTTTACATACCAACAATTACTTCGAAGCCTACCTGATGTTAACATAGTGGAAGTCATCAGTATCAAGCTCGTGTTCGTTTTAGCAACAACTGCACACAGCCATTTTAACCAAAAAATTAGCATCGTTGTGAAAAGTCTTTAGTCACTATTTGCACTCCTGACTAGTTTATATATATATATATATATATATATATATTTAAAATGCTCAAAATGTCACTCACCGCGAAACTTCCCCTTGATTATTCTGTCATCTTTCTTTGTCAGCCCGTCCAAGTATTTAATCCTCACAGACAACGACATGATTTGCAACCCACCTTAGCGTGAGTATAATGGTATAGTGTGACCACCGAACTGAATGTGATCGTCCGTTTGCCAAGCACCTTTGATAAAGGTGTGTAAGTGCATATGCCGACGTCACTTGTTTGAGCAACACGTTGAGAAAGCACTCCTTTTACCAATCAACAACCATCTGATCACTCCATCTATTTTCTGGCATCCTTTGCGTGGGCGTACTTTTAAGCTGGCAAGCGTGCGTGCACCCACATAAGAACGATGAGCACCGGTCTATTGGCGCTTCAAGGTTGATCAAGCAATGATGGGTAGAACGAGAATAGCTTCATTTCAGCATGGAGTAAGTAAACCCAGTCACAACGTGTGGACTAATGTAATTTCAGATCAGCGTAAATCAATACTAAAAAAAGACAATCACGAAATATACCATCTGCCCGGGGTAATCACACGTTAAATCGATTAATTTTAACATGCCAGCGCCATTTTACATTTAAGCTTGACGAACAACATCAGTACACCATCTCCTATACTGAACATGCCGGTTACTAGTAAAAATTGGCGTATTTCGGGTAATAAGTCGTAAATAATAAGTGAACCTACTGGAAACCTTCCCGCTTCAAAGATCACATAATGTAAACCGTGAGTATGATAACAGAGCAACTCATAACGGAAAAGCGGACAAAATCATTCATTTCATGTTGAAAATCCACATTCGACCTCCTCAACCAGCGGGCAACTTGAGCCCTACTCACAGCTGATCCCAACTGTCCGGTTTCTATAGACTTTTCAGTCAGTCTTTCTCGAAAAGAACCACTAGACTCGAGCTTTGCTCTTGTTAGGGACCGTCATTAATGTATATCCTTGCCATGAGTTGTCACCCTTGTGATCAAGTGTCAGTGACGTTTTTCAAGACCAGAATCTCCTACTGTTCATCGGTGATTACACAGTCACGGCATTCATGATATGTCCAGCACTGCAACAAGTTATAGGCCATGTAGTTGTTTATAGCAACTGGGTACTATGGGTAGCACTTCTTACATTTCGCAGAATGTCGCCGTTTCTAAACCGTGGAGAGTGTTGCTCTTGGGCAAGAAATCGAGAAGGAAATGTTTGATAGCCTTGCCAGAATATGTATTTAGTATATTTAGATATCCCCTTTCGCTTCCAATGGTTTCTACAACAGTTAAACTTCTCTCCGCTCCCCGTAACCTATAGCTGATGTTAGAGTTGAATTCAAATTTTTTAAAACCTCACAAACATGCGAACCGTTTTCATGAATTGACCTCAGAATATAATGTGTATATCCACGAAGCGATAAAATGTGATGAAACTATTTTCGACCGGCACAAATGTGTGAATGAATAAAACGGTAGGAAATGAGGTACAAAACTCCGAGAGTGATTTGTGAACGTTAACTTGGCTTAGTTAGGTATGACTTCGTCTCTGAGCCAGTGTTTTGGCCGTAACTCTTTCACTATGATGAGGATGGCATGGCCAAATTGGGCGCCGGTCGAAGTCGGGTAAGAAATAAACGGTTTGATACTATAGTAGGAACATACTTCAGAATTGTGGTTCCAGCGATGGTTTGCACTATTTGACAACGTGTGGCCTCTGAAAAAGTCTATTAACGGCTGATGAGTACTGATGAGTACATGACGGCTGTCGACTACTATGTTAATTTTAGACGACAGTGTATTCAACTAAACCAATACCTGTCCGGGAGTTGGGATACAAGACATGAAGGGTGACTTCAAATCCAGTAGAAAGTAGTGGAAAATGTTCCACAGTGTGTCATATTCGTTGCAGTGGGAAGTGAAAGTCATTCGTTCCTCATCTTTATAAGTTACTGTAAAAATTTTAAACACAGTGATGTTCAAAAAAACGGAATATATTCTTTTTCGTTTTTTTACCTGATGTGAGGTTTAAAAGAAAAATGTCGGAGGAAAATATTTAGTAATTATCGAAGCCGCGATGTATAGGACTCGTTGCCCTGTAAAATGTGATTTTATCGATGAAAGAGAATGTACCGAAATTAGGTGACTGATCAACAAATCGTGATCGTCACTATGGTGATTAGTCACCATATCAATATTTACACGGGTTGATACACTCTGCTTCTGTTTTGAAAGGTTGCACTACCATTCGTATGTTCCGCATCCCTTTCCGTGCCAAGAAGTAAGCTGTTTGTGAAAGGTTATGTTAATATATTTCACGTAATACGCAAGCTGCTGCATACTGCTTGCTCACGGCTTATTAACGATTTGAGGTTCCGAATGGTTCCACCTATCTTCAGTGGAATTTCAGTCAGATGAATTTACAGTTCACGGTAGAGTATCAAGATGATTTCGCATGAAGAAATTAACTAGCACATTGTCGTGAATCTTAGTTGATTACACAATCAAACGCGACAATTTTACTCCCACTGTTCTTCAAATTTCCTCTAGCCAAACATACATAATAGTCATTTCTTGATGGCTTTCCACTCATCATCCATTTACAAGAATTAAGAAACATTTAATGGCATTTCGTCGCATACCGTTTACTTCTTTGTAAAACTTAAGGTCACACCTGGGCTAAATGCCATTCGGTCATTCAGACCTAGAGAGGGACTGCCAAGATTATGGGAGGTCGAGCCAGCAATCACGTAACCGGAAAATGTACGTCCTTGCTAACTGACTATCGTTTTTTCTCACAAGCACACAGCACCTGCGTACTTTTACAGCTTAAATGCATTTTTACTTAGAGAACACTGGGTCACAACCGTTCAAGCACAGCGTTCCGTTTCCTCTGCCAGCTGCTATTGTGAATGTCATTAAGTTTTCCTTAAGCAGTCCTAAAGTTGACTTTGGTATTTTCAAGACCTGAGAACCTACGGTTTTCGAGTTCTTCATCCAGAATGTTCTCACACTCAATGCCACCCTCACCTTCTCTGTATTGGGCTCATCGTTACTAATGTAAAGATTGTTACAAATTATTGATTACAAATCTAAGTAGCAGGCAGAAAGTGCACATCACTTTGTCGTTGCTCTGAATGAGACATTGTTCATTTAGTGATCAACAGCAGATTCATGGTTATAACCACATACCTTTATTGTATGTAGCTTTCGTACAGAGAAGATGAGTTTGATTGACGACGTCGGCTGAATGCTCACCACTGACCCCATATACGCTAATACTTCCGAGGCCTGCTGTCCCCGCTACTGTCAAACTAACACATTCTAAAGATTTACGTTTACCAACGGCCTGCCCGCGTCCAACACGTTCATGACTCTCCTAATCGGATTTTACACAGTGACTGTTTATTCAAGTTGATGGGGGGCTGGTCACTTCAAATACTTTTGATCTCAGCCATCTATTTGAACCAACGTTTCGGTTAATCAACCCATAATGCACCTGATCCCACTGCCCTGATGCTTTTGTTTCGCTGGAGCAAGCAGCGCTAAAAACGACTGTCATTACATAAATCTTGTTGGTCACGGGCTAAGATCTTCTAGGTTACCTTGAAACCACGAAAAAGCCTATGCCCCGCTGTGAATGATAACATATTTTTGACCGGTCACATGTTATGCTCATCAGGCTTGTGGAGCTGTGTTAACAACGAACGTGTTTTCATCACAAAAGAGAACACTGATTTCGGGATGGTGTCCCAAAGCTATATGTGGCATATCTTGTTCATGTGTTAGTTTGTATGTTGTACCACCTGACCCTTTCTGCTACCTTGGCGTGGTGGTCAGCCTTGCGTGCTGTTTTGATCCGGAGGGCTGTGCTGACTGTGACTGCGGTCCTTGCGGTTTCAACCTTGTCAGATTGGCCGAAGATGAGCAGCCAGACAAAAAGCAGATGCGTGAGTGACTGTGGTCTTCTATCCATTCTTTTCTTCGGCTTTGTCGGTGTGTTGTATGATGAATGGTCTGCCTGGCTTTTCGTAGTTCAATTAGAATTTTGTTTTTCATCCCTATCTTCTCTGGAATGCACCAACCTGAACTCTTATACTGCAATGCCTCTTGTATTCCACTTCACAAATATTTCTTCCTAGTTTATATCTCGTCATTATAGCCTCTCTCTGCTTAGTTTCCGAGAGATAAGAGTTTCCTTTCCTTATTAGCCAATCAACTGGCTAACCAGCGTTGGCCGGCTGGACAGAAAGGCCCCACTGTCACACCTCCCGGTCTTATTCCTTCGGGTTTACACTGGAAATGTGGTGTGTTGGTGGAACTGCAACTGATGCCGCGCAAGTCAATTGCAGTGATGGCTAAGCGCAGGCGTCCTTTGGCTTCGGTCACTGTGACAGGTTAATCCGAATCGGATGCCGCCAACCGTGTTGTACCAAGTGATCGGATGTGAACACTCAGCCTCACTTAGGTCAAATTTGGCGGTGAGCTGAAAAACAACCATTTCATTCCTAAGCTACATAATCCCTGAAGTATATTGTGTTTATGTCCACACTTCATATGTAAAGTTAGTCTGCTCCGGTTCGATGTACATTCGCATAGAACCGATTATCCGGCTGACTCATCATAATTATGAGGGCATCAAGCGTGGTGTGATCGGTGGGTGGTGACTTAGCCCAACTCTCATCTCCTCTGACAAACAGAGAAATAGCATTACCTATTAGCAACCGAAAGCTAACCCTGATAAACAAATAGTTGTGAATGAATGAAGAAAGCAATGTTATTAACGGACATTTAGTATGTTCACGTTGGTACCAACTTTCAGATACTTTAGTCGGATCCGCTTGAAATTATTAACCTGTCAAAGTAGCTTAATAAGCTTTCATGGTAGAGGAGAAATGTTGCATAAATTTTTCGGTCCGCTTAATTCTCCTGATGGTAGGAAAGTGGAAAATCGTGTTGTGTTTTTCGTGCACATTCCTTGAATTTGATAGTGTTGGGTCACAGACGTGGGGGATTATATTTCCCATACGATTGCTTTCCTGTATCCCGTTGTACTGTGCGGTGTCCATTTGGCTCATTCGATAAAACTTATCTGCAATCGAAGTGGTCATCGCAAACCCAGTATGCTTGAGACCGTAGCTTTCAATCATTGGATATTAACGTGCAATTTGAGGCAAGATGCACAAACATTCGAGATAAAGTGAAGCTTTGCACGTTTATTTGGGCCCAGACTTGACATTAACGAATCACAATCGCCAGACCATGAGGTACGTGTCCATCAGTACCTCCATCCTGGGGTAATGTGAGGTGATCAAATCTATTGGCACGTAAATTGTTGAACAAGTGTCATAACTGGCACTCGAACAGATAAGGGCTTTCGGAACGAATTCAAAGGTTGCCCGTCCTTCTATTTAGATATTCTAAACGGAAACTAAATTGACCATGAAATTGAGGTTTGGGGCTAACTAACATAAAAATGAGACAATGCTCGCTTCCGCCTGCTCACTTGCGCCATATAAATGGAACGCGAACTGAAATTAGTGAATCTGTCACAACTCCAGCAAGGGGTCGTGTTACCGATGTTTTTTGTATACATCTTGCTGACCTACTATTCTCTGCACAGTGTGCCTAATATATATAGATATCTATATATGCACTTATATATATATATATGTATATGTTTACATGTGAAGTAACCGAAAAAAAGAGGCGCACAGTGAGTGATGAACGATTTATATTGACATTTTAATTTCACGCTAAGATCCGTTATCAAACGGAAAAATGTACGGAGTGAGATTGTTGGTGTTCCGCTCACTGTGTCCGCTTATCGATTGTCTTCGCCCGTTTATCACTTCAGTGCCAACGATGCTGACGTAGTGGCTGTCTGTGTCTACGTGTTGATTGCACGGATTCCGCGGATAGAGAGCTTCCAGTACAAGTCGTTCCACTTCTATTTTTGCCCACGCGACCACTTTCGTATAATGTGTTGACCTCGTGACCTGAGACTGCACCGCGTTGCCATACTTGTGATCTACGGGCGGCCCTTCGTATCGCTAATTTGTGTTCGTGCTCGCGTGGGCGCAGCCGTTTTCCTGTCTCTCCCGCACACTGCTGGTCACACCTTAGGTATGGAATCGCGTAGACCACGCCAGACTGTGCGTGTGGTTGTACATGATCCCTGACGTTCACTAGAGCTGAACGGAGTGTGGAATTTGCCTTGTGTGATATTTGGATGTCCATTGGCTGCAGCATGCTTTGTACTGCTTCAGATGTGCCGTGAATATATGGCACAATCATTCGCATTTTAGGTTCTGCACGTGCGCTTCTTGTGGACCCTCTGATAGAAGCTAATTGGGTACCCGTTGGAAGTGAACAATTTGAACAGGTGTTTTTGTTCTTGTCTTCTGTGTACGGTTGAGCTACAGTGCGTGTCTGCACGTCGAAATAATGTTCCCACGCAGCTTTTAAGTTGGTAGGCTGGATAATTGCTATCGAGCCGGGGAATGACATCACTTGTTGTCGATTCATGATAGACAATAGTTTCAAGCTTGCCACCAGGTCCTCTTAAGGTCGATACATCGAGAAACGCGAGACGTAAATTTTCTCCTTCTTGTGTAAAGGTTATCTCGTCTATTACTATATTCAAACAGCTATGGAGCTGGTCAGACTGAATCCGAGGTAAAGCAACAAATGTGCCATCCACATATCGAAGTCAAACCTCAGGTTTGAATGTCTGAAAGGTTTCAGACCGGAAGTGTTTCATTACGGTGTCTGCAAGTAATCCCGATATAAGTGAGACCACTGGTGTGCCTGTGTTCTGAAAGCTAACTCGGCCGTCAAATTGTGGGTGAGTCCCCACGCAGAGTTCCAGTAACTGAATCAATTCTTTCGGAGAAACATTCGTCCTATCGTGGAGGCTGTCGTGATCACTTATCGGGAGATTTGAACTTTCTATCGTAAGGTTCTGTGGTATGTTAGTGAAAAGCGACACAACAACGAAGGAACCCAGTGTATTCGTCCTCGATATATACACGTATATATAGTGTTCTTCTATCTGCAGACGATACCAACGATTAATCCATGTTCCAACACTACGCACTTCTCCCTTCCTTTCGACTGCCCGCACAAAGTAACATTTCCTGTCAACTTGCTAACTGTGGCGGGGCCATTTATTTGACCAAAAGTTTAATAAAGAGTCAATTTTGATGGTGAGCATTCAGTTAACCTCGGCAACAGCGAAGTTCAGGTGGTTTCGTTGTTTTTTTTCTAGAAAAGGGGATGGAAATTCATTTCACTTGGGACGGCTGCGATCAGTTCAAAGTGATGTTCAATTGAAATAAAGGATTGCCTGAAAAGTTGGACATTAGTTAGAACTATTTATTGCATTACTAGAAATCCATCAGATTTTCTTTTACGTTTCGTCCTTTTGAAACACATTTTTTATTCAGACGTTCTTAAGCTTTTTAAGCACGGTTTATACCTGAATGCAAAACATTTAAAGTATACCTTAGCACACACGTTTTCACAGACAGTCTGTTTCAGTGTGATCAATATGTGCTGATAATAAACTGCCACTCAGAAACGGTAACGCAACTCCTTAGAACAGCAATGATGAAGGTCAGACGTGCAGAGGGCCGAATGGACGTGCAGGCAAACACACTGTCACCAATTTAATGGTACTGCTTACAGTCGTAATTGGAATCAAAGGAGCAAATGTGACTCTTGTAAAAATTAAGTGTGCACTTATGTACCAGTCTTGTAATTTTCCAATCATATCTACATTTCTACGATAGGCATCGTTCGTACGATACCTTAGCCCCATGAATGGCAGAATATTTTCAGTAAAATATGATGTGCATTGCTGCACAGTGTACCAAAAATGCTGTTTTAACTTCAAAAGAACAAACAGACGGTACAAATGGTGCTTGCTGCGTTCCCCGAAGACAATCAACTAACGCTTGCTAATTCTGAGACGTTCATCTTTTATTGATATCCTTTGATCTTTTGATCACTCTTCCAAAGCTCAAAAGTTTAGCAAAGACTGCAGCAAAAATGCGTCAACTGAAATGTCAATACTCCACAGTCGGCCGGGTGACCGAATTAATCATAATCTCAGAGGCCAACTATGGACGTACATAATCGTGAACCAACTGACCTGGCTTCGTATCACTAGGTTTCCAGTGATTGGCTGGAAATACGGCTTTCCCGGGGCTCTGATTTTTTGCCATCTACAGTGAAGTGATGAAAATCATGTTATCTCGCCAAAAAACGTGTGCTTTGAGGGGGCCGCGCCGGGCAAGAATACATACCACAGGTAGAAACAGCGGGACGCTCTGGTGCTGGTTCACTCCGAACCTACCGCACCAAACAACAGGGTCAAATCAAGTCAACAGTGATCATCTGATATCCCAGTCTGAATTACGTGAGGATAATAATATTAACATCGATACTCACAATAGCAATAGTAACATCGTTAATTACCTTGTGGTTGGCTGTGGTTGTTTAGTTGAATGAGATTAATCTGTTGAATTTGTTCGTCCTAGTCCTGTCACAGGTTAATAGCTTGTTAAACCTTATGACTGTTTGGTTAAAAGTAGCAAACGACTCCCCATAGTTATCTAGACTTCAATACTTCATCTTCCTGTTTAACTGGTAAATTCGGCTGGTCGAGATAATGTCCTTGCTAATGACCAGCACTTTCCAATGTGTGATGCAACTGACATTAATTGATATTTCCACTCATACATAACTTTTATATCGGTTCTCTCGGAGATCAGGGCTTTTTTGCTCACATTGATTTCGCCACTTCATGGACATTCTGGTTAGGGTTTTTGAACGGTTCAAATGGTTACTAGAACCATCTCCAATTTTCTATTGGTCCACTAAAACATACGCTCGCCTAGTAGGCAGCTCGCTCGTTTTATTTTCACCTCCATTTTTCTTCGGACTGGTGCAACAGTATATTGTTTTCAGTGCGCCGTTCATCCTATATAGTGGTCCCCTGTGAGGTTTGATTCTTGTATTATATTGAATTGCGTTGGGTTTAGTGTTCACGTGACATCACGCACTATTCTGCCTATGGTGCTTTACAGTTGAATTTTTCAAGCCAAACATTACTGAGGTTTGTTACATCTATCTCACCTTCTTGTATCACTTAGTTTCATGTAAGATCACTGTCTTTATCGTCTCAGACTGTGTGATATACTAGGCTACAACCATCGACATTGATTCGCCCCATATACATATAAATATGTCCGACCAAGTTTTGTTCCATCTTTACGAGTGCGTACAACAGACCATTTACCTATCGAAATGGATAGGTCAAGCATACAAGCATAGTAAACTTCACAGTCACTCTGATTACCGAAGTACAGAAAAGATTTGTCGTTTCTCTATATGCAACAATACTTTGGAATTCGAGATAGCAACAGCTGCATTAAAGAGAGGCGTTTGGCTATTTAAATTTAAATGTCAAACGAGAAAAATATATGCTGCATCACAGTGGCTTCGTGTCATTAAAATGCGTTTTATGATGAATGACGAAACTTTCTAGTGTCTGTTTGTTTGTGACGTAATTTGTTTGTGTCACCTACTCCACGATTTTGGTTCGCAACCCTCGCACAGTCCAACTTACTTAGGATGACCCGCATACCATCGTTATTCAAAATGATACGGGATATATCTGAACGGGCACAAGTAGTTTCACCCACAGGGTCGGAATCTTATAAGAAAATAACAACGAAAGAATAATAGTTCGTGTTTTCCCAATATAATTATACAGATGACCCTGAAGTAGCTGATCTGGTTCACTACTGATATATTGCAGAGGATAATGCAGGGTGAGATGATGGCTAATAGAGCTCAGTGGCGTGAATGTTGTCGTTGTTTGGCCGAGTTGTCTGTGAAGTGAGTGCATTTAGTGACGCGGGGCAGTGAAAGCCGTGAGGAAGCTGTCTCGCTGATGACGCCTTACTCTCACTTACAGCTCCGTTGTTTGTTTGCAGGGTGTAGGCACCTTGATGTTGAATGTTTGAATATAGACATAGTTATTTTCAGTAGTTAGGTCCTTTCCCGTCCACTTCTTTTTTCCCTCTCTCTTTCTACGTAGGGTTTGCTTTTTCTCCATGGTTGTGTGAGAGTTAAGCATTGGTGTGAACCACTGATGTATTGCTGTCTATGATGATGCAGGGGATTTCTGTTGACATAATTTGAAAATCACCCATAAATGGTCTCCGATTTCAAATTTTTATAAAACTTTCAACCAGTAAATCGTGAAAAGAATCACTACATTCGATTTTCCTTTTTGTTACTGTTCGTCAGTATTGCCCAGTCCTGCAAGGTGGATTTAGAAACTCATTTCACGTTTTTGCACGCTACTGTCGACAAGCAAATGTAGCTGAGCTAGTGTATATGACAGTTTAAGTGATTCTAATTTGAGAGCAACGACGCAGCTCCCAATATGGTTAATTCCCAAAAAATTTGGCTGGTGTTCAAATCTGAGTTGTGATACGGATAGACACTACCGATAGGCTCTAATAAGAGCGAATATTTGGTCTAATGTTTTTCTATAAAGAGGCTAGCCGGAAAGCTTGCTAGGATTGGAAGAATATGGTCAGATGTATGTAGTATTCGAAATTTTTGCAAATCATTGTCTATATATGATCGGGCTGCCTGTACTTTCCAATAGGCAGTTTCAGAATAAACACCATTGGCTGATCTATTTCCGAATTGCTTTTTATGTGCACATATGTTTGATTCCATCAAACGGAATATACACCAAAGCTTATCTGAATGAACGAGGATGAAATCTTTGAGTGTGTAGATACTGAGCATAGCAATTCATCTTGTGATAGACCCATTTGTGACTCAAAACTTGCTTTATCTTGAAAACTGCAACACATTTCGGTTCTCACCTTTCACAATTAAAAATTTGGGCACAAATGCATCACGTTCTTATGCAAAGATGCGGTAAATGAACAAAATTTATCCCAGAAAACGACTGCACACCCTGTTTTTTTTTAGCAAATGGAGGGATATTTATTCCGACTGGCCCTTTAACAAAGTGTGCTGGTTAGTTCAGTGCTGTCTCTCGGACAGACCCGTACGATTCCGTCATAAGTTTTAGGAAGTTTTGCAGGCCGGTTAACTGCTTCGAATTGCAGACGGTCGAATGCAGATAAAATCGACGACGACGAAAATTCAAATATATATGAAATTTTCGGAGCCTAGATGGCTATGAAATATTGAATTTATTTATTAGTAAAAATTACCTGAAGTAGCACCTACATTTTGAGATTACACTGTGATCCATATCTCCCGGATTGTCCAGTCTTGCTTGAGTTTTACTTTCAAACTCTCGCCTAGAGTACAGTATACCCCATATAGTAAAAAATCCACTTGAATCATAGAACAAAACCGTAATGAACAACTGTTTTCGATAATTCGTCATCAGATCACCATAACTAGACTTTCGACGAATTCAAAGTAGTATATAAACAGGACACAGAAGTTTAGCAGATTGCCATTGGACCGCACCAAACATTACAAAACTTATGAGCACCTCTATGTTAGTCACTTAGAAAACAAATCACCAGTGTTACTGATGAATGGCATTAGGTTCCGCCCACTGTCTCTTCAGTCCATAACTCTGACGTAACTATGGGTGGAACCTCAAACTATTCATCATTAGCACGGGTGTTCTGGCGTTTGAACGACCAACCTATTGATGCTTCGAAGTTTGTAACACTCGATGTCATCTGATGACTACTTGCTGAACTCCTTTGAGTTATTTACACTGTTGTAATTTTGCTGTGCTTATAAACTGTACTGATCCGATGATGAGTTATCGTAAGCAATTCTGTCAATCAAAACTGCTCCGGAACATTTATGCATCGACAATATAGTCAAGTTACGTTTTGAGGGTAACACTCTATAGCGATGACAGGCTGATTCGTGAAAGCGTCTTCTACCTGACCGGCACTAATCGGTGTTCCACATCAACAAGTATTCATACCGTGTAGGCTGTTCATTCAGGAATTGTTTAACACGTTGTTTAAAATGCTCCTAATTCTTGTTGGAGGGAGCATTCTCTGGCGTTACACGAGATTCGAAAAAAGAAGCCTCCAACCGAGTTGAAGTCAGTAGGACCAGCACTGTTTAGACCTAGCTGAATCCAATGTCACAAAAACGAAGGCTCCACTTTGTCAAAACTGTCATTATCCGAAAGTTCAAACCTATTTTACTGGTTTAAATCAACTGTTCGAAAAGGTATCGCTAACATTGTAGTGATAAAGACTGTGAAGGTTGAAATCTGGACTCCTACTTTGTCCCTGTTTATATATAGTACGTTGGAAATACAGAAAAAATATGCCCGGATCTTATGTTATCAGGTTGGTGGTTTCAATATTCTATTTCTTAATGAGTCAGGGATGAGTATGGTTCTCATGCACAAGCCTCCGGTAAACCAAAGTCTACGATAAACATAACAACAATATTTCCAACAATAATAGTAATCTGTATTTTTGTAATGAAATTGTCCCTTGTTTAAACTAGTGGTTAAAGTCAACAGAGGTAGGTTTTTGTAACGTGTTGACTCTATTGGAAAGTATCTATCAATAGTTTGTGTTCCTTACGTTCTGTTTATAGTTCAGAAATCACTATCATTGCTAAGATTACTGGTAATGGCAATATTGATAACAGGATAGCTTTGTGAGTAGCCAAATTCAGTGTGAGGCTTAAAAAGTTTAGTAAGTTATTAATTTCATCAGTAATACAGAAACGTTGCTTATGTAAGAGATGGATTTCTATTTTAACATAGGCCATAGCCGTGAGAAGACTACTCATCGAACTGTCTGCAGGAAATCATATTAAAACGGGAAAGTCGCTTCAAATATCTATTAACTGTGTGAAATATTACTGTAACAAACTCGCGAATACAGCAGATGAACCGTAAATCTAATTGGAGGGCGCATGTTAGCTGGTAAATCGATGTACTAAATGAGGAGGAATGATGTAACTTCTGACATCATGTATGGAGTCTTTACTTAATATAAGCATTTCATATCGAACTAACAACAAGACTGATAAGAATGCCTAAATTTTTCCAATGCAGCCTCGTCTATTTGATGAGAATTTGTACCGGCTATGCTGAGTTATTGGGATGTCCTTATACGTCTGTATGTTGACCTAGATATCCCCTCACCGCACTGATCGTAGTTTCTTCACGGAAGATCACCGATTTCTATGAACTTTTATCATTTTCTGTGATCGTAACACAAAGGACCTCGTAGGATATTTTATCAAGAAGTGCCAATCATACAGTTTCATTTATGCAACAGAGCATTTTTTTCGTTCACCTACTAGATTCAACAACTGAGTAATGGGACTTGAAAAATCCTGTCTATTTTCACCCAAATACACTCAAACATTCGTTTTGTCCCTATTCGTGTAACAGAGTTAAGGATTAGGATATTTGTTAGTTGATTTGAAGAACACCAACGAAGTCTGATACACCTGAAAAGGATAAATCCAGTGCCCAGGTTATTCGAAAATTGCTGATATCTTGAGACGTTTGTTCCATGTATGGGACAGTGTTGGTAACTTTATATTCCACAGTGCACTGTACACTGGATTAATAACCCTGTGTAACCACGTTTTTCTTTAATAGCTTGCTTCTGACCATTAGTGCACTGTCTCTGGTTTTTGGTCTCTGCGTACGCTGCAGAATTCTGTACTCTGTTGAGCAACTGTTTATGCATACCAGATAAGTTTGATGTAGTATGTTATTATATTTCTGATGTATTATGAGGATTCATAATAATATGATGTAACTGACTAATGTCATATAAGGTTGTTCGAGAACGGATTTTACTGAGCTTATTAATGTTTGAACGCTTTTACTTCCGTTAGCTCAGTATCGTACTGATTGTTGGTGAAGAGTTCTTTTAGTAGATTTGCATTCACCACCAGCATTCCAAACTTATCATTTCCCGTCAGCTCACTCTTACTTAAAGACTGACAAGGTTTTGGGAAAACCGGTATATATATATATATGTGCATTACCAAGTTGTCACATATTTAATTTAGTCTCTTGGATAGTTTGCTATATCACTATGCAAAATAACTACTTGTCTATCTCCCCTCCAAACCTGGTTGCCGGTTTTCGTGGTTTTTGTTCATCTCTTCCCAGCTCAGTCAACAGAGTTCGCTGAATGGTCATTTGGTAAGCACACTCTCCCACAAACGTTCCCAAATAACTTTGGAGAATTGATTGATTTGCGTTCAAAGTGGGATTATGTCTGTTGTAACCATTTCAGTCAACACCGAGTTGAAATCCCAATCCTTAACGGACCATCACCTTGGTGATTTTAGAAATCTGCTCTTGCGGATCTCACGCGTTTTAGCATAAGCATTTTCCCAGGTTTGTTCAGTAACTCCTAAGGGTGAGACCAGAAATTTAATTAAATAAACCACTAACCAGCCCCTCCAAAAAGCATCATTAGATTTTACCAACGCTTTGGTTACTGCTCTCAGGTGACGTATATTGCGAATGGGAGTTGAACTGTGTTCACGCTTTTAAGGGGCAACCTTATTGGACGATGCACGTTTGAGTTCACATTGGGTAGGACTGTAATAGTATACCAACTGTATGCCACATCAGAAACTTGCAACATTTTAACGGTGCGTGACTATAAGATCTAGACGACGCTGAAAAATTTGTAAGTGGCATAGAGCATGTGGTTAATGAGATCATTTTAAAGGAAGGTATATTGGAAGGGTGAAGCATGAAGTCAGTCTGAGTGTACGTAGGTTTCATTCATCGTTAGACTCCAAAGTTGACGTAAAATGTGTAAAATATTTTGTATTACTTATAAGTAGCATATAATTTTAGGAATGTTTCTGATGGACACGTATTCACTCCACAGATGATCCAACACAGCCACCCTAACCACGCTATTTTGAAAGTGCTTGTTCAACGTATAACCTGTCTAGACACATAAAACAAATAAGATGAATAACGACCTTGTTGAGGCAAGAGTTCGGCATATACTTGGCATACACACATTTTAGTTACTTTGGATCAACCGTCATACTTGTCAATACTTTTTTCTCGGCAAGACAATTTTATTCGTCGTTTTTGTTCATGATGCATTACTAACGGTTTATCTAACGTCTATCCCTGTTTGTCTGTTTGCTAAAAACTCCCATAATTTCTCGCTATATTGAGGTGTTAGATTTTGCGACAACAGAAACTTCCTTTTTTCCATTCGTTCGATGCATTTTTGAGGCCACTATTAGCAGGTACCACCCACATATTTCTTTGGTTCACTCGAGTGCCAGGTTGACTTGTTAATTGTACATGTTGGTACTAATAACTGTGGAAGCAGTAAAGGTGCAGTTACAAGTATCTCAGCAATCTGTCTCCATGGAATTGAATAAGGGCGCAACAACACCTAAAATCATCTAAGCTTTCCATACACTTCATGACTATCGATGTCTGGTTTCTTCTATTCGCATCCGGTGACACCAATAGGTAAGTAACGAAGCGGCCGGAAACCGGATAGTTTGTTATGAACACCCAGAGAATTTCACTGTCCAGGGTTTAAGTTAGATGTTAAGGCTGACTAGCTGTCTTCCGCTCCCACAGTTTTTGCTGATAACTCTGCCAACTGCTGCATGGTGAAAGGTGGAGAAATAAAATCCTGGCCTAGTGAACTGGAATGGGCCAACGACGGCTAGTAACCGTAGGTCGGATTTGCCTTCAAGTTTGAAGAACCTTTAGCCTAAAGTAACGGTGGCTGGAGACCCTAGGTGAGAAAGAGGCTAATCGAGCTCATTGGTGTGAAGAGTGTCATTGTTTGGACAAAATGTCCGTGAAATAAGTGCAGTGAATGACGCGAGACAGTGAAAGTCTTGAATAGGTCGACATCTTGCTTTCATCTATACTTCTTTGGTTTGTACGCAAGATGTAGGTATCTTGATACCGAATGTTTGGAGTACATATACAGCTTCTTTTTAGCTGACAGTTCTCGTCTATGACTTTTCTATTCCATGGCATCAACAGGAACCATCGATGTATTGTTGTCTGTGGTGATAACCATAATGAAGGTGAGGATGAGAAGGGGGAGAAGGAGGGCTATCAGTGGACGCTCATCACATAACTCTCGTCATTTTCCTATCCCTCTTCGTGCCATACTACTTTGAATAATGACAACGTTTATCAGTTAAATATTCACTTAGTCGAAGGAAATAAGCCAATTTGTTGCTACGACTTGTGGTTCTGCATTTTCCATTTCTTGAGTCTCGGTCAACCAAAAAACGCCTCCTGTGGTATTGCATGTATCTGTTTACCTTAGCAGGCTCTGAAAATCTGTTCAGCCAACATGTAGATTTTTTACTACGATTATGCTTGCTGTTGATTCGCGACGAACGAAAAAAACATGGGGCTCCTGCAAGTGCTACAGACAATGTGTTGACAAAAACAGGGGCCCACAAACTTGCCCCCGAACGCCAGGCGAAATACCAACACACCATGTCAACCTTGTGTTTGCAAAGACGTGAACACAATCAGTGTTCACTTCACTCCATTACGGAATCCTCCTCACTGATGGATTTTGTTAAGTACCGTTGAATTTAATTGTTCGCATTACTGTTTAGTAAGGCACCGGGTTTTTCCCCATACGTCCGCGAAATGACTAAATTGATCCGCTTGTTAACTCACTCGAAGACCTTTAAGCCTACTTTTTCCACCGGTCAACAGGCCTAATGAGAAACGGAAGGTACATGATACATGAAGTATGCTAACGGTGTACAGCACTCGCGATCTTCGAAATGTGCGAAAAATTACTTTATAAACTCTAGTATTATTTACTGACGATCGCTTTTAGTCTTCATCTAAATATACATATATGTGCACAAGCATAAATGTGTAAGTATATGTGTGTATCCAATTGCATATAGACGCGCACATACTGGTGTTTTTGTGGGTGTATGTAGCTACGTAGGTGTATGCATATTATTGCGTATTTCTCTGTACGTTTCCGAATGAAAATATACACAAAAAGGGATGCAATCATGCATATTCATGTTTGTATTTTACATCGTATATATATATATATAACGAATGTTGTTTACAGCAAGGCTGATAGCAAATTACTGAAACGTATGCCTTCGAAGGTACCACTGAACTGTGATCTACTGAACTCTCTCTAACCAAGGACAATGTTTTGAGCAAAGTTGGTTGCGATACATTTTCCGGAGCAACCAATGGGTAAATATACCCTCTGGAAAATCCTATAATGCGTGACTGTGAATAGAGCCATGGGTTTATTCCAATGACACCGAAGAGTCATAGCTTTCTTCAGTTTGCCCGATCCACACTGTCTATATCCAAATCCAGGGTGTTCTTCTGGAACACGATCTCGTAAACGTAGTTGCGGCGTTTGCCAGACCTGTAATTTAAACTGCAAGCTTCAGAGCGTTGCTGATAAGGAATCCTACGATTGTTCCTCATCTGATTCAGCGCACTTCCACCAAACATTGGTCGAATTCTACACAGTTCTTCTTGAACGTTCGGCAAATGATTAGCGTTCAGCGCTAGGTTAGTGTTGTATCTCTATTCGGGTTCAATCAAAAGTAGGCCTTACAGGCAATAACAGCGGTAAGAAAAACACGACCCCATAGGAGCGCAGACTATATTGTCAGAATTACTAGCGGTGGCGTCATTTCTAAGCGCGTGAATTGATGGGCCGTTGGTCGTTGAGGTCGTGACCACTCAGGACGCATCTTGAATCTTGGCACGAGTGTGGGGCACACAGGCGGCATTGACATGTACGCAACAGTTAGCGCTCCACACACGAGCGGGCTAGCTGCCGTGCAACCTTGATCCGCTGCATGGTGTAATATGAGATTAGAATAAGTGATAAGTGCAGTCTTTCTTATATCAAGAATGTTCACTTTGTCGTTATTACGAGTACAAGGATTGACTCACAGTCACGTGGTCTGAACTTTTGGCGTATGCGTTCTGCCCACGCACTGCGTCACATATTGTATAGGGCACCGGGGAGACAACTAGTCACTCTGCATGATAGTGATGACGGTGGCAGTATCAACAATTTAATGGGACCAAATTCCATCACGCGTGCTTTACAGCCACAGACTATCTGCTACGTATCACAATGCTTGGTCTTCCATGATTGTGTTCATTTTCGTCACATAATCGTCCTTGCTCATGATGGCGAGACCAGAACATTTATCCGGTTTTATAAATATCAATTACATTTATCTTAGTTCTCTCAGGGCTTGATAGTGTTCCTGTTTGAGAATACATTGCTGACGGATGGATGCTGATAAAAGTTGGTTAAAAATGCCCACCAATTCTGCACGGAACCAGCTCTTCTCATCAGAACATATGGGCGAAACATCCTTCAACTGATCGTACGTATATTGAAATTGCGCTTGCGTATTCCGCTTGTTAACGCTTGAAATTCACTCCCAAGGAAAGGACACCCAGGTGCCTCTCTGTGAACTGAATTGACGATAGATTGTACATATGCCTTAAGCCAACATTGGGAAAACACTCATACTGGCTGCCCGTGAGAGAGAGAGAGAACTCTGTAGAGGACGAAGATTTTTTACTATGGGGTTGCAGGTGGTTTCTCCCCGATCTTTCCATCGTGAACCAATAGGGGGTGGACAATATTTTTACTTCTCCAGCTTTGTCCGAATAGCATTCAAACCTGTTTTAGTTAAGACCGTAGTTCATAGGACCAGGCGGATTTGCATATCTGATGAGCTGCAGGCATAGCAAGATATGCTAACAGAAACGTTACTGGCAAGTGAATATCCTGAAACTTTCATCGAGACTGACAACAAGATGGGCAATTGCAATGTGCCAGTTCAAAAAACCTAGAAGAAGGATGTATTTATATTCCAGCAACTTAGAAAGAAGCATCTAGTTAATGAAATCAAGCGCAAATTGAAGTCTGCATTATCCCACACGCATGTGGCTGTTCAACTACGCTTGGTTCGAACCACCAAAGGTCTAGTCATTCAAAATCAATAACTCAGCTGATCTAACTATTCTGTCTCCCACGTTTCCCACCAGCTCCCATACAGTTGCAGTGACGTTTACATGAGCAGAACAGACTGAAAACTACCTCAGTGAGTATCAGAACACGTCCCGAAATAGTTGAAACAGCTTACGACAATCTGAAACCGGTGAACCCGTTGCTGGAAATCCCGCATCGCCGATCGCTAAACACCTCACGGTAATGGGTCACCAAGCTGACCCACTTGGCTCGGTCAGAATATTGTTACCCAATCAGAACCCGAAGCTACTGACCTTTAGGGAAGCCACGTTGGTCAGACCGGAGCTTTGTACACAAAAGCGTTGAAGCACCCCATCGGGTTGCCGTGATAGTGATGAGGCAATACGTAGTGTGATTGTATGTCTACCTCTAATGGTCTGTTGTATGTAACCTATATGTTTTGCGTGTGCGACCGATCAGAGTGACCGAAATGTTAACAAATCACAACATGTCATCTTTCTGCACTACTTGGTCACACGGAAAATAGTTCACATTCACTACCTACCACCGACCTCTCTTACCGGTCCCTCTGACCATTCCACACAGTTAACTAACAGTTTTACCAACTTCCTTGTTTTCAGGATGCACCTTCGAAACGTAGTTCATATATGTCGAATGTTTGATATGTGGACGTGTTATCCCATCTAACATCAAAACAGATGGTGACAAAGACCGTTGTAAGTCCAGCGATTTCTTTCGTATGGTCAAGCTTTGAAGTGGACATAGATCTTTCATACTCGGTTCGTACTCTTCCAGCAGTGATCAAAATCTTAACACAGGTAACAAACCAGAATCTTTTAGTATAACACGTGACACAATACATAAGTGGTTTGCCAGTGCAATGTTAAAATAGTTATAGCGTCGAAAAGAAGCTCTTGTCGTGATTACCAGATACCCAATATTTGCAAGTCGTCATATTTGCAGTTCTACAGCATCACAGTTGCATTCGCGATAGCGTTGCATTGATGACCCCGAGTCGGTAGTGTGCAGTTATATGTTGAGCATGTGGTGCGAAACTGTAAACTGTGCACAATGGTAGTGGACATGCCCATCAAACATAATCTGGTCTATGGCCTAGTGCTCATCAACAACTATCCCGTGTCTACCCTGATTTTACGAGGCCGCAAGATGCATCTTCTTAATTGTTAGGTTAAGTCGAACTATTTCTGAGGAGACGACTAGGAATTCTACAACATCGTTCAGGTCTTTGGCGATAGTGCGAAATAGTCAATGGAACTGCACTTCAGCAGTTGTCGCGATGAGCTCTCTTGCCTGAGGAACAGAACTGCATGTGTAACGCTCACCAGAAGGAACAAGTATGATTCTCGTACTTCACTGGCAAAGTCCTCTATCGCGTTCAAGTTGGGGTCTTCATTTGAACAGACTAATTGAGACGGTGTGATTCTGAAAGTCATGCCAGCCCAATAATCGGCTACTGACTGGTATCCTCCACGACAACTCTTCATTACGGATCACTACCACGGAGCCAACAGTAACCTTAGATTGTGGCAACAAACTTCGCAACTTATCACATTATCATAGCCACATAAACTTTCGAGCCCTCATGCAACCCTGGATAATTTAAACTGCATGGCCCTATCCGCTAAGATATTGGAACACTGAACCTTCCGGTTTGTTTGGGACTGCTTAAAAGTCTAATCAGAAACGTTTCATCGTGTTTGGCCTACAATTCTCGAAGCCTGGTGTGGTAATCCAGGCTCCCAGAGTAACCATTTAGAGAACACAGCGAGCTTTGTTTAGGACCACCAATGGGAAACCGCGAAATCACAACAAAGTGTGTCCTTATTTTCCCGATGTTATTCATCTGGCAACTGCCAATCAGACGAGCCCTCTGCGATTCAAGCACGTGAAAAAGCCAACTGGTTGGTTCATAACTGTTTCGTATCTTGCAGTCAACTGATTCAATTAATGTTATGAGCAAAATTGCTTGTAGTTCGAAACCACATAACCGTCTAGTGTTTTGATTGTTTCGTGCCTCATTTTGGTAATCCTGCGTAACTGCTGTATTCGGTCGCAAAGTATATTTTCGTGATACTTTTAAATAAACTCTGCTTCGTGCACGTGTTAATTCTTCTTGCAACGTCGGTGATAGGCAGTTAGTTAACGCTGTTGGATTAAATTTCAGCTGCAGTGCTCTGCAACATGAACTACGCTTAGGACATTTCTGATATATCCCCAGTACCGTTGGACATCACATGAGCACTGTTCATCCTCAGTGAGTCCAGCCCTTGACTTCACTCGTTATTTTGTATCCAGATTTGTTGTAGCTTATTTGTTTTTTCCCTGTCTCTCACGGTCTCCTGTTTCCAGTGCATCAGGGCAAACATTTGACCTCAACAATCTTCTGACATGTTGTTAATTCCACGAATTCGAGTTACTTGGATCATACTGACGGTTTCTGTTTCGGCTAGAATTCGTCACCTTGCAGCCCTCCAGTGGGTTGATGGACACAACGATGGACACAAAGAGGTACGTTGAAATCATGTGTGCGTTTGCAAAAAACAAACCGGGTTGGCACCTGTGTCATGCCCAACACCATCAACCAAAACAGAATTTACATTAGATACTGAAATACGGAGTACTTCTCAATGTCCCACGTGTAACCAGCTTGTTTATCCACTCTCGTCAGGTCGAAGGCGCCGGATTCGATGGTATACACTGTAACGCGGCGTGCTGTTGACGCCATTTTGGTTTTCGTTTGTGTAAGTCGTGTGCATGTCTTACTGAGCCTTTGGCTCACGTTTGTTTCTGTTATCTCCTTTTACAGGAATGTCGTTGGAACCCCGTACTTCTGAGGAACGCTGTCCCCTGGTGTCTCCACGTTGCACAAAGTGGGTTTACGGGTGTAACGGGTACACGAAGCCAGAACGTCCGGCTTGCCTGTTACATTTTGGCGACCCTGCCAGGATGGTTTTAGTCAGCTTGTGTCGACGTGACCAACTGATGCTTAAACCATTACGAACTCCTGGTTATCACAGTTTGGTTTGATCAGGCATCCCTGGGTCCGCACGTTGCAATCACACACAGTTCACGTACGCACACACACAACGCAACCTCTGCGCACGTACCCAATGTTCTGTGACACCACTGGCACTGGCCGGTTCACGTAGGCCTTGGAACACTGGGGACAGTGTTCATCTGAGGAGGGTGCATTGTAACGCAGCGTGCTGTTGACGCCATTTTGGTTTTCGTTTGTGTAAGTCGTGTGCATGTCTTACTGGGCCTTTGGCTCACGTTTGTTTCTGTTATCTCCTTTTACAGGAATGTCGTTGGAACCCCGTACTTCTGAGGAACGCTGTCCCCTGGTGTCTCCACGTTGCACAAAGTGGGTTTACGGGTGTAACGGGTACACGAAGCCAGAACGTCCAGCCTGCCTGCTACAACACCTCCTGAGAAGTCACGTGATCGTCTTTTCAACGACAGCCTGCGCTTGTGGTGTAGGGCGACTTAACGACACCGCACACGTACACTGCGTAATTTTCCACATATTTTGACTGATTGTCTAAAAGTCGGGTGTGACGTTCGGGCTATTGACCAACCAAATCTTAATCACTTACCTCCAACGCACAGCCGGCAGAGTTGCTCGCATGTGTCCTGGCCTGCGCGCGCCAACCGGGTTAGAAAAACCGCGACGGACGGTGTGAGAGATCTTGCGCACACAGTCTGGACTTTTTTCGCACGGGTGGTCAGACGTTGTCATGTGAGAATTGTCTAGCGTTCAAGGTCAATCACACGCCAGCCTGCCAGGGCGGGCCGTAGAATTGGCGCAATGCCGTGGCAACACGCGTCTACTTGATTGGTGTGACGACTATCGTATCGCAACGGATGTACCGGTGCACCGATTTACACCAGTTTTTATTAGATTAGGAAGAGTGGAAGAGTCAAAACGGTGACAATTATCCAACATGTTCTATGCAGTCCGGTACACTAAGATTAGCTTAGGAACTATTTCGTGTGATGTGAGGCCAAGCAGTAGTTACAATGACTAAGTTTCAGTGCATCCCAAACTTAAGGGTCAGGGGACACAATCCTGGCCCATACGACCTGACTTACGCAACGAGCAAGCACGCTAACCGAGTCAGGTGGACGAATAGGGACAACACAACGTTGAAACCACAGCCAAGTTAGCAGACTGTGGGTAGTGTGGTGGTGTACGCGTATTGTAGAGTTCAGACGGGCTATGGCCGATCAATTACGAACAACGCAACGAGTAGACGAGAAATATATTGTCGACATGTAAAATCGACGAGAGAGAGTGAAGAGCGAGATGAAACGTTAACACAGCAAAACGTCACGCGAGCAGGCACCGGAGCAGAAACGTTCGAGTGCGCGGGTGGCCTGCCGGTAACCATACTCGTTCAAACAAACGTTTAAGCGCATACAAAATGTTGGGGAGGGGAGAGAGTACAAATGCTAACTGTAACTTCAACGCAGTTAGCCATAAACAAATAGGGTCGCTACAGAGCTCCCCCGCTAGAAAACAACCAGAGTGTTGACTTCGGTAATGTAGGAGTTTTTCAGTCAACCGGAACCGTTGACTCGAGCATGAATGGTCCACGTCCACGTCCGGTGGAAAAGGGGGGGAAACAATTGAAAATGGTTGGGGGGGCACAGTTGGGCAGGCTAATAGTTGTGGGCAGAAGGGGAATTGGGAACAGACACGCTGTGATCGGCCTAGTAGGGCTGTAGACTTGTCCACGTCCACCGCAGGCGATCTTCACCGGAATTCGAGCTTCCTAGCGTCTCCTCGCAATGCACGCCCTCAGTACCCCATGTAGATGACGGATGGTTGATTCCAGGTATCTAGAATGTACAGTGCTCATAAACTGAAAACGATAACCTCACCGGGTTTTCTGATTCCATGGCGTCCGACAAAATAAAGCTTTCTTTTGCTTTTCCAAAGAAAACGTCTCGTCGACAGTCTGTTGCAGGTCAGGCCATCTAAAATCAACTTGGTAAGGAAGTGTGACAACAAAAATTAGATACGGCGGACGCCCACGTAATCTGCGAATCGCACTGGCCTCCGCAAATCTCGCCCGCGTCTGCTCTAGGGGCTTGGCCCCGTCGAGGCAGGCGGAGTCGCAACTGAAAACGATTCTGTAGCAACGCTAGGTAATGTACCGACCGAAGAGGGCGTTGCTGCTTGCGAACCAGTTTCCCTATCGGGTACCTCTATAAACGCTGGCTTCAGTCTATCGATAGAGATCACCTCGCGTTTACCATTGCGTTCCAGCACGAAAGTCTTAGCATAGCGTGCGAGGACGCGAAACGGTCCGGTATACGGCGGGTGCAAAGGTCGTCTAGGAGTAACCGCACGAACCAAAACATGAGAACAAGTTGACAGACGAGGGTGTACGTACGTTGGCGTCGTCTGTTCTCTCGGTGGATGTGGTCGGAGTCGCCTCATGTGTTGGGCTAGCCGCTCGCCGTAATCTGCGAAGTTGATAGGTCCCGTTGCGCGTGGGGCAACCAACTCGCCGGGTAAACGTAAGGAGCACCCATACACTAACTGGGCGGGGGTGGTATGCAGGTCAGCCTTCAGCGTGTTACGGATACCTAACAAGACTAGTGGCAGAACCTCGTGCCATGAGGGGTTGTTGCTAGCGGATAGTGAACTTTTCAACTGCCGATGAAAACGCTCAACCAACCCGTTGGCTGCCGGGTGGTAAGCTGTTGTGCGAATTCTACTACAGCCTAGTGCGTTGAGGAGTGAAGTGAAGGCTAAGTCAAAATGTGACCCGCGATCGGTAGTCACTACAGCAGGGCAACCAAACTGAGCGACCCAACGTTCTAAGAATGCTCGTGCGACGGTTTCCGACGAGCAATTCGGAATTGGTATAGCCTCTGGCCAACGTGTAAACCTGTCTACGCATGTCAGGATGTAAGTATACCCATCCGAGGGTGGCAGGGGTCCGACCAGGTCGACATGCACGTGATAGAAGCGTTCATCGGGGGCTGCAAAAGTTCCCACTGGGGTACGCGTGTGACGGTGGATCTTAGACCGCTGGCAGTGTATGCACGCTTTCGCCCATGTGCGGACGTCGCGATTGACGTTGCGCCAGACGAAGCGCTGCGTGACCAGTTTGACTGTTGAACGTATGCCAGGGTGAGACATGTTGTGCAACGTATCGAAAATTCGGCGGCGGAAGGCCAATGGAATAACCGGACGAGGGATGCCTTGTGAAGTGTCACAAATAATCATACCACCGGAGGAATTCATGGGGACTCTTTCTAACTTAAGGGAACTGGACCGGCGGAGTTGTTCTATCTCCGGGTCGTTGTCCTGTGCGACTGCGATTGCCGTCAGATCGACTGAGCTTTCCGTCGTGCTCAGTGTAGCATTAATGCGCGAGAGAGCATCGGCGACTGGGTTCGCAGTACCTGAAATATGACGAATATTGGTCGTGAACTGAGCGACATAATCCAGGTGTCTCGTCTCTCTGGGGGAATACCTGTCCGTTGTCGAGCGTAACGCATACGTTAGAGGCTTATGGTCTGTGAATACGATAAAGTCCCTGCCTTCAAGGACATGTCGAAAATGGCGGATGCCGAGATATACCGCTAACAGCTCCTTCCCAAAAGCACTATACCGCGACTCAGTAGGTTGTAACCGTTTAGAGAAAAAGGCTAGCGGGCACCAATGGGCACCGAGTTGCTGTTGCAGAACCGCCCCTACAGCCACGTCTGATGCATCCACGCTTAGCGCCAAGGGAGCAGACGGATGGTGATGCGACAGCGATGCTATATTGGCGATGGCCCTTTTTAAATTAATGAAGGCCATTTTTGCGGCCGTTGGGAATAAGAATGAACGTGTCTTACCTCTGAGTAGGTCGGTGAGCGGTTGCATTAGACAGGCACAGTTAGGGATGAAACGACGGTAAAAATTCACTAAACCATCGAAACGGCGAAGTTGCTTGAACGATGTGGGCTCCGGGTAGTCCACTATTGCCTGTACTTTGTCGGGGAGAGGTTCTATCCCGCTCGCGGATATACTATGACCCAGGAAGGCTACGCAGGACGCTCTGAAAGAGCATTTAGCTAGGTGTACGGTAACACCATGATGCGACAAACGGGTGAGTAATGAACGCAAGTGTACGCAATGTTCCTCCTGCGATGAGCTGGCCACCAAGATATCATTTAAGTACGGATAAACACCGTCCAGTCCGCGACACACGTCGTGAATAAAACGTTGGGAAGTCTGAGCGGCATTGCCCAGACCAAACGGCATGCGTAAGAATTCGAAAAGCTCGAACGGTGTTATGACTGCTGTCTTTGGGACGTCTTCTGGGGCTACAGGAATCTGATTGTAAGCGCGCACTAGGTCGATTTTTGTGAATATCTGTTTCCCCGACAGGTTTGCCGTCAAGTCCTGAATGTGGGGAATTGGTTACCTATCGGGAGTGGTTACGTTGTTCAACGCTCGATAGTCGCCGCACGGGCGCCAGTCGTTGTCAGTCTTTTTAGGCACCATGTGCAATGGCGAAGCCCACGGGCTAATGGACGGACGGATAATGCCGAGTTGGAGCATATGCTCGAATTCGGCTCGGGCAATTTTGAGCTTTTTAGGAGCTAAACGGTGTGGACGACATCGAACTGGCAACCCTCGTGTGACAATGTGATGCGCGACATCGTTTGTCACGGCCGGTAGTTCTTTAGCGGGGCGGATCAGTTGAGGGAATTCGGATAAAAGTTTCCCGTAAGGCTCGCAAACTAGGAGATTGGCTAGCATAGGACTGATCACAGCCGCGTGTGATGGCTTACCCTGAACGTTTAGCTTTGTCGAAATATCGATCAGACGTGATCGACGTGCGTCGACCAGTAAATCGAAATGTCGGAGGAAGTCGATACCAACGATAGGGAAAGGATTATCGGCCACGAGAAAAACCCGGGGAAAATCGCGTCTAAGGCCAAAGTTTAAATTCAACAACCGACGACCGAAGGTATTAATGGGCGTACCGTTTGCAGCTCGGAGAGTAGTGCCGGATTCTGAACGCGCATCCATTACTGAATGCGGGATGACACTAACCTCCACCCCTGTGTCTATTAAGAATTGCATTTTGGAGGTTAAATCTTTCAGGAAGAAAAGGCGACTGCTGTTTGACTGGCCTGTGGCTGTTGTCGCTAGAACACGCCGGCCTGCTAGTTTAAACGTTTGTTACCACGACGGCTACATGGCGATCGGCATCGTCTAGCGTTTTCGCCATACGTCTCATGATACCAACAAACACTGCCAGTTTTTAGTCTGGGCGGTGATCGGGCGCGCGTTGGAGGAATTCTAGACGGTGACCTATTGCGCTGAATGCTGGCACGAAGATCAGCCAGTTCACGCCGCAATTGAGCTATCTCGGCGTTTGTTTCTGAGGGGTTGTGTTCACGGCATTCCAATGATTTCCGCAGGCTTGCTATTTCGGCGTCCTTCGTGGCCAACAAATGATCTGCCAGTCTGTTCGCGTTAACTATCTGCCCAACTACTGCTGGCTGCCCTGTGCCTCGGAAACGCACATGTATTGCGTCGGCCGAAACCGCAAGGTCACCTAACGAACGTGAGGGTAACACGGAAAGTAGACCATGTGTGTACCCAGGCAATCGTTGAATCCCCAACTCTTGCAAAAACGACTCAGGCAGCTGTGATTTACCTGCTACATGTCGCATCTCCTGAAGAAGAACCGATGGCTTCTTGTCCCCCAACTGTAGTCGTTGGAACAGTTGTTCCAAACGCATTTTATCGGATGACTGTGTTTCCTTAAGAATCGTCTGCTTAGCGGACTCATAACGATCGGTTGTCGACCCCAGTAAGATTTCACTAATCAGGGTCAGCATATCTCGGGGAAGACGCGGTATAAGCTGCGAAAACTTGTTCGAGTCATTTGTTATACGCCGGTTGCCGAACTCTATTTCCAACAAAGCGAACCACAGCTTTGGGTCGAGATCCCCAAAAGCGAGAACAGCTAGCGTGATCAACGACACCGAAGACGAGAATTCGGACTTGACCTCCTTAGTGTCCATAGCGACCGAGCGAATAGAAATGATATATATATATATACATATGCACTATATATATATACAATGTACGCACCCAAAAAGTGATGAGGGGAGGTGGAAAATATAAACTCAGGTATACACTGATATATGTATATATCCTAAACGGGCTCACCAACTTGTAGTGTTCAGACGGGCTATGGCCGATCAATTACGAACAACGCAACGAGTAGACGAGAAATATATTGTCGACATGTAAAATCGACGAGAGAGAGTGAAGAGCGAGATGAAACGTTAACACAGCAAAACGTCACGCGAGCAGGCACCGGAGCAGAAACGTTCGAGTGCGCGGGTGGCCTGCCGGTAACCATACTCGTTCAAACAAACGTTTAAGCGCATACAAAATGTTGGGGAGGGGAGAGAGTACAAATGCTAACTGTAACTTCAACGCAGTTAGCCATAAACAAATAGGGTCGCTACAGTATTACCCCTAAAGTAGTTTGACTCCATTGGCCCAGTGATTTGGCCGCCACAGTCCGCGATCGATAACACCTGCTGTTCACAGAGACTCCAACGCTCGGACAGCACCGCTGGAAACCAGCCCGGGTCGATGAGTATAAATGGACAAAGTAACAGTACGATATTTCCCTAACGGATTTTACCGCCACAATATTTTCCTTGCCAAACGACAAACAATAAGAAGCTGCTAAATGCATATTTACACATCCCTAAAACAGTGAGTGGAACCAAACAAAGTTTCCATAGAATCTGAGGCAAATTGTGCTATGTTTTTAAGTTTGTCGCGCTTTTTGTAGACTTTGACATGACCTATTACGGCTGGGCTGTCAAAACAACAAGGGTCGCTCGACACCTGTCAGTTTTGTTACCTGCCATTATGTCTTACTTGACTGTTTTATCTGTGATAAAAGCAACCTATTGCGTTGTCGAGATCCCCGAGGACAGCTGCTTCAGTTCCAGGTGCCCTGATTGCTATATGTGACCGTTTCACTTGATTCTCTCTGCATCTGATTGCCTGGATGACCGTCCCATTTGATTTGATGCGCGTCTTGTAATCGTTTCGCAATATAAATTTGTAGCTCTGTGACCTAATTTTGACTCGTTCATCTAAGAAACGATGTTGCCACATAGCTTCAGCTTCTCGATTCTGGGTCAAACGCTTTGGCGCGTAATAGAAAAGGCGGTTCGATAGGTACCGGGTTTAACGCATTCCTTACAAATGTTTTTGTTTTTGAACTGGTTTTTGTGAGACCGTACAGGCTTCGGGGGACTTATTGTAGGTGGTGTGAATCAGGAAATTTTAATCACAATGCTAAATCAAGCTGAACACAGGTTTTTCGACTTCCACACCACATAGGTTTCATGTATGGTGCTCGAATTTTTGCGAAGGGTTTCGGAAAATTTTGCTCGTTTAGAACTCGAATGGCCGGACAGTTATTCGAACTGCTTTTATTGTTGAAATCTACACAACTTTCTGGTGTATCCATCGAAAGTTCCGACTGTTTTTGTCATGGTTTGACGCATCTAGACTAGTTTTAAGGTAACATGATATAGGTCGGTCAAACATTTTGCGTACAACAATGTAGTGAATACGATTACCTTTTGGAATAACCAGGTGACCATTTCGACTAGTTCTGCTTGATGCGTCTGTACAATACAGCTTAACTTGATTCAACATAGACATTTGTTCAAAGTGACGTGTAGACCAAAGAGCTAGAAGTGTGTAAAAACTCCTAGTTTGTATGTGCTGCTTAGCACATGCGTAAACCAGGCAGTTCAACCTAGAGGAATGTCTGTCCTCTAGTCTTTGGTTGTCTGCATTCTATGCCGTATCGGAAGATTGGGTATTTCATCAGGTTTTCCTGTTCGACCCATGCTGTAGAGAACAGATTTCTGCGTAAAATGTCAGCATTAATCCGGGGGTGCACAAGATTGTGTGTGTTTTCAGAGTGATGACACCTTCATGCAAACAACTTAGTTTACCACTTGCAGACTCAAAGTAGTGTGTTGACCAAATTGTCTCCATGGTCATTTTTTCACTATCCTACCAGGTCAGAGAAAATAGATTATGTGATGTACGCGAAATTTATCAAGGGGACTCAACGCTAAGTACTGTTGCATAGTTACTTTACAAGACCAAAGCAAAAATTGAGTTCCAACTAAAATATGTTCTAATGGAAATCAGTGTTGTATTTGCACGAGACACTCAAAGTTAGCGCTTGATTTTTGTGACTGGACAGTGTATCGTCTGAATTCCGCTCATTCCGATTCGAGGATACAGCCCTATTTCTTGTATGTCTTCTCGTATTTTTGTCGGTTATTCCGTGTGCTTCGTTATGTATGAGCACACCAATTAATGAACATCGCCTTCCGGTTGTCGTTGCCCTGAGCTCTTGGTAATTGTACCTAGCATCGTTGATTGACTTGAGATTGTGACTTTTAAAACCAGTGATCGATTTCGGCTATAACTGAAATTGCCATTGGCAGCGATAGCATAAACGATCGAACAAAAGAGTAGTAGAATCTAATTGCACTTTCGAGACTTACGCTACGAATACCAACGGCTGATACCGAGAAGTTATCAATGGTAGTTAGTAGCATTCACTCGTAAAACAATAGTGTATTCCAATAAAACTTGGTGCATGCTGGATTTGTTCAACATTATCAAACCGGAATCATAAACCGTTGATTCCTTATGCCAGTTCAAGGTTAGACACATGTGTGGAAGAAACCTTGCATTATCTCATTTAAAACTGATATTGAAAAATTTGACAGCATGTTCCAAATGTATGTTGCAAGCCGCACTCTTGATAGACGAATATTCACCGTTTCCAAAAATCTGGTCAAAGTTATGTGTTGTAGGGAAACTATGAGTATATATTTTGACTTCCAGTTTGCAACAGCGAGAAAGCAAAATCAGCAGGCAATTACGAACACGTATATTCGCAACGTGACCAGCGTGTAATACTTTTGGTAGGGAAATGTTGGACAGATCCTGTTGATTGCAGCCAGTGAGGAAAATTTGTCTCGTATAATGTAAGATCCTTTCAACCTCAAACTCTTCGCTGTAACTGAACCGAAGGTTTAATGAGTCGATTTTTCGCTCACTCACTGTCACTTATGTAAGTCCGCATTTCGTTTGTAGCCATCAGTTACGCTAGATTTACATTGTAGTCCTTAGGTAAGTGGGAATGAGGTGCACATTGCACACACTTCAGGCAATCAAGGATGCCTGTTTTACTTGCTGTAATTTAAAACCCGGTCTTATGAAATAGTGTTTATTTTTTTGTGTAGGTTTATGATTGTTTAATATGTCACCTTTCGCATAACCTCGGATGTGTTGGAAGATTGAAATGTAGTCCTATCTCCATTCATCTACACAGCTGGAACGGTAGTATAGAACGCCTAAGACATTTTCAGTTGTGCATGCTCGCTTGGATACTGTTATGAGTTTTATGGTTGTCTGTACCACCGGTACGAAAAAAAAAACTCTAACATTTTGTCACCAGTGTGAGATGATTTTTCTTCTTACAGTTCATTTTCTAAATTGGCACCATGGCACCACGGCCAGATCTTCTGTTAGACAGGCAATATATTGTAGTGAGGATAGACGGTCACACCATACTACTCACGCCACTATTCAGTAGCCGCTTGAATCGAAATACGGGAGACGTATGGGAAGGATTGTTGGAAGGCAGAATGACATTTGATGGCTTCCGCCACATGGCGGAACTGAGACATGGTGTCCTCAGAAGAGTGCGGTGTGCAAATGAGTGTTTTTGTTCTTAGTCCCGTTGAGAGGCTTAAGTAGTGTACTCGTTTCTCCAATAAAACAACATTTGTGTCGTCCGCCTTCTAGATTCACAATAATATGAGAGCATACTTTCACGCAGTCACTAATGCGAGGCATTTTTAAAGTGAAGAATAAGTACAGAACAAATTGTATATAGTCAAAGTAACTAGTTGTTCGTTCTAGAGACGTAACTTTTCTGGTCATTCCAACATTAAGATTAATAGTCGGTTTGACAAATTTTGCGGACAGATATAAAAGTTTTCACTTCAAGGTGGTGGCGTCGGAATTTCTTGACTGCGCTCATCTAGTTCATAGGATAGTGTAATACTCTGAATTAGGAACTTCTAATAGCCCTATAAATCGTACTTGAATCGGAACCTCTAACGCAGATAATAAAATGTCGTACTGGTCGCAGTAAGTTGTTCTTGTTCATGAGACGAGAAGCCTAATTCATTGATGTACAACAGTATTAGGGAAATCTCAGCCTGTCATTGACTGATCGTTTTTGCACATACAAAGTCACAAATTGCAAGTTAATTGACGTAATACAAAACAAAGGGATTAGCGAATAACGGAAGACCTGACATTGAGACTGTTCGTCCAATCCTGATGCAGTATCTTTAACGCGACATCTTGATTGGCTCTAGGTCGAATCTTCTGTTGTGTCGGGGTTTGGATAAGCGGTTAAACGAGTAGATTTTCACTACAGATAGCTTACCCAAATTTGAGGACAATCGACGGAACGGGTTCGACCCCACATAGCCGAGAAAATCTACACCCGTTGACGGGTGAACTAACCAAGTACTTGTCATTCTGTTGTAGGCTTGACAGGCAGGTGTTTGAGGTCACGTAGCCATTAATAATTACCAACTGAAGAACTCGGATCCTTCATGCAAACATTCTGGGACGTAGAAAAGTGTACACTCTACAATTCTTTCCAGTAGGTTCACCAACTATAGTGATGAGCGGTCTACGTAGCTGTCAAGGCAGTTACATTATTTGTTTAACAATGGGTTCCCTATAGATGAGATAATAATGTGTTGGGCGAATAAGATAATGCAATCATAAGTGATGAATGAGAACAACAAACGTTGCCGATAAACGACTCGGTCTACTGAAAGCCGCTAAGTACTGCCAAACTACAGGTGATTCGATAATGAGTGGTAGACTCATTCTAGAACTTAAATAAGTTTTTGAGTCATCCCCATCCAATTGTTGAAGCCGCAGATGAGCCCCACTATTACCACAGTAGTTTGTCTTATGCCGCGATCTGTGGGATGCACACGTAATCGCCCGATAGGGGTATATTAAATATGAAGTGATTACAACTCTCAAATAACAGCGCAAGTTGGTCTTAGAGAATGGTCGACGTGTAACATCAGTTGGGCACAGTGAATGAACAGCATGAACTGTGCGCTTCACAAGCCTGATCTCAGATGGCTGAATGTAGTCTAGTTCTTAGCAGAGGTTCATGCTTCTTTTCAAAATTAATATGAATTTCATGGGATATCAACCAGAATTTAAATAAGTAGTCAATTTTCTCGAAACTAGACAAGTATCATTACACACACCCTTTAATTGTCTTCTTTCCTATGCTTTGAATCCGATCCCACTAAGGACGGATCAGAAAAAAGCAGCGAATCGCATACTTTTCAAGTTGAACATCACTCACATCTGATCGCAGCGTTCGTATTCAGACAGACTTTCCAGCCAGCCTCTTTCAAAAAGAGGCGCTAGACTGGAGTTTTGCCCTCATTAGAGCCTGTCAGTCGTGCAAATCCTTGACGCCTGAATGCGAAAGCTGCGATCAAATGCGAATGGATTGTTATGAGAAACCGAATAGAGCTTTTGGGTAAATCAGTCTCGTCCTTTCTAAACTTTTTGTTGGTACGGCAAACAATATCACCCAAAAGGATAACTGAATAAGAGGTTTTGCTCAGAAAAACAATTTGCTATATACCAAAAATCGTACTACTGAATGAAATTGCCTCGAGTTTGTGTCGATCCTTCAGTTGGCTATCAAACGGTGTAAATACAGTGTAAAATGTGCGGGTAAAATATTCGCCGGAACGCTTAGAACTCTATTGTTTTTTCCGATTTCCACAAGCCTACTAACTACCCAGTTGTTACATGCCATACTCAATCAGATGATCTGATGTAACTTAGATTGCATATACTGTAATTTGCCACTCGTTCTTGAACAACGTAGGTAGTATTTACACAACCATATATTTTACACTTTCCATACCTCGTGTCTTCCGAACTCCTGTCATTTCCTTATGAACCGATCTCGTTCTGCTTTCCGCCACACACTTTAGATTCAGGGTGTAGCCCCATACAGCAACACGCTTGTGTACGCGTCAAGGCCGCCTACATGCCCCACAGGCATGCAGGAGTTGAGGTCCGTTCTGATTGGTCGCACCTTCATTGGCCAGTGACTCATTCGTCAACGCGCTTAATAATTACGCTAGCGTCCTTAAGTGCGAAGTGCAACGTGTGCATCTGAGCCACGTGCTATCGTCACGATGTTATTGCCTGTCTATCTGAATGTTGATTACGCCAGATTGGAAACAACACGACGTTCGGCCTAAAACTTTCTGCGTGCGGTCACCTGTACACAAAGAGGGGGGGTGGAGAGAATAAAAACGGAAATTAGATGTGGACATTTTCAATCAGACATTAACATCCTCATCATAGCAGGTCTGAATTAACAACCGATTCTTTCACAACTCATGCAAATGATTGTGGTCACAGACGACACCAGTTAATGGGAGTGGTGCATGTGCTCAGGATTTGTGTCGGATCACGCGGGTCCGCTGCAACTTAGTCGAGGTTGTTTCACAGTTTATCGCTGGTCTGTAACACCGGTAACTACGTCGCCCACACTGAACAAAAAGCGGCTTGATCACGTGAATGCTGCTGACCAGAATGGTGGGGGAAGAAACGTTACCTGTTCACCTCAATGACTTACCAGGTATTGAAAAGAGCCTGCTACTCACTATCCGATGACTTGGCTTTTATCCTGCTCGCTGTTAGTATTACTAGACCTGATAACGTCGGAAACTGGGAATCTTCTTTTGTCTCACCAATCTCTCCCGTTTTACGATCGTTTCTGCTCCTGATATTCAATCTTCTGTTAAATACTTGATGGCCATATCCCCTTTGGCATAGACAATTGGTGGCTGTTGGCATACGCAAACCGAACCAAAACTTTAATGGTATCATCGGTCGTCTGCTTTGTGGCCTCAGTCCTTATTGAAGCATTCCAAAGAGTGTGGTTGCGTCAATATGCCATGTGCATGAAGTCATTTTGCTCCGCTGACTGACCCATTTAACATACCATTAACCTGGGTCATTTATTTCCCAGGAGTTCGATAAGTTGGTCAAAATCGTCCTGCTGACCACTGTCGTAAAACCGCTTTATACGACACAAGTCGTGAATATCACAGACACTCTCACTTACGGATAACAGTTAATAAAAACCGAAGGATTTTCAGGACAACTTGTAGTCAACCATCAACGTGCAGAGGAAAGTACTTCCTATCAAATTATTCATTGCACCTTGCTGATTGATTTGTTCAAATTTATTTCCAGGAAGTGCCGCTCAACATCGCAAATTGTGCCCACCTCCGCCTACGTTACTGTGATAGCGTTGGGGAAAGTGACAGGCGGTCTCTAACACTCAAGTGTGCCTGTAATAACCTAGTCCAGTCAAGTTTTTCGACAGAACACTAAAATTCACCCCGCAAGTTCAAGCCACGAATTCAGACTATCTGGTGGAGTTTGCCGCGCTTTCGATTGGTCGGAAAAAGGTTGTCAGTCGAAGATACAGCGCAACTTATGGATCAGGTTTCTTAATCAGGTCTTTCAACAAGCACTGAGATCTTCTTGTTTGGCGTATATTGTTGTGCCTCTCAGAGAGCACCAAGAACGACTGGTTAATCCAGTAACCGATTACTAGTGAAGATCATTCGGAAAGAGTTGGGTTGGAATATCTATCTGACTGCAACGTTGCGATTACGAAAAATGTTGTATTCAATTCCTTGAAGAAGGTGGCGGTAACAGAAACGACGTTGAAGAAGATAAAGATGCTGAACTATTTAATCTTGGACATGATTGATGTTGAGTGAACTAATTTATCTTGCCCTAGCACTTACCAGTAATTTGGAATGGCCCGCGGTTCGTCACAATGAGATTTTGATCATGTCACTTCAAGCCTTAAATACGTTTACGTGGGTTCAGATAAGTCACCTCTAAACTGGCATTCCGTGTCTGTCGGTGGTTCGAATCCAGCCGAAGCCCTGACTTTTCACAACTGGGTCTTATCTAAAATCATTAATCTACCATACTACTTATTACATCGTTCTGGTGAAAAACAGGATTATAATATCTGCACCATTAACACGTATTTCATTTGGATTTGCCTTGGGTTACACATCCACAGGAAGCATGTTGAGGGGGGTCACTGACAGTGTTCTTTTCGAACCATGCTTGACTGAATAATCTTAACTGGTCGCACTCACAGGTATACTTACAGCTGCGCTCCTGTCTGTCCAACGATTTATCGATTCGACGAATTACGATGTTTGCGTTTCGGACGTTACCTCGGATCGCTCCACAAATTTATTTGTGGGTTTAGCCAAGCTAGTGCTTTTTGTACGGGTCCTTAACACAATCCATTCGTACTGCACGTGAACTTAAACAGATCGGCCCTGAAATTCACAGATCAGAAAAAGACCACACACAATAATTGCACTGTTTCTTCTCAATCCTATTAAATCCATGTTGTATCAAAATTTTTACATCTGCTACAGAATTGAAGCTCTGCACAATTCATGCTGAGTTGAACAGGCAACTTAGATGAACCATCTTAGTCAGTAAAATGACTGGGGTCAGATCATTCTGAGTGGACTGATAGACTTTCGCGAGCGCCAATTACAGTAACACATTTTTTAAACCGACGATTTCATTTAGATATGAAATCTTCCATTGGAGGACTGACAACACATCATCCATAATCCAAATGACCGAAAGATTGGAGTCGTGATTCCAGTTGTTGACTGGATTTGTGTTACCACAGCAGCATCTAAGACCGGTTTACCTGTAATCACGATGAATGAAATAATTCCTGTTACGATTGGTCGGATGTGTGTGGGAGGGGTGAATGTGCGTAGGAAGGTTAGACAGCACGGGGAATATGTAAACAAACGTTACGGTTCTTGAATCGACAATGGCGGTAAACAATAACAGCGACGACAACAGTTTTTGTTGTGGATCGTTGAGAACACATGTGATTGTGAAAGTCTGCGGGTGGATTCCGTCACAAACCAAGCCAATCAGTATTCAGACGGTGGAATCTTTAGTATGATTGCAAAACAAATGGCCAAAGTAGTTGTGAACGCTGTTGCATCCAGATAAGTTCACGTGATATAACCGAAAACAAATCAGCCGCCTTTCGGTTAGCTGTACTGTTTGGTGGAATGAAAAAAAGGGGCAAAAAACGTAACAAATTTCCATTGGTTTGGAGTTGAACAGCCGGTTGTAAACCAGCCCTTGGTGGATAAAACACTTCTACCAGCCTCACACAAGATGAGTTTAGCTCGGTTCGCTAACATTTAGACTCAACTGTAGTGCATTTGATTGTCTTGGTAGAGAATTGAGCTCTGGTACACGTGTGTTTTCCGGACACTGTGTTGTTTGCTACGTCAGTGGGATGGCATTGAGTAAGTTAGCCTATCTAATCGTCGTCCATTTTTCGTTTATGGACGATGATCGGAATGCCTGTTAATCTTCGGGGTTAGTACGACAGGTGTCCTGATAACTACACTGGATAATTCTGTGGTCGGATATGCCGGTTAGTTGGGTACTACGGATTTCGATGCTTTGCTTACTGATGACTAGTCGGTCAATTTCAGCGTCTGCTGTACAAGCTTCCTGCACCAAGCGAATCACTTGAAAAATGAGAACAATGTAAATCAAGGATATACATTACAGCAGAATAAGTGGATTGAACTACGTACTTGGAGGAAACCAGCTGAATCCCTTCATAAGTTCAAATTATTTTAGCGTAAAGATCGGTTATTCTAGATCCCCAGTTGCCTAGGACAGTATCAGTCCAACTTACTCAGGGACAGGCTACCTCTTACAGGTGACAAGTACCGTTTCTGACGCCCGCAGGAGAACAGGAACTTGAATAACCCTTTCCGTTATCGTTCATTATAACGAACATAGTGATTGGAAATGTTGTGTAACTAATAGACTTCCTCCTGTGTGTCATTTCGATTGTGGTTTCACATCTCTCAGAGGCATCAAAAATGACCACATCCCTGGACAGTTCGTCTACACATAGTGAAATCTTGTCTCTTACATAAGTTCTATGCATTTTTTAAACTATTCTTTCGATGTTTCAGTTTTAATTAAAGCAACGTAACTTCGTTTTCTCCCCTATTTCAGACTTTCTATCAGCAAAATCTACGATGTCTGTGTATGAAAAATCTTTTGTCAGTGTCGATGCTAATAACGTTAACGATAAATGTGATACTTTTCACTTTTGAATAAAAACATGTCATTACTGTCTATTTGTAAGGAGCTTTCTAACCCTCAAAGTCAATTAGATTTTCGTATTTTGATACTTGAGTAGATAGCCTAATGCTGAGATGAGCAACAAACTTGTACAGTCTGCTCTACATGCGATGGCACGGTGGAGGTGAACATAGGGAAGACATTAAAGAGCAAAGTTCTATGACTTATTTTGAAGAGGTTCGTTGTTGTTTATAGTTCTCCCACATGGACATGCTATTCATAGAAAAACTTGACTTTTCCATCACTAGCATCAGTAAAACTCGATTGAACACGAATGCAACTAGCTGAATAAAGCTAGGGTGATAACCGACCATATCACTATCTATGCTACACAGAAAAGAGACTATAGAGGAAATGAAACATTCTACATCAGGCTACCAGTTAGTAGTGGAAACAAATGCCAGGTTAACTATTACACTGACTTGGTGTTTCCGAGTGCTCACTCTCAGATTGACATAGCATTTTCTAAGCTAACTTAACCTGGTTTCGCTTTGCTCTGTGCTGAGGAAACTTGGTATAGCGAAGCAGGATTGTGTATGCCAACTGGTCGATATCAAGCAATTTGAATATATTTGAAAGGCGATAGTTATTTGGCATACGTTTGAGTAATCTCCGAATTCAAGATCGATAAATGATTCAATAAAAACGCACTATCTGTACCGGTCGAGTGACATATTCCGCATGTCAACGCAACGTCTGCTTCACCACACATTCATCACTGAGGCTACTGATAGTTGAGGGAACTGTAGAGTGACCATGTGCTGATATACGTACCGGCCAAGATAGCCATACTCATTCCTGCCACGTTGGAAACTGCACAATCGCCAACCTACCGGATTGGAAGGATTTTCAAGTATAAAAATTTGTCGAAGTCAATGCCAAGTTTGGTATACTCAGTAAATTTGCAAATTCCTCTTTGAGAACTACATTTTTTGTGAACTACCACGAAAATGAACAATAACCCACGGGGACAGCTCATGTTTAAATTTATCTGTTTAGCATAATAGATTTGTGCAATTAGACAGCCTCACTCGTGGTGCTACTCAACTGGTGAATTCTTACATTGTGGCTTTAAGATCAGTAGACATAACTTACGCTAAAAATTAAAAGCCATATGGACAATGTCAAAAACCTTGGAGTAGTTCTAATCGATTGAGACGGAAGAAACCAAATTTGATACGTACCCTTTGGAACGTTAACTGGGCTGTGTGGTGACCTTGGCCTCAATTGCTCCAACCGCAGAAGGTTAATCGATCTGATAAAGATTTTACATGCCGTACGAACACACACACATACAAACGGGTTACAGGTTTAACAATGCTGCGCAGTTTTATGGCGAATCAAAAAGTTGCTTCATTCTACTTTACATATATATATATATATAATATGCTTGTATAAGCGTCGAAAATAGTTTTCTGTGACTGCATCCAAGTGACGCCTGAAATCAAACGTTCAAACACAACAGTTTGCATACTTTAGTTGACTAGTGACCGTTTTAATCAATGACTAGTAAAGCAAAAATCCATAAGTTAAACAACTTTCCTTAGACAACCGTGCACACAACGCTAAATTTGGCTTCATATGAATCAGGAAAGTAAATATTATGCAAAGTTGTACCGGGCAAAAGTGTGCCGTGAATAGCGCATTACACCCAGTTCATTTCAGTTGTTACACAAACAAATTTCACCTGAAACCGTTACCAATTGCATAATAACGCCACGCGTAAGCGTTACGGCTAGTCAGTACTGGTAATGAGAGTTCCGATAAACGCTTCTTTCACTGAAATGTTTATTCAAAACCTCTAAATGTTTACCTACTTGATCCACTTTAGCGTCGGATTTAAAAGACGTTGATTTGTTTTCTTCTCGCATAAACCCACACATATCGATTGTCACCGACATTTATCTCACTTTACTCCGCTCATGTTAAGGGTTGAAATTATTTCCCAGCTGGCTACCATGACCACTCATCATCAGTCTGCATCAGTATGGGACACGTGTGTCACCGATTTGGAACTAATTTTGGCGTGGGGACAAAATGCGGTGACTTGGAATAGCCGAAATTCCGACAGTATCAAGTCATGTCGTTAATATGCATTATATATCCTGAGAAGTGAATTTTTATCCCTATACTCACGACGTTAGCAACCGGAACACGGTTGACTCAGTCAGCTTGGGTCATAAACTTTAACCATAACTGTCGTGAACCTCATGAGAAAGCCGATGAACGGTCATAATCGAGACGATGTGAAACTAGTCATTGATTCATTGGTTTAATTAAAGAAGAGAAAGGTCGACTTTGCACAAATGTTGGACCAAATAGAGAAGAACACGGGAACTGTAAGGCCGGGTGCCTGTAATTAAGCGTCTGTATCACGTTCCCGTGGAGTATGTAAAATACCGTCTAGAATCACCAGAATAAACGAGGTGGGTTGTAAAAGAATCGGTATGACGAACAGCTGTTTTCGGTAATTTTTCATCCGATGAGTAGACTTACACAGGTTATCGAACACATGTTTTTAAACAACAGTAACCGAAATCAAGAGGATGATTAGTCATAATTTTTGAAATTCGAATCTTCTGGCCGAGTAACTACATAGCGGTCTGAGTGCAGCATGGGTAGTTAGTACCCAAATCTGGGTCAGTAACGTGACTTTCTTTGTAACAAAGGTGATCTGACTGCTGTCAAGGGAGTAGTAAAAATAGTTTGAAACAGTTGGTTCCCTCGAGCAGTTTGAACAAAGCACTAAGAACACGAAAACTGGTAGATGCAAGCATTTCGTATTGACTCATCAGTACCAAATTTGCCATAACATGGATGGGCTTTTTTTTATAACAAACGAATTGAGGGGTGGATAATCAACAAGCGGGTTAGGATAAGTCATTAAGTCAAGGGAAGGGTCAAGTTCACGAACAGTTGTTTCTGAACACAGAGAGCTGGTTTGGGTCGATTAATTGCAACTGCTTCAGCAACCACCAACGTATGAATATATTGTCATCAGGCTATGAGTGGTTACATCAGCCTCAAACATTTTATCTATCTTGTGTAGAGGTTGCGTTAAGCTTCACACCTAGACCACAAGTTAGCTGTTTATTCGCATTAAGCAATCACAAATGTGTTCTGTTATTTTATGCGGAAGTGAGGTTAACGCACATTGTTTCACATACATCAAAATTGTGTGAAACTTGCTACGTTCAGAAATCACCGGGAATTCGCATCCGATAAAAGGCTCATCTTGAATCAGTGCAATCCAAATGGCAGTGTGATCCGTTTTTAACCGTGACATTCCAGAAATTTAAAAAAAATGTCTAGTAGTCTGGGATTTGGTATGACTCTCTTTGTGTTACGTCAACATACAGATCGATTGAGTAACTTGTGCTAGATACTATTTATTCACGCGCTCTTTCTGGACCGTAGATGAAAAAACACATGAATGGAGATCCACGGCAATCAGACATTCGTTGCATGAGCTTTCCAACAAAAGACGATGATGATGGTTGTTAAATCAATGTGATGTGGGGTAGTTTGCGCTGTAACGCGCACTGGACAATTTCTGCAGCGCTTACTCGAACGGTCAGGTAAACGGGACTACCTTCCAAATCCCAAAAAGTCAGAAAGGGCGACTGAAAGAATTGAAATTTATGGAGTACTGTTTGATGAAATTGCAATAAAGGTGCTTTCTCATCTTGAATGTGAATCAGTCGGATACAAAAATAATCCAGCAGGAAGGCGTTCAAAATGAAGTAACCAAAACACGAGTCAGCAAGTAGCTACCAGTCAACGAGAAATGAGCTCATAAAAGCATTTGGGTGCAGATGAAGATGGGCGCGTGTCAAACGATATCGAGAAGGAAAGTTTTTCCAGATGAGCAATCATAGTCATGGAAAAGAGGAAAACACACTGTGTGCAGTTATAGTACAAAATTCATCCCGATGGTTTACTGCACACAACAAAGACTAATAAAGTCAAATTTGATATCAACTTTGACAAACAAACCAAGCGCGTCTCAACGAATTAATCGTTCCTCATCACACCAAACAAAGACGACGAACGTACCAGACAAACTTCAACAGATCCAACAGTAGAACTGTTCACTTACCGCCTACCATTTGATCAAATAAATGGAACGGGTTGGTCTTACCGGATGACACCGTCAATTTGAACTGATCTTATGCCGGCACACAATTCTACTCCTACTCAGGTTTGGGGGCCTCAAGGTAGCCACCACTGAGCAAAACCCTGTGTGGACGTGCAGTTTGTCACACATTGTCGACTACCTCCTATGGCTCAGCCGATCACTTGATTTCGCGAACTAGATCTCTGGGTTCAATAAGGTCAAATGATCCTCAGGATTTCACAACTGCAAGCGTTCTCACAGTTGGTATGGGGTTTTTTGAAGGCACGGTGACAGATAACAGGTAACCCTTTAGTGGAGCATAAGAATAACATGCCAGCAACAGCTTATGGGTCATCTCGAGCATCAACAGGGGTGGGAGCACTCAGTAGCGCTGAGTACCAAGACGGAAATATTACCCTGTTCACATTATCTCCACACGAATTACGTCTTCTGTAAGTGCGGTGCCACACATGTGCTCAGTCAATCAAATCAGTGGGGGTGTGAAAATCAAATAATCAGGTAATGAATGATATTCACCAATTGTCAGGTACGATATCAGTGGTAGGGAGTAAGCGCTCTAATACATAAAAGTGCAATAATTCTGGCGCGAGACTCGTGTTCTTTGTTGAGCCAGATCCTAGCTGGTTATCTGAATCTGTTTTCATCTCCCCGATAGCGATATATGGGTGTCTAGTTTGGCCGGAATTAGCACGAAAAACCACCATTTTCTGCAGTGTTACATGCTAAAAATGGGATTATGACGACGATCGTGGTATTTCCATTTTTAGCAAGAATAATCGTCTCAAGTCCTTAATTTACAGTAATGCACAATCTTAGTAAATTTATACATTGACTGGCAGCTTTTAATTATCATAGTCTAGACAAATATGTTGGTCCAAAACAAACACGGTCAGTCACTGCATCTCCGCCAAAGCGAACATTACTTGAAAAGCACAGCTTTTGTACTCCACTCGCAGCGTATCCCTGAAAGAACAATTACCACTCAGTAAACGGTTACCTAATTATTCACCATTTAATCTCCATCGTTTGGTGCGTAATGTGAACACCTCAGGGATTCGCTAGATTGGACATCGTCTCATACTCATTACATCAGCCTGGGAAAAAAGTTGACACAGTTAAATGTGCATTTGCATTTGAAGGTTAGTTTTGTTCCAAGGACTAGCATTGTTCAGCTGATCTAATTTTAGCGAAGAATATTTCATTGAGGAAGCCTAGCATCTTGTTTAAATGCTCACCGACGTATTCCTGATTAATGTGCAACTTATTCAAGGAAGCCAGTTGTAAATGCGATAGCACCTTCAACTCCAAAACCCCTTGAACGATTTGGTCACTGTGATTCCAAAGTGCCCCTGATGATCCTGCAGGTCAAGGTAGTCAATCAGTATGCTGAAAGGACGTAAACTCCCGTCCACGTCACCTTACTAAATACATCCCATCTTAGGGACCTTTTAGTAGTTAAGTACTTGATCACGTCAAGAAACAAAAAGGCTTGAAGAAAACAAGCTCTGAAGTATAAGTTTGAAAACTACATTGATTGGTTAAACGATGGGAACATCAGCTGCGTGTCAAAAAGTTATTAGCGAAGCTTAGAAAAACAACTGCGCCAAATTTAAAAGTATAACTTGCAAAGCTTTTGCAAGGAAGCAGATAATGAGTAATGCTGCTCCGTTTGTACTTGTTTACTCATGTGCGGCCCATTGGTGAAGCAGAGTTTGACAGGCATGTTGGGCGTCATTAGGACTCAACCCACATTAGTACAGTGTGCAGTAAACTTCAGCTCAATCAGCCAACCAGATATTTTGATATTTTTGCTGGAATGTAGCACATCTGTGAGTTACAGCCTTTCACTTGAGCTTAGGGTGAGACTCTAGAATGACCAGTTCAGCACACCTAATTTAAAAAGCAAACTATAAACTTCACGACACAGGCCACAGGCACTGGAACAGCACCTTGTTAGTGAATGATTGACTTTGGTAATTGTGGTGTAATTAATTACATTCTAATGAACTCCCTAAAAAGTGCTGACATAAGAACTTGAATTTTACACATTATCCATTATGGTCAGTTCTCTTGCGTTCGTGTCAGTGAATGTGCCACTCATAAGTTAGTGATCTGTTATCACTGAGCTTCTCAGTCCAACACACTGCTTCTTTTCCATGGCCATGACAATGCAACCCCCATGTATGGGGGTTATTCAGGTTAAGTTCCTAGTCCTCATATCCACAAGACATCATCCATTCAGCCTTAAAAAATTTTGAATTTCAAGTCGAACATCCTTCACAGCTGATCGTAGTCTTCACATTCCGACAAGAAGCACTAGACGCAAGTTTCACTCATGTTAACGCTCATCACTAGTGCATATCCTTGTCACGGACGGCACTAGAACTCCGGCCACGCTTTCACAAGGCCACTTTGTTGGCCATTGTGCCACTGACGTCGTATTAGGCGCAACAGAATCATCATATCTGAACGCTTATGAGTAGGGATAAGATTGTACGATCGTCTCGACAAGAGAGACGGTAGTCAACCGTTAACTCCAATCGACTACCCCGCGGTCAGGATTTCCGAAACAGATCGAAGTCTCCGACTTTATTGTAACTGCTAGGAAGTAGTTTAGATTACTGACATGTAGTCGTGGTTCTGGATAAGTTCATACCTCTTTTCTAAAGAGGCTGGCTGAAAAGTCTGTGTGATTGCGAAGACGGCGATCAAATGTGAGTGATTTTCAATTTGTTTAACTAGATCTTTCATGTACAAGGGAAACCGTTTTTCTCGTCTTTCGGCAGTCAAACCTAGGTGAGCAGCACATCGTTCTTCGAATTGTGCTCGCAGAAGCACTCACTGTAAGATATATCTTTTACCACCCAAGAGCTCATTGCTGTTTCGGGAGCCAATCTGGGGAAGTCTGCGTGTGTCTCGCTGAGATAAATGGAATAGTTGTCCGTTTTTACTAGTGTTTACTTGCGATGACAGATTTTGTTTCTTATTTCCGGGTGGAAAATTCCATTAACTTTTCCAGTTTATGTGTATTTTTTCCTGATCAAGTGAATGTCTCCTCAACTCTCTCTCTCTCTCTCTCACTGTTATCACTGATCTCTAGTTGACTTTCCTAATTTAAATCATATTTACTACGCAGACCATGGTCAATATTCCAGCTTTGACGATATGTACATTGTTGACAGGCCGACCTGAGGGCCGAAAACATTGCAATGCGAACGCCTGCCGGCCTGTTCTCGCCCACTCTTCTTTCCCTGTGTTGTGTTCTGTTGCCTGGTCCATACGTATTTAACCCACATGCGCGCACTGTCCAGAGGCACCGACTTATTGAATTCACGTTTTCCAACCAACCCCAACCGAGGATTATCTGTTGCTTGCATCCCTAGACCTGCAGAGCCTAGTTGGTGCCAATATGTTACTACTCTCCTTGTGAACGTGAATAATTAGGGTCTGTTATAGAATTTAATTCTTTAATTTGTTGACACTATCGTGGCAACCGATCCAACTTTATTTGACACTTGGGATCCGAATTGCCTAAGCGTCACACAGTGTTCTGAAGAAAACGTTGCGATATCGATTGCAACGAGGCATGTTGTCGCTTAGAGAATCCGCAGAAACTTTCGGTCGGTATATTTTCACTTTTGAAGTTGCTTCTCAATATTCCGTAGTTGCAAATTCATTTACTGGGAACGTAAAATATTGTTTTTTATATTGCCCAATACCGCACCTTTGTCTGCGGTGGATGTTGGAAAAATTTCATTCGGTTTTGCCCGAAATCCCGTTGACTGTTTGTTAACTTCCTGGAAAGGTCATGCTCTCATACATTCCGGATGGTATCTGGTCGTAGCAGATGACTGTTTTCTCGGAAGATCACGTGCCCCAGACCTCGTATGTGCCGTGCTTAAGAGGTTAACGCAGTGGGTGAACAAATGGTTATGTTGCAGGCAGTTTGATGTCTAATATTATTACTACACCCTTAATACAGTGTCACTTAAATGGTTAGTAAAGGATGCATTCAGTTGTAAAGGGATTGGACTGGACAAAAGCATCGATACGAAGTCAACCGACGATTCGCAGAAGGATACGGCCAGTCACTGTCGACAACGCGAACAGCCTAACATATCAGCACGGTGACCAATCAGGATAGGACGTTGTCTTAGCATCACATTTTGTCATGACGAGCATCGAAATAGAACAAGTTGTTTGGGTGCGTCACGTGTTAAAACAAATGAGCTACGGGCAGAGTCAAGCCGACCAATAATAAGGCCAAGGTGTCGGCATCAACTGTAATTCTTCACTTTACTGATACATCTTGTCTATAAAGTAACCAACAGAAACTTAATAACCCGGGATTCGCTTTGTACCACAAGTCCTGCTTTTGATTTCGTTCCGGGAGGTAGCGACTTTTCAATATCAGCCACCGGCAGCTTTTTTCTACCCTATAAAACTGTCATCAGTTGAGTGATGGTTTGGTGAGATGTCCGATACACTAATCCAAATATAAAACAAGACATATAATCGTTAGGAAGCAAGAGCTGTCTAGCTAGGTCATATGTTGCTCTACCTGACGCAGAACAGGCACATGCATTTGAATCTCGAGACTGGCAAAATCGAGTCAATAAGATGAAGGATCACAGGACCAATGCTAAACGTAACCATCTGATTTAATGCATAATCTTGTTTTAATTGTAAATACATGCTTTTTCTGAACAAACGCGATTGTTCAGAATGAAGTTGTCCGCTGTCCTTTCGTGACATTTTGAACAGTTGATGATGGAAACTAACCGGAGTTTCTGATGGTCCATCCAGTTGAATAAATGATGAGAACGGATGAGCGTGAGCAAAACGCACAGGTACTGAGACAGATTATAGAGAAGCTTACGAAAGCATATCCGCAAGTAAAAAGGACGTAGCAACAAAAAACGAAACCTGAGTTTTTGGGTTGAAAATGAAAAAATTACACAGAGCAACAAAGAGTTCATGATGTGTCAGATAAAAACGAACGCGGCAGATGAAAATATTTTTTGTAGCGTACAGTCGGAAGGAAAAATGCAGGTTGCAAACATAAACGTGTGACGTAATAGGTGACGGCAGACCACTCACCTTACTCCACATTAATCAGCTGCATGTGCGTTGGTCCAATATATTCGAGAAAACGAAAAGCGGAACGATGTGGAACGCAAATAGAGAAACAACGTATACATACCAACCCAAGGTAAATTCGTACGCTCGCAATTAGTCTCCGTCGCAATTTACCGTATTACCGAATAGCTGAGGTTTATTCAGAATTGGCTGCCAAAATCATATGTTGTCATGCGTGTGATTCAGCTGGCACCAGAAATTTGTTGTATATGGATGGGCGACGCTGGGGTGAAACAAGATTAGTGGACCGGGCAATTTAAACAACATTGTCAGTGGGCTACTACCACGTTGCAGCTTAATGGTCCGTAAAGAGAGATATGAACAGTGTATCTATGATTTTCAACATAAAACGGTATGGACTGATTTCCTGTCTACTGAAACTGTTTACGTACTCTAAAACAGCGGATATATAATGTTGTGACTGAGTTCGAGGTTTCAACCTCAGAAAATCCAACTTGATATCACCCTGTTCAGTTACTCTCTCATGTTCTCTTCTGTTCTTGATAACTGGTTTTCGTCTAGCTATGACACTCTGGTTTCACTGTGTTAACTGGATTGATTTGAAAATAAGAAGTTGATCCTTAATCAGCAACGACGTCGCAAGTTGTGCCCTGACCCTTTTATGGTTTATTACTCTCGGTCTGTTATTGACAGTGTTGGCCACACAAAAGAAATTCATCTACTACGGATCTCTCATTCTAATTCTTTCTGTCCTTCTTGACATTGTCTTGTACATGGCTTGTTAAGGATGGCGCAAAAAACTGCAGGGATTCTGATAATTGGATGTGCAAAGAAAAACTGTGGTCTGCTTACCAACTTAATTAGACACATCAAAACTAGCAACACAAGAAAATGAGGCATTTGTACTAACAATTGCTACATTTGACACAAAGCTGTTGGGAAGTCTAAGGAAACACCAACTCGTACAATTACTGAACACTCCAGAAAGCTCGTAAGCTCAATTCCTAGATGTGATAACCAAACAACGACGTTTCAGTAGGTGGGATAACGACGCGGAAATCGGAGTTCGGGTTTTGGGGATGAAGTTGAGCAGAAGAGGTGATGGGATTGATTTAACTGATGCTTTGGACAACAAATTTTCTGTGCACGCAACAAGCATCAGGCTAGAGCCCAACTAGTAGTCAATAATGAAAAGTACCCATATAGATATACATATGTATAAATGTACAAATCAAATGAATGGGAAAATGACAGTAAATATGAATGTACTCAACATTTTCGAGGAGCAAAATTGTCTCAAAAGGATGATGGCAATATTTTTCTCGTTAACGCGAGGAACAAATTTTACATTAAATTAAAATACAAAATGTTGAGATTTCGGAGGATACCGGAATCTAACGTAGACCGATGTACAATATGGGGTGTTTACAAACGTTCATTATTTTTGCTTACCTTTCGATTTTTAAATCCAATGGTCAATAAACCTGTCTGTTGCACTATGATGAAAATGGTCGGAAAAACCTGACGCTTAAGGACATTTCGATTAAGTGCACGATTGGTAGTTATGCCAGTTATGTGGAGATGGCTACTGTGAATTAATAACTATTTGTTTTGATCCGTTGTACCTCACAATTTACACTTTTAATGTGTCCCTTGTTGTTGAAGCCCTTGGCTTTTCTTCTCTAGGACGTTCATTTTTCGTTTGACCGTCAATCCGCTATCCATTACCGATAACTGTCACCAAGTCAATCATAGTGGTACACCAAAGAGTCTAATGTTTTCGTAAATTCAGGGGCTGATAAAACCCTTAGTTGTAGGTACTGTTCTTAGTATGGTAATGTCAAATCTATCCAGTAAATGACAGCTGTTTACCTGTTTCAGTTAAGTTTATTATAAACATCCAAGTTAGAACGTACATATGCGTGTATAGCCAATGAAGAACTGACTAGGTGATACTGTTTCCCAGTAAGCCGTTCACAGACAAATTTATGAGAAGTATTTTGTGCGAGAACTTCAGTGTCATCGTCCACTGTTATGTTCTACAGTGCCAATAATAAAAACTGTTTTCTAAATGATACGATACAATACAGATCCGTAAACAAAGGAATGTAGTATACTTTGCAAGGCTGTACCTCAACACCTTTAAATAATTTTGTACCCGAAATAATGCTGTATACAATCTACTCAGCAATAGCAATACTGCATTGTTTTAGAGTAGTAAGCATGATCCATACTCTTTGTACTGTTCGAGTTGATCTATTTCACAATTAGTTAACTAACTAGAATTGCGATAATTCCTTACTTAGGGATTGCTTTTGTCATAATCATTAGTCCGCTAACACCCAGAATGATCTCGCTGAATGCATTGTCCAACCATTGTTCATTTCAAATGTAACTCTCTCTACGGAGATAAAAATTAAGGTTATGACGTTTTTTAGGTAGAAAAAGCGAACCTTCTGAACGCTAAGAGAAGTAGTCCGGGGAAAAGAAACTACTATGTTCACCGCGGGAATAAAGGGTAACGGAGTTCTATCTTGGTCAACTCCGTTTGGTTACACAATAATCTCAATAAAGTTCAACCGAGTACATAATACAACTCTTAGTCAGTCTTCGCACAGCACTGTGACATGCCAAAATTCTATATCCCACTGAACAATTAATCTGCCCTATGGTTTACTTCCTAGTAGATCTGTGTTTTTAACGAAGTCAATCCAACGCTTGTCAAATTGCCGAGACGTATGAGTGATACTAATTGTGGTGACCATATGCGAATGGTGGTGTACATTACCTGATGGAGATGTCACTTTTCAGTCTGAACACACTAGAATTGGTAGCTAAAACGGCTTAATTGCTTTACGGTCAAAATTCCATCCCATCTAAAAACAGAGTTGAATAGACCATCTCTGATCCGTATTTCGGTGCTTATTTCCGTGGCGGGCTAAATGCACATTATTTCCCAAAATATAATATTTTTACCTCCTACTACTCTTCTAAATCTAATTTTGATAGAAGATAAAACACTGTTTATAATTATGTTATGATAGCTAATAAATCCTGGGTTCAAAACGTCATTGTTTAATTCTTTTCTAAACGAAATTAGCTTCACATCATTCCCCCCTGGCCTGTATCCACGTGACTGTGTGACTCCCAATATTGTTGATGTAACGCCAAATGTTTATGGTCTATTATCTTTCTTTCATTTCGAGAAACTTATCACCAAGTTTCACTGGTTACCTTGAGAAGTTCCGCCTTATTATTTTGTGATTGTTGGTAGTAGTCACAGCAACCTACAAGTGAGTGTCACTTGGTAATATTTATGGTTTTGAGAACCTGCATTACACTTTGATGCTGGGAACATTGCCGATGAGAATGCAACATTGAGAACGTGTTCATTTTGACCATTGTAAAAAATGCCGTTGTCATACTCTATGTCACACATTGTTCGGATTCCTTGGGAAGAAACACCTCCACAAAGGAGATACTTCCGACCCTCAGACCCTCCAAAACTTTGTTGTTCGCTAGCCGGAGAACTGCATAATATAATCTAACGTTAATCAGATTTGTCAGAGAGAATTAGTCTACATATATATGCATGCTTTTATGTATGTGTATATATTTGTGTGATGATGTATACATATGAACCAGAAGTGTGTGACCGAGTAATGCTGCATGTGTGGAGAGTTGCACAAATCCAGCGACATACAAAGCAGACATTCCAGCCGTAAGTCACTGAGCTGAAAACACTGGTTATTCCTTGGATCTCCGCACTAATCTGAGTGTAAGGATTAAACACCACTCACTGAAACTTGTTAATCATAAAGTCTACAGTCATACAGTCTTCGATCTGATCACCTGGCCGAAATTCACTTGAATATCTCAACTCTTTCCACAATCCTGTTTTGCTTTTGTATTCGTTTACATCATCCAGATTTTCGTTACCATTCAAGACAAATGGCAGATGGAAACATTCACTTATAAGTAACTTTAGGCAAATCATAGAAACTGATTAGAAAATGACCAGCTACGGAGTTGCGATTTTAACATCATTTGGATGTTTACATATCGTAGTGGGTGTGCAAGCCATTTGGTCATACAATATGAGCATATCGTTTCCGCATTTACACCTTTCCAGGAACCTACAAGTGATCGTTATTTGGCTATGACATAAAATGAACGTTTTGGAAGTATAACGACCAACCGGAGCTGATTCAACTTAGAATGCTATGGTTAACCGTATGCCCTGGGAGCATCTGAAACCAAACAACAAGCAGTCCTTCAAGATTAACTGGATATCAACCAGTATTCTTAAGACCTTATGTTCCATCCTAGATGAATAATTCAGTAATAGCGAAATTTTCATTAGGGAAAGTTTACTTTTCTTCGCTGGATGAATGTCTGCAACCAATGCACATTTTGTTGTTAAAATATTCCCTAGTTTGTGGCAAACACGTGCCAACAATTGAGACAGGAAATGTTTTATATATATTCGATGCAACTTCGCAGGCTTTATTTTCCAACCCACTACCTTGGTTTGATATGCAGCGATAAAATCGCAGATGAGGTGCAAATAACGTCCGATGTGGCTCTGAAGGATCCAATCAACTGAAGAGGCAGGGTGGGTTGTAACGTATAACCTTTAGGTTAAGAGTAGAAATCCTTATTTTCTCAGTAGCCGTAGAGATTGATATAATGTGGTTTCCATGAGTTGTTCGGTGAAGATGTGGTGTGAGAACTAAAGAACCCACTTATTTCCCAAAATCTGACTTTTCTGTTGATTGGCCGTGCCTGGAGTTTGTTTCATTCAACAAGTACTCAATGTGAAAAATTTGATGTGACATAACGCAATCACGCAGACCAACGTGTCTCTCCAACACAAACACCAATCATATTCACAAATGTTCCCCTTTACTGAGCAACCGCCTCCGCTGGTAGTACAGCCGTTGGTGCCTCGAACACTACTTACAACTTCTGTGCCTATTCCAATGGATCAGGTAGCCCCCGTTTCTTAGTATACATCACAGTATTATTCGACCATAAGAAGTACACTATCTAGTGGTTATTCAACATCACTGACCTCGTTCACTGTATTTGTGCAGTGCATTCCTTTTGAGTAACACCGTTCCACGGGGAAGTTTACTTTATTGTAAATGATCGGCTTTTATTTAATGTTGTTCAGATACTCTGTTTCAAGGTAAATTCCTGCTTTCCCGCTGTTGCCATTCCAGCCGGGTGACTCGCATTCTAAATGTACAATCCGTGCGGCTTGGATGCTGTTCGGTAACGATTGAGCAGTCACAGTTTGTCATGTCGTTACCACACTATCTTATCTCAGTTAGTTTATTCTGCCATATTCCTTACTGAACATCCTTACTGAAGGTTTGATCACGGAATTGGGTAACTACTTTCCTGTTCACTTTCTTTGATTCTGTAGCCTTTCTGTGGATCCCCCACTGTGCCATACTGGACCAGTTTTAGCCACAATAAAGTGCTGAGTTGCCAGTGACCATCGAAAAACAGAAACATCGGCTCCAGGTTTAAGCTTGTTCCAGTGAATTTTCAGCTGAAACTCAGAGTAGTATGCCACAGTTTTCATGGAACTCTAAACTAATCTAGACAGCTAGGTACTATGCACGGGAACCATCAAACACATGGAGGCCGGTTGAAATCTCAGTTACTGCGATTCGTCTAACTCTCTGGATTTGGGTGGGTAAGCTGCAACAAGCCCAGAGTTTCTCATAAGATCATCTGTCTTGTTCTATCCACGGTAGAAATCACTCCATCGAGCGTGCCAATGAACTATGATGGAGAGATTGAGCGACAGTAAAATGAAACATTTATGAAGATCTAGTGATTAATGTATGATGATAAGTTCGGTCGTGCGTGTTGTGTCGACATCATCCTGATTACTGTTTACTTATTGGATTGCTGATCTCGCCCTTGAAGACACCCTGATAGTAATCAATTTACGTGGGGCATATTATGTCAAACGACGAAGAACACCGTGTGATTCGGAAACTCAAAAATATTAAACAAATTCATTGACTGACGATGTCTGTGAGTATCCCATATTTGCATTTGTGATGACTGAAATAAAGTTCTGTTTCTGTTAGATCCACTGTAACTTAAAGTTGTTAATTATCCCCAACTAACACAACCTTTTAATTATACCAAAGTCAATGAGCTTGCGTGTAACGACCCGTCTTTGAGAACTGTTCATTTCTCAAATGTCACGGTCTGGACTGCATACACCTCGGATCACTGTCACAGTAAATAGAAGGTTAGTGTTACACAGCTGATGTGTATCGAATAAACATGAACGCTCAATCACCGATCATTTTAGAAGTAACTACACTGTCTTGTTTTGCGGTCGATAGGACCCGCCGGACGAGTGAACAGCCATATGAGAATAGCGTTCCAGATTAGTCAACATGTTTTTCACTTATGACGTTGGATAAGTTCCTTAGTAAACTGTACTCTTACGGAGCAAAATCAATGTTGCATTGAGAACACAACTAGAATTATCTTTTTTAAATGTCATCTTTCCACCGTGGACACATTGCCGTCAACATATGTTTTTGCTTTTGAACCCCGTTTTAGCAGGTAATTTAATCAATGTTGTGAAGATCACGTGGAAACTTTTCTTCTACAACTTCTGCACTTTGAAAACTAAAGGTTTCACGATGAATCTTGGCTAATGGGAAAGCAGGATTCAATTCTATGGAACATTATTGTTGTGAAGTGGTAATCTTCGACTGCTTTGTCAACAAGCCATGGACAAGGAGAGTTAGTTGGACAAACGCACAGTTACGGTGAACGAACAAAGCCTCCTTTGTTTATGTCTCAGCTCTTTTTCTTCGTGTTGATCAGATGAAATTAGTAAGTTTGATCGATTAAACGATTGAAGCCACTCACCCGTGCTCCAGTACGAGAGTTGAACTCGTTAGAAGTTTCACTTGCTGACATATCTAAAAGTAAGACCTGATTTTAAATGGGTGTGATCAGCTATGACTGATGACTTGGAAGACGGACTAGAAACAAGTCACTCCTTATGAGTTACGAATGTGAGCGGTCATTTCTGTTTGAGACCAATGCCACTCATGTTCTCAATGGTCCAAACCCGACAGTGCGTAAGTCCACCAACTGACATTTCATCAGTCAAAATCTCTTTGCATCATTGACTTAAGAGTAGAAATTCTCAACCACACACAAATACTAATCACGGCAGATAAGAATTAAAAAACCAACATCAGTTAAACTTATTGAATTACTGAAGCAAAGTATGCATAACGTAACGAAGGTAGTCTAAGACTGATCGAATTTCACAGCTGCTGACGACGGTAAATATTATTGTCGCCGTAACAACAGTCACTTTCCTCCTATCGGGGCAAGGTTTATCCCGAACTATATTTTCAACTTGGTTATCCAGATGATGCTGTTTTTTCTGTAATCCTTCACTTATAGCAAGTCCAACTGTATTCTGCCATCTTTCATGCCAACTAGCGCTAACATTTTCAGTATGTGAAATTTCTTTATTGCTCGGCATCATACACAGTGATGAAATAATCCAATGAAAACCCTGGTAGGGCTCAAACAGTAGTGTCATTCGTCAAAAATCTTCGCACTCACCCCAAAAATTTAACGTCCTCGAGCTATTTAATGACCTCACTCGTTTTATCGAGTAACTGTATTCAGAATGTCAAAATCTTCTGAAACTTCACCAAAGAACACAAATGCTATGACAAATGAATGACGGAACACTAAGCTGAACTCTATGTCATTAACAAATCTTAAAGACAGTCCAATCCATTGAATTCTTCTCAGCCACATCAACACAGATAGAAGAAGCGAATTTTCTCGAACAGATAGAGTAAGTTTGTGATAATTGCAACCAATTCTGGATAAGTAACGGTGGAACTGAAAGTGCAGGCACTGTGAAAACCTGGTAGAAATTAGTTGGAAAGGTCTCAAGCCAGTGTTCAGATAGTGTTGAAAAGTTCGTGTCTGTTTTCGTCAAAACCACAAATAGTCCATTTGTTTCTGCTAAAGGATTTCTTATGAGAAATAATTCATTTGACATTTCAAGAAGTCTGGGGTCAGCAATAACATCAAACCACGCAGATTCTGAAGACTGTCCTACATTTCCGCTCACGACCTCCTGAGAGAGATATGTAAGAACGAACACAAAGACCATGAACAGTATCTTGACTGCGAACAGAACACAACGATATCGCAAAACCACAAGCAAATCAGAACGCAAGTATCGGGATCCAATTCTCGCAACTTAGAACCCCAAACAAGAATGGTAAAAGACGGCTTTCCAACAAGTTTCATTTACTGCTCAGTCCGAGGGCGAAGCAGTGATGCACAGTGGCTATATTTGTAGGTTTTCAGCTGCCTTGGATCTAGGTCACTCGACGGACTAATCAAAAGCAAGCGCGTAGCTCGAATTTTGAAAAAAATTGGCGGGTATTCAACTTCTCAAAATTGGAAAATCCATTTTTCTTGACAAATAGGGCGAATTCCTGGAAAAAGATGTCTTTTCCCAGCGTTTCTCACTCGCACAGTTTAACGAATGGCATCCTGGGCGACACGTAATGCTGCATCAACAGCCGAGTGGCGGTTACACCGCTTTGCACAGTTTGGCACATCAAGTGTCTTTAGAATAAGCACTGCGGCTCCCGTGGCAGTACTTGATTTTAGTGTATGGTTAGTATCCAAGATCTTCTCCAGACGGTGTCCATGTAATAAGTTTGTCACTCCTCGACCTTTACAATGATTTCACTACACAAATACTAACTCTTCCCACAACATTCATCTTGCCCCAAAAAGTGGACACGGACGTTTGGTTTATTGTTCGCATTCTGAGATAAAAACGCATACACGAATTTCTTTCAGTTCGACACCATCTGCTGACCACCACTAATAAAAAATGCCAAAGCAGGACGTCATACCTGTGCACCCCTGCGGGCGTGTACATCAGCTATTGTTTAACTCTTCAGCATGGATTATCGCACACAGCCTGCTGCACCTGTATGGATGGTCGGACCCCGAAAGCTGCGAATGAGTTCAATTGATTCAGAAGGTGATCTACATGAGTCAGATTACAAAATCAAACCTACAGCGAGAAAACTTGATTCTATAGAAGATCTGGGTTAGTATAACTGCCCAAGGTTACTCCTGCTGTGGTATGTACACTGATGATGCGCCGTTGTCGAAATGTTGTTGGGGTTCTGACGACTGCCGTGTTAATCTAACAGGATTGTAATCCAAAGTTATAACCGGTTGTCAAGATTTCCAACCGTCACGATTTAGGACCGTCTGTATTTCAGTACATTTCCGTTTGGTACAGGTTTAACGCGCGTAGGATAAATACAGTTAACTGTGACAAAAAAGGATATGAGCAAACAAAAGTCTGTGACCGAGTATGTCACGAAGATGACTTACATAACCAAGGTACAAAGTAACAGTCAAACGTTGAACAAACATTTTCTCCAGTATTCGATAGCTTCTGTGAGTCAGTTGTCAATATTGAATTCACTGAGACAGCAAGATAGGTTAGTGTAGCTGACTCCCAGTATGCAAAGTTTAATGGACATCGTTTGTTACGGAGGCATGCGTACCCGCACATTCATATATATATTGTGGGGCATTTTGACGAGATGTAAATAATAGTTTACCCAACCGATGGCCAGTTAAGTAGGCGTCTGTCTGCACACCGATCGCATAATATATTTGGGTGAGATCTACAAGTGTGTCATTTTGCATGCTTTAGTAAGAGCAGTCTAAATGAGTTGCACAAGACGACTTCACACATGAGCAGAACACTGGAGAACACGAGTCAAAGATCTATACCATTCTCCATATCGGTTTCGAATTTAGGCACAAGATTTTCCATTACGTGCTAAAGCAAATCACTTTGGTGCATTAGAATTTCCACCTTAGATTCTTGGACGTGACGGCAGGAACGCGATTGGCCCAACTAACCGTAAGGGACGACCAATCTTAATTAGAGTGCTTCGCATTGGCTACTTTGGTAGAGGAAGTGGTTTGGGTTATTCGAGGGGTGTCAACGGATTTGCTTAATGAGAACGGGGTTAGCGGCCAAAGTGGAGCACAGATCACCTGACCCTGTTCCTACTAATTCATCAAACCGCTGACCGTATTGGTTCCTTTGACAGGTAAAGGGTTGCGAGTGGTTAGGGGTGTCTGTGAATCTCACGTCCAATAGGCGTGAGCTTTGGGGTCGTGGTAGACTTCGAGCTTTGATGTGAGAGTTAACCAGTTTGTGAGAACATTTTCATTAGTTCTCTCACATACATGGCTGGCGGACGCAAGTACACTTGCATCAGTCCCGAAACACGCAGACGTATTATCGAAGCATTTGAAAGGGGTGATGACTGGCGCACGGTTGCCCTTCTGAACGGAGTCAAGTGTAATACCGCTTACAAGTGGCTACATGTGGATTGCATCAGTTATGAGGCTCAGCCTCGTAAAGGACACAGAAGCAAGATTCTGACAGAATCAGAGATCGACATGTTGCTGGAGTGGATTTCCGTGGACCCAACGATTACACTGCAATTTTTGAGACTGCGCGTGAAGGCTGAGTTTGAGAAAGAGTTGTCGACCACAACGATTAGTCGATACTTGGATGGCCGGTGCATAACTGTCAAGAAACTGCGCCAAGTACCCATCGGTATGAACTCAAATGAGAATTTGGAGTTACGGCGACTGTTTGCATATCGACTGATGGAGTGCTATGCAAATGCCAAGACTATTTGCTGGATAGATGAGACAAACTTCAATTTGTTCTGTACAAGGTCAATGGGACGTTCATTAAAAGGGACGAGAGCGTGCGTCTCTGTAACAAACAGCCGAGGCCGTAATCTTCATTTGATTGGAGCTATGACACCAACCTCGATAGTAGGCTATACGACGAGGCGGGGAGCATACAACAGCAACGATTGCAAGGGCTGGCTGCGAACCCTGCTAGATCAGATGAAGATCAGTACACCCATGTCAAACATTGTGCTGATATGCGACAACGCACCGTGTCACACCGATCTGGAAAGTGTGTTTGCTGAGGAGTTATACAATGGAGGACAAATCTTACGATTGGCACCCTATTCACCAATGCTGAATCCAATTGAGAATGTCTGGAGCATGGTGAAAGCAAGAGTTAAAAGACAGCTGCAGATGCACCACGAGACAATAATAACCGGAGATCCTCAGGGTGTGCAAAGTCAACAGGAGTGGAGAATGCGGGCCCTGGAAAGTGTAGTCATGTCTGCCATGTGCGACGTCACCGGAGACCATTGCGCTAGCTTCGTTCGTCACGTGGAACGATGCTGTATGCAGGCGATGAACGTTGAAACGGTTGGGTCACAACCGTAAACCCACATGCTCTCAGTGAACGTAGAATGCTCTATTCAGAGCAACCACAAATTGATTTTGTACTTCCCACTTTTTGGAATTTGGCCCTGATTAAACTAATGCTTGGCCTGTGAATTTGCATAGATTACATAAGACTTTCCGTTTTTTGTTTGCACGGTTAAGAACAACCGAACTACCAACATACTTTAGATAAACGAATGCTTCACGTTCGCGATTGAAAACAGTGAGTGGTCTGTTAGCATCTCACGATACGTCGTCTTTCTACAGCAGTTGACTGCTCCTTCAATGGCACTGCAACCCAGCCGACACAGTGAACCGTGTGCATATATACAAAGATGTAGCTAGTCGATTGTCGAAGCCATTTGCCTTTCAATATCTGGTCTGAGCTGGCTAGTCTGTGTAAACTGTCCCTGACCAATTGTTTGTACTACTAGGGTGCGTAGTGGAATGTACGTCCTACGTTACCTGGATGCTAAAAATCATTCTGTCCATCATTTTGCCTTAGAGTACAATGAAATATAGAGTGGACTGGCTTGACAATTCATTCGAAGTTGTCTTCTTTTGCGTACAACGGCCAGCCCAGTACCGTTCCGACTGATCCTCGGGTCCGGTTTGTTTAGCATTGATGAGTTCAGATGCTAACTCCAAGTGAAATCAACCAAACATTAGACTGAGTTGCCAGGGCACCAATCAATGAGTGATAGTGAGTGATGACACAGGCTTCTTACTCAATCTAACCAGATGACCACGGGGTGAGAGGTGTCACTGAACGAAGGTCATAGTACGTTGCGAACATGACTGTTTTAGTATTACCGTAACCAGGTACCAACGTACTATGACCTGTCAAAGGAACCAATACGGTCAGCGGTTTGATGAATTAGTAGGAACAGGGTCAGGTGATCTGTGCTCCACTTTGGCCGCTAACCCCGTTCTCATTAAGCAAATCCGTTGACACCCCTCGAATAACCCAAACCACTTCCTCTACCAAAGTAGCCAATGCGAAGCACTCTAATTAAGATTGGTCGTCCCTTACGGTTAGTTGGGCCAATCGCGTTCTTGCTGTCACGTCCAAGAATCTAAGGTGGAAATTCTAATGCACCAAAGTGATTTGCTTCAGCACGTAATGGAAAATCTTGTGCCTAATTGGAATAAGGTATGTAACGAGTTCATAAATATACCGCTTGCATGCTGAATAACATTAGGACAGCAGACTTTCGCAGTTGTTATCGACACTGCTGGAACAAACGGTAGCAGTTGCATTATGGCAAAACTTACAGGTGTCGCCGTTAGGAGTCGAAACCAACTCTATTGACTTATCTATTCACACTGTGATATCCATTGTTGTATGAGATATTGGAGTGCTCTATATATATACATATATCTTAACTTGTTCGAATAATACACATGTATTGAATGGGATACAGAAGGTCTCGGTGTTATACCTACATCTTTAGATCCCCTGCATATAGAATAGAAACCAAAATCTTAACATATAACTGATATCTGCTAGCAAACTCCTGTGGATAAGCGTACCACACATTATGATCACTTTTTACAGCCTGTACTAAACAGGAGCTGACAGAAAATGGACCCGTATTTTGTCCATTGTGACTCGCCTAGGAGTTTGATAGAAACAAATTGATAGGTGAATTACATTTTCCGTGGGTGGGTCACGGCAATAAGGAATTATACAATACAACCTTTGATTTGCCTTAAATGGAGAGTACCTTTCTGTGACTTCGGAACAATTTACGAGTAACGAGTGATCCGGCTTACTTATAACTCTCCACTCCTGACTCGGAAGCATCGCTAGACCAAATGCACCGGCTATCACTTCAGTGGTACTTAAAGCAGACTAGACGTAGACAACTGAACGAAGCAGAAGGCAGGTCATGGGTCAAGTGTACATAGGTAGGTGTCAGTACTGGGTTCGAATTGTTAGTTATAGCACACGGGGAAATGGAAACAGTTGGGCGGAAATGAACTCGGCACAGTCTGCTAGATATGCCGACCAAAATACCAGTTGTTTCTGAGGGAATTAGTTAAGGGAACCATAATCTTAACGTGTTAAGATTGTCGTCCCACCCAACCTCCAGTGGATGTGTAACCTGCTATCTTTTGCTTCGTTTAGTTGCTTACGTCTAGCTTGCCTTACATAACACCGACCTTGTGATTGGTTCATTTGGTTTGGTGACGCTTCTGAACAGGTAGTAAAACGTTTTTAGTAAACTAAATTACCGATCGTTCACAAGTCGTCCTAACTTTATCGATAGTCAGTCTGTCTCAAGCATGCCACACCTGGCGGAATATTTTAGTTTAAAGAATTGTGTTGTGTGCATAGAGTTTTTCATAATTGTTGCTTACTTTGTGAGTAGAAGTCAACAAGCGGTACAAGAGATCACAGTTACCCGTTTAGTTGACTTGAAATTATTTTGTCAATTGAATTCAACCAATAAGGCTTCAGATAATGCCTTTGTTTACGTACTTACTGCTCTACAGCACAAAGGCTTGTCTGTTGAAGTTCGTAAGGGTGCTTATCCATGTACACTAGGAAGCTGGAATCCATTTGATCGATTTCCATTACTGACCACAGATCGATGGTTAAAACATGTATTAGTCACACTTTGATTTCAATTCATTTATATGGTTTTATCAAATGAAATACCCTTCGAGGTTATTTTTGTTTGTGTGATTGTACGCTGATCTGGGTGCACCAGAACGTTCGAGAGAAATCACTATTTCTACCCACTCACAAAGAACAGTAAGGAAATTAATACTGTTAACAAGCTATAAGTAAATTCAATCAAGGTAGTAGGAGGTATGAAAATCTTGAACTCAATTATCAGGAATGAATAATTGCAATTCATAGTTTGAACTGTCTGTTAGTGATTGGAAAACTTGAACCACTGGGTAAGGAGACGATTCGTTACTGGTTCTGATACGATGTCAAGGTAGTGTATTTTGGTTTAAACGTACGTTGAAAGAAATTGAACCTCGCTGAGGACAACAAATGGAGTCTTATCAAATGTGTACCTCTGCAGTTTGCAATGAATTCAGTTGCACCCTTGGTTGGATGTTTATAAATATGGAAGACAACTGTGCTATAAGCTTTGTTAAAAGATACAAATCAACATGTCATACACCCAGGAAAAACCTGTTAGGCACTTACTTTTGATAATCTACTCACTTATGAATTCATTTTAGCATAAACAAGATTTTAAAATTTTGAATAATAGGTCAACCATTCTTAGTTGTACACAGTTGCCATCAAACACATTCCCAAACGTTCACACACCGACTGTGTGTAGGAAGTGTTGTGCTCATCGTTACAACCAACTAAAACATTTCGCATGTCTCAAACAACGTGCAGATGAAAACATAACCCCGCAACCTGCACCGTCAGTCGGTGGGGTGAGTTGCTACCAGACCGCTGACTCACAAAAGTAAATACCGAACACTTCTGATCCAAGTTAAATTGTCCTCACTTTTGGACCTGAAAGCGTATAGTTCTGGCCTTGAAGACAACGTGAATAAATGTCACGTTTGTAATTGAACAACAGATTTGAATAGTACAGCGTGTGTTACACACTTGTATCACAGCTGCAGTGACCGTAGTTGGGCTCTTGGTCGAAGTCAGAATGGATACTACTGACGATCACCTGATAGGGTAAAACTCTATTGAAAAACATTGTGTCCGAAAACGGCTGTCTAAAAGTCACTACGAGTGTAAGATTCACTGACAACCGTGAGGGGTGTTCAGCTTTCAGCTATCGTGAACCCAAGTACACATTTTTCCTGTCTTCTAATATCCACACACCAGTAACAAGGGACAAACCAAGCTTGACCCCCGTCCTCTAAATTTTCAAACCATTTCCTCAGAGGTGTTCGCAATTACTGTGATGCCAAAAGGCGTCTAGCTAAAAGATCACAGTAATTTGCGGGAACATATGATTTATTCTCAGCAATATGTGAAAACAGTAGGTGTATTTATTACTAGGCCAGTCTAGAATCAAATCCAGCAATCAAGGAAATTAAGAGGAAACAAGGGATAGGCTGATATTCACCCAACGACGCCAGTCGAAATGGCACAGAACATTAGGCCAGTTAATACAGCTTTCGAGATAACAGGCATAGTGACTTTGTAGATTGAAGTAACGAGTAAAAGTTGTCGTTCAAATTCAGGTGTCCAATGCACGTGGTAATTTGCACACCGAACACGTATGACGTAAGGTTCGTGGTAGACATCTATTAGTCGACACAAATAGAAAGGCACATATAAGGTAAGCACGCAGGAATCCCTGGTGAAACTACGCGTTAGCAAGACTGTTTCGAAGAGGTGTATGAAAACAAAAGGTTTGCCCGCTACCCACAATCAACATAGTTCAACTAGGACTTGCTGTGGTAACTGTAAATATTCACTTTCAGATTTTTTCTCATTACGCTCGTAATTTTTCTTCCTCTGGTGTTTATAGGCCTGTTTTGTTAGCATCCATGCGCTTTCTTACTGTAGGTCCTAATAATACTTGCTATTCGTTTCCTATATTGCTTGGATTCGGCTATTTGTTCCACTGACATTGTTTCATCACTCGCACTTGGCAATAAGACACGGTTTTATTGAATACGTGTTTCCGAACGATCTCAAGCAAATCTAGTTTAGCTTGTAAAGTGTCTGCTAAATAATGTGATCTACCGCAGACAGATGGAGTGGCAATGGACTCACCTCTAGGTCTTCTTTTAGCTGATGTTTTCGTGAGCAAACTGGAGAGTAATCAGCTGCGTGCAGTCACCGAGCAGGTCACATTTTACAGACGTTATATTGATGATACCCATTGTGTCGTCAGTGAGAATTATAACATGAAAATAGTTGTGGCAGATTTTAACTCAGCCCATAGCAGCACTAAATTCACTGAGAAGTCAGACTACAACGGCTAAATAAATTCTTTGTACGTTGACGTAGTAAGAATAGATGGTTCAATCCGACGAAATATATGTTGATAACAGACTCGGAGTGGCCGGTTTGACAGTCTCGTGCCGCTAAATAGAAGGCGGTACCTCATTTTATGTCTGACGAGTAGGGTGCTGAAGATCTGCATCCACGACACTTTACAAGCTGAACTAGATTTTCTACAAGAAGTGTTCATGTAGAATGACTACCCAAAGTGTTTCATGCGGAAAGCGATGCGCGCAGTAGAGTCGAAACTTAAGTCATTTTCTGTGAATAAGAAACTTGCGTTTATTGGTTTCCCTTTCAAGAGACATCCCGTGACCGAAGTTTTCTCAAGAAAGCTCAAAAAGTCAGCTGCTCAGTTGTATATGGGTTTCCGTTCACCATCCTTTATTATGTCACAACTCAAAGATAAAACTTCAGCTGTTGTGTTTACTCGTTTGTGTGCTCCCGTTGAGCATCATACATTGGTCGCACTACAAGGCGATTGTCTGGTACAATGCATAATCATCGTGCGCGGGTAAACATCAGTGTGATAAAAACGGTTTCAAGCGCGATGTTGCTCATTCGACCGACTACAATCAGTCTGTCAATAAAAGGTGCTTTCCAGATTATTTACTGAGTGCCATGGAATCGACCCAAAATGGTGAGGTCCTGAATGTCGGCTGTTGCCGAGGCCATGCACAAACGTGCCTACTGAGCCCAGAAGAAGTTCGGGCGCACACTCTATCTCCCTTGGCCCATAATCAGTCAGACCCGCGTTTCAGAGTCGTGACTGCGTAAGTGATAACAAACACGACGTTTATAACCTATACTGACCGTTTTTCTGACTCGTCTCAATTATTGTTTTCATATTTGTTGTGTTGTAATTAACTCGACAATCAAACACAGAAGACATATCTTGTTCGCTTCTATGTCGTTCTCATGACTGTCAATATAAACACTATGACCACATACTGAAACAAACTCCAATTTTCAAATTGAACATCACTCACAATTGATCGCAGCCTTCGCATTCACGTAGACTTTCCAGCCAGCCTCTTTCGAAAAGAAGCACTAGACTCAAGTTCAGCTCTCATTAGAGCTCGTCAGTAGTGCATATCCTTGCCACGGCATGGATTTGAATTCCGGCCACGTTTTCATGAGGCAACCGTGTTGACCACTGCGCCATTGACCTCACATTAAGCACGACTGACTTATCACAACCACTTCTGCCTTTGAGTAATGAACTCGAGTCTAGTGCATCTTTTCGAAAGAGGCTGGCTGGGAAGTCTATCTGATTGCGAATGCTGCGAGCAAATAAGAGTGATGTTCAACCTGAAAATAAACCAAATCTCTGACTACTTATCAGTAGACTCCAATTTGTTTTCTTTCGCGGGATAAAGTAAAATGATTGGCTTCAATAAGCCTTCAAAGATCCAAATACACGGCAATTGCAGGTATCGGCGACTAACAACCATGGACAGGCCGGCGAAGTGCGACCGAGTCGATCTTGCTTGTCTAACTACTCGGCTTTCGGGCAGACCGCTTAGCTGTTGAGAGCTTCACGATGGCCCTTAGAAAGGCCGTTTTTAGAGTGGAGGATGTGATTGACAGATAACAACGGGTGTGTGTGCAACGGAGTGAGATTCAAGGACTAAGAGAGACGAGCTGCAGAAATTAGTATTTTACGACGTAGGTTGTGACAGTAACGATAACAGTCGCTTAGTTAGACGGGGTCAAGGGAAAGGGTACGACAGGATCGATTGAAGGGAGCTTTGAACTCCGAAAATGTCCTGGTGGCAATACTTACTACCATTACTGACTACAGTAAATAGTTTAGCTGGGCACCATTACAATGTTTAAAAGAATGACACAGATTATCACCAGGTGTTCCCTAGCTACTAGGGTTTCCAAGAGATTTCTCTAAAGACAGTTGGGGTTACCAGAGTAAAATTTCACTGTTCATTCGCTCCAGGCCAATATTCCTTAAGCGGAATGTAAACGTCTGTGGATCCGAAATTTCAGCACTGTCACAAGGTCAAGAAACTAGTGGTTTCAAGTCATAGACCTCCACGAGAGAAACATAGCACTTTTCCCGTGTAATATCTCACTTCTGACAGAAGATGGAAATGGACCACTACACTAAACTAGTCATACTACTACCATTTAGTAGTAAGGCGTGGGCATGTATCTGGGTATTAAAAGAACCACGAGAAAAATACAAGAATTAATATCGAAGTGCAGTTTGGCATGAAATGGTCCCCGGTACACAAAGAAACTAGGCACTGGTAACCATTGCAACCATGGCGTTCGAAGGCTAATGTTATATGCCAACTAGTTGGTCTTGCTGAAGTGCATAACCCATGTATTGGTTTTCCGGGGAAAAAACAATCCTCGCGTCATCCACGTTCACTGATCCCAACAATACTAGTCGTGTCAACATATACCCCACCTCAAACTTGGTTAACCACTGACGGAGTAGATAGACTTGTGCAGAGTAATTACACATCGTAGCCTCAGATTCAGGGAGTGACCAAATTCGAGAATCAAGCAAGCATAGTAGTTAAAATGAAAACCGACTGTCTCTGTAACGAAGAAGGATAACACCAAAAAATCAGTCAATCGATGAATTAATCATTGCATTGGGAAACCAAACCTGAGCATTTCATAGTCAATACTCAATGCATTAAGATGCTTTACACGCATGTGAGAGCGCTAAGCGTACGGCACAAACAAGTGACTAATAGAAAAAGTCGTTCTGTAACAAATAAAAATCCTATGCGTACATTTGTATCCATCTACCAAGGACACTGTCGTAAGTATGTCATCAGGTTCGTTCTTTGGCCAAACTGAACTTCGTGTACATAACCCGACTGTTGTGGTGGCTGGGCGGTGAGGTTCAGTAGCCCTCCTGTTCACCTGGTTTATTCAGTAACGCACAGTCGGTGGGTGACATGAAAGAGGTACAACCAAACTGGTCTGGCGTGACCGTTGGGTAAGTCCCATGGTTTGGACTCTGGATTTGTTGCCTGCTGAACATCACCGCTTGGAACGGGGTTGTTTTAAGGTAATCATAACTTAAGTGCATACATTCTTCCTCGTCGCAAATGACGTCCGATCGACTGGCGGTAAATCGGTTAGGAGCATTATCTCTTAACATTAAGAGTTAGCCGTTTCAAGCCTCCATTCGGACTATTTCCATCCGGTGAGTCGAAGCAAGGACGGAGCTGGTCGCGGAGCGGTAGACTGAGAGTCAGCTTTAAGAACAGTCCTCGACATTTGGACGTCTTGCCAGACATGTTTGTGACTGCCTGCTCTAGGACACTGTGCTAGGCATGGCTTCTGTTTGACGATGGGAGATTCAGTGGTTGTAAGTGGTGAATGAGACAGTGTCCGTGATGTGTCCAACAACAACAGCATCCTCACGAAATTCACCCCAAGCCAGTGAAGGATCACCTGCCTTGTACGCTCATCAAGAAACCGCCACTGGTTCATTGTCGATACCGACTAGCTGTTCACCTACTGTCGTTGGCGTTTACTTGACAGAAAACAGAACAAATGGGAAAATTTTTACACCTTTGAATGATAAAGCAGTCATTTTGACTACCCAACTGAATAGAAGCAACCAACGAATCCACGACACCTGTTTGCAAATTTGTGCTACTTACTTACTATACTCACGAATCATTGCTTCTTGCTAAAATATTGTGCTCAGTGTCACTACTGTGCTATTCTTCAAGCTGTTAGAAACCAGTTATTTTTAATATTCAAAAATGTTTTCAATAGGTTTAAGAAAACAGAAAATATCGTACTTCGGAAACTAGTTCAGTGTGGATGTACGATCATACTACGCTATTTGAAAGTGGTCAAGCTTAGGCACTCACTGAGGCATTGTAGTAATTGTGGTCAACTAAAATAAGAAACGACGAAGTGCACTCCAACAAGAACTGATCTCTTTCATACAAGAACTTATCACCGTGACCTCTCGGGGTAAGTGTGTTCGTGTTTGAAGTGTTCTGAAAGCATACACAATCTGTGTTGATTTTCGGAATAAATAGTTCTTATACCGCTAAAGTTCTTCGCTTACAACACTACTACATGTTATCATCAGACATAGGAGACGTTACTGGCACCTAATTTTGTCAGCTTGCTGTGAATAGCAATGTCATAGCCACTAATGATGACGATTACAGGTCAAGGGGCAATCATGAATAAGTAAAGTACTGTTCTAGTGTGATGTATATGCTTTGTCATACGCAGTTCTCCAGAGTAGATTGTTGTGAAAGAAGCCAACTGAAAAGTCTACGGGAATACAACTGCGACTCACAGACGTTTAGTTTAATTCGGGAATATCATTTTACCACCCGCTTACTGACTTTTAGAAGTAGACCGTTATTGATATGTTTTACCGTCACCATCTCGGCAAAAAGATAAACTTTGTTTTTGAGGTCCACGTTTCCGGAAAGACCTCCGTAGCTTACAAATCAAAATTAATTTTCTCTTTTGAATTCGGTATTGTATATAACAATACCCATTTGGAGTGTGCGTAGCCTTGGACAAACAAACACAGATGTAACGAATGTCGTGAATGGTCTAGTCCATGTAATGCTTTGGCAAACCGCTGGTTATTTATTTACGGGTACTAACGAAATAGCCAGCCTTGATGTTAATAAATCAATATTCTATTTAGTTCATAACATGCAGTAGATATTTCACCCTCAGATGCACTGAAAACGTTGGTTCACCTAAATCTACCGTTTTTGTGCACACAGTTGCAGTGAGATGGTTACTTTGATACATTTCATTTATTGCGATCTTCGTAAAGTTATGAATTAGCATAATAACTGGTTAAACTGACCATTTGATTGGTGTTAGGAAACTCCAAAATGTTATGGAATTCAGGGGATGCTCTATGTGTTTCTTGAGTGCCCACTATTCACGATAAGTTTCTTTTGTGCGTTACAAGCAAGCTTTTGTACACAGTGTTGTTGACGACGTTCGGGTCTGGATTTGTTTATCAAAGCTACCAAGCCAAAAGAACGCACGCGTAAGTAAGTAACTACGAGTGATCTGCGCTACACCACTTCTGGTTCCACCCAAACAATCTGTGAACCTGGAGGATCAAGACCTGGAAACATTTGAATGGAGACCTATGGAGACAAACGAGCTACTGCATAAATATGGGAAGTTAAGACTATCACCAACTCCATCTGGATGTCACTAAAAGTCGGCTGATTTCCCACTATTTCACCATGAAACGACGAAACACAAATTAACAAATTGATGTAGGGCCTGCTACCAAAGTTCAAAAGTCGACAGACGTGTACGCGTTACGGTTTTTCTTTCAATTTGAATCAAAAGTAGGGGAAAACTGATGGATTACAAGCGGTTGATGTGTAAACTGGCTAATTAGATTGCGTAGATTATCGCCATCATTCATCAGAAATGAACTTCAGCGTGTCTTCAACAGAAAAAATTAACTCAACTAGAACATGAAAACGAAGGTATACATCGGTATTCCAACAAAACACAGTTGTAACACGTAGCTGTATTCATTTCTAGTAAGCCCAGTATCAACCAGTCCTTGCTGTGATTTCAATCTACGGCCACCGCTTTATTTTTCCCTGAAAACATTGTAAGATTTTAAAATTTTCAAAATTTTAGAACGTACATCATGGTGTCAAAAACAATGCCATATGTCGGTAGTCAAAGATGACATGATGTTTGTTGATTTAGTTAGGGTCAATTGCATTACTTTTCAGATTGCTCAACTGTTTGATTAGTGTTGGAAGGTGTGGCCTTACGTTTTATTATCTTCCCTAAATAAATTATACTATACCTCAAATACTGCTACCGTTGCCCTTAATCTTATTCATCCTGAGCCCTGTAAATTTCTAGATCCCGAATTTAGCGTTTTCCTTCCACAATTCTTCTGGAGAAACCTATAAGTCTTATCATCTTTCGAACACCCCTTCGGAACCGACCCAACCAATGCTGGAAATGCAACTGTCGAAGCTGTCTACATCAACCTCCTTTTCAAAGGGAACATGAGCACTGCCGCATTGAAACTTATGTATAATATAGCAAAGCTTGTCCTGCTCTCGCAGACGACTAGGTTACCTCTACCTCCGGTCAAACAGCAGAGCCCTACGTTTTCTACCAGCCACTGTATCCATCAGTTTTTACGCAGTCGTGGAAACAAATGCATTGGTGGAACAGAAAGAATGCTTAAAATCAGGGCTAACGAACACATCCCAAAGTGGTTGGGAGTTGCGCTGACTAACCCACCAACGAGTGACACTCAGGGAGGACGAAGCGCCGCTTCATCTATTGCAAGGCACCGATCGACTACAGGTCACAGTTTCAACATCGTATGTTCGTTCAGGGTCTCGATGAACGTTGACAGCCCACAAACTCTCACACATATGAAAGCATTGTTGATCAGCCATGGACATCCGGTGCTATGTACACAAGAACAAACTGACTGTCAACTTTTACTTACCGTGGGTTTAGCCGTGAGTTTCAATTAAGATACAGCCAGATTTGTACTTGTAATCGTTTCGTTTAATTTTTGTTGGTTTTGTTTTCATACCAGTCATACGTTTAAGACTGAACAGAGCGTAGAAAATGAGATCATATTGTAATTTGTCTTCTGACCATTCTATTCAACTCACTTTCATCGTCCTCCATTACTGAACGGTGTCTAATTGTCGGTTTTGCTGCACGAGCACATCCTTTGTTCAATTTCTGAGGATGTTTCACATTTGAGGTGAGAGACTCAATTTTCTTATACATAGATTCCGTTTGTGCCGTATTCCATACAGTTCTTACGAGCGACTTCTCGTTAACCGTTCAGAAAATAAGTTGTCGCCCATGCAGTTGGATATTCAGAAAGGCATTCACAGGATCAACAGATGACGCGTAACTCGGGGTTGCTGACGAGCCATTTAATAATGTCCGACTACTCATATTGTCCATACACCCGGCCGCCCGTGATATTAACCAATTAGCATTTCTTGTGAAATTCATGGAAATCTCTGGGTATCAATAATGATCAACAATTACAGCAGCTTTCTCACCTCTCTTAGTTAGGAATGTTTGCATAACAAACCGGAATATCTACAACCTTCAACAAAATGCAAGTTATTCGGATCTGTTTTGATAACATGAAGCTTACATATTTTACATCCTTAGTTTTCTAAACGCAACGCACAATCAGAGCACTTTTGTTTCACTTCACCATGGTTACACACGACATATGGGGCAAACAGCATCTTAAAGGGGTGTCGGTAAACACCTAGGAGGTAACCAGCCGGTGACGAGTAGTGAACTTTCCGAGGATCTCTGTCTTCATTGAACTGTCACATTTTAACCCCAAGTAAATAGCACATAGTATACCACGAAAGTTTGGTAAATTTCTGTAACCCCACTCATCTAGTTTGGAACGTATCTTCACAGGAGGTGGTGTCAGTCGATCCAAACATTCGTGTGATGATACAGCAAATTTTGCCTGTTTCCGAGTCTTACCATTAGTAGTCAAACGAAAGAATTCATTTCTTGTGGTCACAGCCGATCATATGGCTTCGTTCTTGAAAAGCGTACAGCACGATAACACGATGGAGTCGTCTTTCTTGATCCGCTTGTCAAAATAATTACAATGAAGGATGGCAAGACGGGACACTAACAAACGGAGAGACCGGAGACTTAATTCCCTTTCTACTTAGATCTTAGCCAATGTTGAATAGGAGCTTAGCAAGAAAACGTGTCACTAGGATTTATGATTTGTCTATGTGAAGAGCAAATTGGCCAATTTATTATGCCTGATTTCATTCATGTTCAATAAGTGACAAACCGTCCAGTTGCCTCAAACAACATTGCTTTCACTTTATGGTAAGCAAGCACGAGTACAGAAGGCTGACAAACCTCATTCACACGAGAACAAGTCAATGGACATTTACGGACTAGTCTTACAGGCTTTGACATCAATTTGCATGATGTTTCTAAATGTTTAACATTTGCCATTATGAATTTCAGTAACCGCAATTAGTCTGATGCAAAATCTAAAATTTTTTGTGGAAAACTAGTCTGACCTCCAGAGTTTTTTCCGGGGTTTATTACCCTTCTATTACGGCACACCAGTAAACATTCTTAGACAAAAAATGGTACGTGGTTTCCAGCGTTTACTCTACACGGATCGTGTATGTTCATTTACACTCACGAGCATAGCAAATGATCACAGCTAGTTAGCAACACGTTGGCCTTGTTCTAAACCTCAAAAGGGTACAACTGACGCCTTCAGTTTGCTGTAACTTTGACGGCTTGTGACTTTAGTGCTACCACTTATCTGAACTTTGTTAAATACTGTTCACTGTTTCATTTCCTGGCTTTCGTAATAGTTGGGTATATCTGTCACCGCCACATATGTTTGTACACCCTACCTGCAGCACTCCATATGATTAGACAAGAAAGTGATAACACATTCTGTAAGACATCATTACGAGAATGACGGTGTTTTGTTGTAGAATGAATTACCTGCCTTATCGAGCTATGTATTCTTCTTCAAGGGCAATATCATTTTGATATATCGTGTCTAGAACTTACTCTTATTGTAGCGAGAAGGCGTCCAATAAAGCACAATCTTTATTGTCCAAACCGCTAGTCACATGCAACGCGCGCTCTCTCGTTTATAAGTCGCAATTCCAACCCGCAGCACCCCCCGGTTTCCGTTCACACGTCGTGTGCACTTCTAACCGGTTTACGTGCGTGACCGGTGCCTTCTATCGGAGGGTTTTTCGCTTGCCATTCCTCGTCTGTTTGTCCGATTCCGTTGCGCGATGGCTCGTCCGGCTGCTCGTGCTGTCCGCCATCCACCCAGTGTTGGCCTTGACCGTATTCCAACATCGTGTCGAGATGTTCCTCTGAATGTTGGAAAAACCACGCCTCCGATCTGGCCGTCTGTCGTATTTCGCCTGCCCTGCCTCGCCCGTTGGTCCGATCTAGTCGAGCGATGACTCATCCGGTCGCGCACGTTGTCCTTGATCCGATCGCGGCAGGTTTTTGAACGTACCTCCCCCCCACGTTGAGGTATTCGGCCGAGCGTTCGAAAACTCGCACCCCCGACCTGGCAATCCACCACATTATGCTCTCCTATTCATAGTGAATGAATGTGAATATACAACACTCCTGTGCATATATCAACTCACTGTGTGAACTACTCTAACATGTGCTCACGTGTTCATCTACCCTCTTGGAATATCATATCTACAGAATTTGCGGTTTCCGGGCCAGATCCATTTCCAGTGGGTATTTAGTAGTTGGTCATGGTTCTGAATACTAAGATACTTCACCGAGCAGACAATTGCAGGAGTGAACTTATGCTGATGCGTAACCACCTTCGTTAGCCTGGACAGGTTCTCGGGATAACTTGCAAACAGCTCCCGATGCAAAGATTATACTGGTGCCTAGAAGTAGGTAATCAAACTTCTACTGGCCAGAAGCTTCGATACAATGCTGTTGTCTAAGTAAGTCAGTTGCATTATAATATCCACGTTAGATCATGGGAAAGCATAGCCTTGAACTTGGAAGTGATCCGGACAATTGTCCCGAATTTCAGTGAACGGTATCTTTATGAGTGTGCTTCCAAACGTGTGATAAGCTAGGACTTCACAGATAGTGATAACGTGCTCACACGGTTTTGCGAAGAATACGGTCGCCAACACAGCGTGTGTCTCGGATTTATAAGTCATCAATATACGCACAGTGCACCACCGATTCAGGGGCCACAAATGTGTAGGTCACAATTACGTTCAATTGATTATATTTTCATCGTTCGTATCGAGTGACGAGATCTGTCGTTTAGTTAATCTCCCACTCTCCCTTTTAGAATGTTGGTGGACAGTGGCCTCTTCTTTAGCACTGCTAATATATTGTATGCTAAAGGCTTTGTTTGGCTATCAGTTAAAATAGGGTTTTCTCTTGCTCTTTCCAGCTGTATGCCGGCAGTATTTTTATACGGTGTTGGAGTTTCCTACTTTAATATTTTTCAACGCCCTTCTTGTTAGTTTGGCTTCTACCACTGGAGTCTGTCTTTCTTAGTTTTCGAAAGAAAAAGTCCTTACTTTCACACAAACCTGCAATATGGCTAACTAGCGTTGGCCAGCTGAATCAGAAGGACTTGATATTACACGCCTCCTGATCCTACTCCTACGGGTTTACACTGGAAGTGAGCCAATACAAACCACTGCTGTTATCAGTTATTCACTGAAATCACTTGACTACGTTCACTGTGACGTGGTATTCCGATAACGGATACTGTCACCCGTACACACATCTCACGACATCATCGTAATATTCTTTTTTGCAGCCATCGTTGTCAGCAAGCCAAGTGAATAGGTGGGCTAGTGAATTAACACGACCAGCCACTGCAGTGTTTCAACCGTGCTCACTTGGTTCCGCTCGTCAGTAATAAAACACAGGGAGGGCTNAACCGTGCTCACTTGGTTCCGCTCGTCAGTAATGAAACACAGGGAGGGCTGTTCAGCTGAATTTCCTATGTAAGTTACTGGTGCTCTGAGTGAATTAGCCAGAACTTAGTGGTGCGAATTGCAACAGTCTCCTTCTCGCCGTAGCGTCTGCGTGACTCAGAGTTCAGTCATAAGTACTCAGACTGACTACACGTTTCTCCTTTAGTGTTGATTGAAAGAGAATGTCACAAAGAATATTTTCGCCGAACTGACTAAAACATTAATTGATCGAAACGATCACAACACTGAATATATTAACTATGCGCTCTCAGTGAGAAAACGCATGTTTTAATGCATATTTTTTATACCATATTCCGCAGGAGAATATGCACTCTCCGGTTGATCATGGAGATTTTGATCAAAAATGTTAATATAAGAAGTCAAATCCGAGAAGTTGAACATTTTTTACCAGCTTTTATTGGACATCCGATTAGGATCGCAAGCACGCATTACATCACGTGGATGTTGGAAGGCTTGCAAAAAGAAAATCAGTTGAAACTGTTATTTTTCAAGTTGAACATCACCCGCATTTGATCTCAGCCTTCGCATTCAGATAGACTTTCCAGTCAGCCTCTTTCGAAAAGAAGCACTAGACTCGAGTTCAACTTGAAAACAAACCACATCCCCGACTACTCATCAGTAATCTAAAATATCATCTTGCAGGTTTAATGCGATCAGTGATTTTGACCCGTCTCGGAAATCCTAATCACGGGGTTATCGACTGGACTTAACAGGACAGTTACCGTGTGTTCTCTCGAAACGATCATTGCTCACAAGAGAAAGTGGTTTCGCGTTCACAGTTGATCATTCGGTCGTGTCTAATGTAAGGTCAGTGCCGCAGTGGTCAACACGGTTATCTCATGATTGGAATGGCCGTATTTCAAATCCCGGCCGTGGCAAGGATATGCACTACTGACGAGCTCTAATGAGAGCGAAACTCGAGTCTAGTGCTTCTTTTCGAAAGAGGCTGGCTGGAAAGTCTATCTGAATGCGAACGCTGCGATCAAATGTGAGTGATGGTCAACTTGAAAATAAACCAAATCCCCGACTACTAATCAACAAACTGTTATTTCTTTTGTCATTGAAAACCGCTTTATTGTAGACGAGGAGAAATTTAGACGAACTGTCTCTACCGCTATATGTGGTAGTTTTTAGCTGTGTTCCCAAACAACTTTACAAAAATCGGACATTTCGAATCCGATTGTTCAAGATGCTGGCTTACTATCACCACTATGGAAGAAAACGAGGTATTCAATCAGAGGTTATACTTTTTTGTTAATCAGGACAACCTTTTATAGATTCGTTAGTTTTTGAACACTGATGCTTCTGCACGCAACAGCAGTAGCAATAATGTAATTGAGTTAGAAGTCCGGGCAGTTTTGTCCAAGCTTTCACTGACCACTTGTGGCTTGAATCAAGTGAATATGAGAGGATGACCTAATGACGGATTTTAAAACTTATCGGGTTCGGAGGGCGCCAATTTCTAAACAAGAGTTGTCGGAGCACTCTATCTCCATTCCGAGCCAACATTTTTATGCATATCTGATTTCCTGCGTGCTTGGATTAATATTTTTTGTTCTGATTTATATGCCATGAGAAACTTAAATCGACTGCGGAAGATGTATGGTAAAATTTGTTGTCTACTCATTGACAATCGTTTCGCGTTTTTGGCAAATTTGCTTTCAACGACAAACTTATCCGCCGTTTTGGTCATTTAAGCGTGTATGTAACTACATTCGACTAATAAAAAACAGAGAAAGCAGTTACAATCAGTTTCCTGATGTCAATTAGTGTACCCCTACAGAATATTCATTGATGCGCATGTCACGAGCGAACACACTTTAAGCTGCATACTTGAAGACGATTGATCAACCCAAATATTGTACAGGAAAAAAGGGTATATCTAGTCGGTGGTTAACGGTCAAAATTCGGTGGAAGCATGAAACCAATCTGATGTTTGTCGTTATTCCTCAGATTTGCATACCCAAAGAACATCAACTACAGCTCCTAGTATGGGGACGGCAGCCGATGACATTCGTAGTTTATAACTCATATATAAGTTATATGAACTGCTCATGCCAGAATCGCCAGTCACGAGTACAAGACAAACAGATAGTCGGTCGTCTGCTTCCGGTACATTTCTATCATTAGTCACTAAACATGTGTTATCTTTCATTCTAAAATTATAACGCCACTTAAGATCTTATGGCGGACCAGGTTTTGCATAGTTTTGGTAAAAAGATGCTAACAACTACACTGGTCTGGGTGTGGGTAGTTAATTTAAGGTACGTGGAATAAATATCAAGCTATTTGAGTTATCAACTAAAAACCTAAGCACTGTTTAAAAATGACCGTGTCTGGGCATATGTTTTGTTACAGTTCAATCAGGTTCATTGTCAAGTCATTGGAATAGTATGAATCCATACTAGTGATGGCTGGAGTATCAGTCATCACGCAGACAATGGTATGCATAACCCATTCATTTGAACACAAGTCCATTGTTTCAGAAGTTTGAGAGTGAGCAGGATGGAACGTTCTGTTGAATTTCATAGGTGAGATGAATGTTAGGTGTCATATCACCTACAGAATTTCGAACTATTGGCAGCATAGAATTAGTAACCGTTTGTATACCGTACCTCCTGATTGTTCGTGCGAGATTTTTAAGTGCGTTGACTTGCTTAATTGTACGTGGTGCACACATCGTTTTGGGCATCGTTTTATCAGGACTGCGTATGACGCGGCTACTTACTGCGCCGTACTTTGTGTAAATAATTTGCCAGAATGTTCAGCTGCTGAGTTCCGTTGGACAGTGAAATATATTTTTCCCACATTTTCATAAGCGTTCCAACCTTTATTTTTGAAAAGAAACCGATTTTAAATTTGGATTTTGTTAGAGCTCGTTAAAAGAGCAAGAATGGGTCAAGGGTGCTAACTGTGCTGACCACTTAAGTGGGAGTCCATTTGTGCTTACCAGATCTCCTAATATATATCACAAATCTTTTTAAGGTTCAACGACTTCAATGTTGCTATTGATTCGAATTTGATGACAAGTCTTTAGGATGGAACCACCAACTAGAGATAAGAGGACCGATTTTGCTTCTTTCAGGGACGGACGGTCTACTTGAGCAACACTCAAAAGTGGTAGAGGCTGAGCTTTTATGTACGATAATTTAGGCCTATCTAAAGTATGTCTATGTTGCAGTGGTCAAAGTACTTATATGAGGACCAGGGTTAAACTCCGAGCCGTAAGGCTACCGATGAACTCCAGTCAGAATGAAACTCGAGTCTGGCGCTTCTTTTAGAAAGGGATCGACTGTGATATATACCCTAATGTGGGAGCTATAACCAGCTGTGCGCTTAATTAATTCATATTAAAAATTCTCTAACTATCTTTGAATGAAAATGAGGGAAAGAGATAAATTAAGAAACCAAGCGAAAACAATGGTCTGCGTACGAAATTACACCAAGAAAGCTGAAGGGTTGAGAGGTTGAGAAAAGGATGCAAAACACGTCATCAAACAGGAAAATTTCTCGTGATATTCTACCTGAATCGTATGGGTAGAATATGAGCACATGGATAATAATCACTAGGACAGAAGTGACCTTGGTAAGTCAAACTTCAGACACAGATGGGCGAATGGGGGTACGTAAATGGGTGTTCGGCAAGTGCACAGAGAATGTGTGTGTGTGTATGAAGGAACTAGACGGAAACCAACGGAACGTGAACACATCAGTGGTATGCCAAGGGAACCTAAGTTCTTTGATATCAGGCTACTTCTGGACTGAGGATTGCCGATTCAAATAGGTGAAAGAGGCAACGAGGATGCATGACCTCCGCCCAGTGTACTTACGTTGCTATTCGTTGTTGGTTCCTTTTGGGTGCGTAAATTATGGATTAGTATGAGAAAACTAATACACTGGAGGCCGTGTTTTTCACGGTATTTTCTTCCGTACCCGAAGTTTCCTTGCATATAGTGCACTTAAATCCATGCCTGTAGTGCCGTCATTTATAGAGGACATTCACCCGGGTAGTACTTATCCTTACGGCTCGGTTCATAGTTGTGACTGCCCAAGATTTGAGAACTACATTGTATAGTATAAGGCTTATTCGAATAACAGCCGGATAGGGACCAGGATTACACTTACTTGCTTCAAATGCCTCCACTTTGTTGTCAGAAATTATAAATTCATACACTTCAGTTTTACAATTCACTTGTTGCATCTGTAGCGTTGAAGGCAAACGTGTCGGTGAATAAACACATTAATGTTAACATCCTTTCTTTTTACTAAAGAGGTGGGACAGGATTTTTCGCTTGAGTAGGCTTTATGTGTGTTAAATGTAAGTGGTGCACCATGAAGTCTGTTGCATCTCACCGCTGATGTCCACGGGTGGCAGTGGAATAAGCCAGACTTCTACTCGACTACACGAGAATTACACCAGGCAGCACGATATTCTGTAGTTTGGAATTAAACCAACTGTACTGTTTGACTTTTATTCTGCTCAACCTATTTACGAAATTGTGAGACGACTTCTTTATGGCCTGATGTGGACGGTGATCAACAACTCATACTTGTTCACCACGATTAGCTCTGATTGATGTAGTGACCAATTCTTCTCAACCTAGTGCTAACATCTCCAGTGTTCCTGGACGATCATATCATCCGGCCTTCGGAGGAAACAAGGTGCAGTGACCGCGTATGACATAGGTGCGAAGCGAGAATGCTTCCGCATGTATAGCACTGGTAAGGCTTGTCAGCAGAGAGCTACAAATGAAGTGAGTTTAACACCTGTTTTTGGAGATGACATGTACCGTAACTTACAATAGGCGGACGGTTCGCGTTCAATTATGCATCAACATTACCAATATTGCACTTATTCGGCTCGACCGAATTCACAACGTACCATTTAGTGGACCAAACAGACGTCTTCGACACTAATGGCTCGTAACCCCACGACAGTTACAAGTACTTGGATAACATCAACGGAAACGTTAATCTAATGCACATCCACTGACCTTGGTTAAAATATCACATTAGTGGCTCCCTGTGATGGTGTATGGACTGCATCGGCCAACATCCTGGTCATTGACAATTAATCCGTTCTTATTTTCAGAAACTTGAGTGTCTGTGGTCTTCTATCTATTCTATTCTTCGGCTTTGTTGGTGTATTGTATAATGAGTGGTCTGTCTGGCTTTTCGCAGTTCAATTAGAATTTTGCTTTTCATCCCTATCTTCTCTGAAATGCACCAACCTGCACTCTTATACTGCAATGCCTCTTGTATTCCACTTCACAAATATTTCTTCCTAGTTTATATCGCGTCATTATAGCCTCTCTCTGCTTAGTTTCCGAGAGATAAGAGTTTCCTTTCCTTATTAGCCAATCAACTGGCTAACCAGCGTTGACCGGTGGACAGAAAGGCCCCACTGGCACACCTCCCGGCCTTATTCCTTCGGGTTTACACTGGAAATGTGGTGTGTTGGTGGAACTGCAATTGGTGCAGCGCAAGCCAATTGTAGTGATGGCTAAGCGCAGGCGTCCTTTGGCTTCGGTCACTGTGACAGGTTAATCCGAATCGGATGCCGCCAACCGTATGGAGAAACTGTTGATTGAGGGAGTGAATTTCTTGTAAGCAAGATGACCCTTAATCTAAGGGTACATATTAGCTAGGATGACACTCCGAATATTGTACACTAAATATCTTGATGCAAAAGTTGACTAATCACATAGAGTCCTTTTTAGGTGCAACGTCGTCACCCCGGTCTACAAAGTAGTGCCGATGTGCAAGGACAACACGAGAAAAACATGCGATGCTGAGAAAAACTCTTATGCGTTATTTGTAGAACAACGACTTATACACAGCAGTATTAGTAAACCTTACTTAACCTAAATAAGACACAATTTCAGCTACGTCTGATTCGCGTGGATTCTTGTAAAAACTAGTCGAATTTTTTATTTACGCTCTGTTTGAAAAGTAAAATTCACCAACTGCTAAGTCTATTTTTGTTGTTGTTATGAATGGACAAGTTTTATCCACAATTCCAGAGACATTTCCGAGGTTTCTTTAACGTGCTCACGAAGACCGGAGATTCAAAAGTTACCAGTGGTTCTAATTCGTTCTCAGCAGCTGTAGGCTTTCAAAGTTTCTCGTGTGCGCAAATCTTTCGTCGTCTCACTCTGGGTATTCACTTTAGTTTGTGTTATCTGATTCAATGTATGACCGTGGAACTCAGTGTTCACTGCATGAAAGACTTCAGTGAAGTTACACGATGGCCTGTCAGCATGACTTTTCTCGGACTCGAGGCACAAAAGACCATTTGGTGCCATTATGCTTTTTCGTATCGAAGTGATGTTCATACATGCAATCCCACGTGCGGGGAATGCAGGTGATATAAGGGTGGTATGTTCGATAAACTGACATAGGTCGCATACGTCTCAACAATGTAAGGGACATAAAACCCCATTTATGTACTACAAAAATCCTGATGAGGCGAATTTACCAGGAGAAAGTTCGTGTATAGAATGCGCTATAAGTCCCAGATTGCTCACAACTCCATCGTCCAGAATTTTTCCCCGATTAATTAGATTCTTCGGAACTTCAACCTTTTTTACTGTTCATCAGCAGCACAGTTTGATTGTTCATCTTGAGTATGGTTACGCGCCAGAAGTAATTAGTGACAATGGGTGATAGAAGTTGAACACTAAGCCAACGGCTGTTGGTTGTAAATACTAAGGGAATGATTTATACCAGTTATAAGCGGTTGTATTTGTGGTAAATTGTGGGATTGGGAACGTCATTTGGTGAAAGTGATGATCTGTAATTAGTTTTGCCTCACTTTCATATAAACATGTACGCTATATACCCTATTTTGTAGAACCCGCAAAAGTGTTACAGCTGGCAAGTTTGAGATTAAAGGACAGCTTCTTCTTGGTTAACAGAACGGTAACGGTCACCCATCTCGATTTATCGAAAAACAGGCCGATTCACTTACGGTAAGACCCAGTAAAATGACTGCTCCACTGAAAAATGTATTCCTTTCCCATTGCAAGGTAGCACTTCAACATTAATCGGACGATGATCTGCAGCCGCAGGCAGACGGACATTCAACGCTGCGAACGTTGCGCTCATTGATAAAAGTTTGCAAATAGCGACCCCAGTATGGAAAAATTTGGTAGCACTGATCACCCGGACAAATGTTAATAATGGTTTCGCGTGTGGTTGCTTATCCAGGTACGCTGACTGCTCTGGAAACGGGTATCAGTAGACACATTCCCAAATGACTGTGTATCCGCAGAGCAGGCATTGCTTTTACGGCAATCACGAGACGGGTCATACAGTCGGTAGTTCCAACGCCCTTCATATCATATATTGCCCCAGCAGGAGGCGAGCTTCCAGCTTTGCTAAGAAAGTTGCCACTCGTTGAACAAACCTCGTTGTATGTGCAAAGACAATTTTTGTCAACTTATCTGTCCCCCGGTAAGTTTGTCTTGTTCGCGAAATCTTTCACTGTTCTTTGGTGTTTCTAGTTTTACTTAATATATCCCAGTAACACTCTGCTTTTCTTATCGAGACCAGAAGTGTTTGTTAAAATTCTCTCCATCCCCCAACTGCTCACATCCGTTTGATCTCATTACACAACTCTCCGTATCTACCGCCTGTTGAGTCTTCTGAAAGCATGATTCTACGTATAGATCATTCTGACCTCGCTTATCACGTTCGCATCATTAGCCATTTTTATCATGCCTGCTCGTTTTATACCGATCGCACAAGATTCGCCGTAGTAACAGACTACATAAGAACGAAAAATCTATGCGCAAGACATCTTACGTCATACTACTGATCTTTCTCATATTTATTTAGAGGAACGATTGCTTCAAACTTCATACTGTTGAGTAGTGGTCAACAGGCTCTTCTGTCACAAGACACCACATTAGATATCACCTTGGGTTCTCACGATCGATGATGTTCATTACAAAAACGTTCATGTAGGCCCACAGAGTTTTCGGTGGGTCGTTTAACTTATTAGCAGAGAATGAACAGATTGTGTTTCAAAGAGACTAACTAAAAATTTTTTACCTTTCGAAGGGTCAATCTCAACGTTCTCTCAACTGATAAGACAGAGGGTTACGCAAGCTATCTCTTAAAGATAAATATACTTATCTACGAACCCCTGATGATTATACCAATCCAATTCCACAATCTTGTAAAGTAGACCTTATTGGAAAATCACAGAACCGTGATGCGGAAATGTTCGCCGCACTGTATGGACGTTGAACTCAGGTTTAAAGCCAAGTTCAACATGAATCCAAATCTAGGTTATACTGTAAACGTTGAACACTGTATGTAAATGTGCTACTGCTTGACTAAGAGGTGACTTATTTGGGGTCAAAACAGTCCCGACAGTCAATTAATATTTGATAGGGACAGTACTAACGGTCGTTTCAGGTGTACTGGCATACTTAAATGTTGGTGTTCAGTAGGACTCCATACGAAGTATTTAGTTAAACGGGTTGTATTATGCTTATATTAGATAGTTGTGGACTTAATTTGGGTCCACATGAAGGTCTTCCCTCAATCCATTAGGGATTTAGAAATTAAAGTCAATAAGAATGGTGAAAATTGCGATTCTGTCACCATTGCTACAGTTCAGAGCATGCTGTCCCCCACCAATTTGGCAACCCACCCACTTTTTCTGAGTGCAGTAAACCACTATGGTTTCCTCCTAATTGCCATAGGCGAAATTGATTTGCTATCGATGATTAGCTATCGATGAATGGTACCACATACTTAGCATTGGCCACATGCGTGTAAAGTAATATTTGACAAGAGCAAGTTGTTACCGACTGCCGAACTCCTTCTCACTTATTTTGTATCTGATGCAAATCCTAGTGGTGCAGCAGTTGTATCGTCTTATGATGTGGGGTGATTTGATTACTTGTGTTTTTCTGAAACCTGTAGAAGAGCAACTGCGCCAATAGCACGAGTGCTCATGCCCGTTGAAAAATATTTGTAGGCATAAAAAAATGATCGCCCAGAAATTCTAGTCATTGCGAAAAAGTTCCACGAACTGCTTTTCGGCCAATGACTCGTGCTGTTCAAGGCCAATGGGCTGCCACTTCATGTTTTCGGTTTTCACTATTGCTAAGCCATAATATACTCAGAAATTCGAATGAAACAGTGGGCTGTTGTTGAACAACAGTGTTGTTCCGATACTGACGTATATCAAGCATTGTTTAAACCCATGACTGATGGAATTACAAAATGTTTTAAATAACGATATGAGTATAGCCTCCTGTTTAGTCGTGGATGACGCGGAATAATTAGTTGCTAATATCGACCGAGTAATCGGAATCAATTAAATTCAGATTGGGCAGGTCGGTCATCTACGAAGATAGAATGTTTCAGTAAGTCTTCCAGCATTTACTAGGATCCTGACTAAAGACGCATTCGAGTAATCATTCCAGTAGCACCTAACCACACTGTTCGGAAACAGTTTTTTCACCTCAATCAGGTTCAGGATAAACAAAGACTTCAACAAATACCCATGTTTAATGGTACTAACTCGAAATCGTAATAAAAGCCTTAGTTATATTTTGTTTCAGCTGAGCCTAGTCGGCTGAATTCCACCAGAGTCCAATGGCAGTAGTGGCTCTATCCAGAATTCCCGTAGCCATTACAGGTCGGCTTCCCTGATTTATCCGGTAGAACCGAATATCTGAGTGTGATCGACTCCCACTCTGAGTGGTCGAGATTTCTTCCACATGGAAAATGCGAAGAGGATCAGCGCTGTTTCAGTGTTCCTCGATAATATCTCCGATTGAAGGATCAAGCGTGGATGAGTTCAGAAAATACTTTTTTAAATCCAAGATATAAGGAATGGCGGAGGATTTTATCCAACTAAAAATACTCAAATGGAAGAAGCTCTCAGTGGCCGACACAGTGTTGAAGCGCTAATGTTCGAGATCACAGGGACGTATGTTCCGAGTGTATAGACGGCGCAGTCAAGAACAAGAGGTCCAAGTATATAATCAGCGGCACTATGAGTAACAAACGTTTGAGTTAGCAATCACACCAAATGAGACCTCTAAAGACAAATGCCGACAAACCAGATATTTCCAAGTTGACCATCACTCACATTTGATTGCAGCGTTCGCATTCAGATAGACTTTCCAGCCAGCCTCTTTCGAAAAGAAGCACTAGACTCGAGTTNCAGTTTACGGTTGATATCTACAAGTAGCTCGGTTTTGGTAAAAGATGCATGAGACTCATACGACGGCCTAAAATAATGAACATGCCAGTTAAATCATTTCAGATCAATCCAAATTTTTGGTCATGTGAGTGCTATTTGAGCTATTGAAGAAACAGCGTGACGACCGAACATCTCTTCCAAGACTCTATAACAAACTATGTTATTCTGAATGTTGAAACACTCCTCTCTTCCAACTGGTATACTACTAATTTTGTTCCTTTGCACTTCGCAAACTCCCGGTCGACCATTTGCTTGCGATCAACCATATCCGCTTGCTTTTTGGTGTCACACTATGCTCTCTATAATCACTTTGTTCGTACAGTACACTCGAATCACTGTATTTGTCTACTGTGTGTTGCGGTGAGGGATACAAGAGTTTTCAAAAAAGCATAGTCGATTGCTGAGATGAACTGTTCATGCAATCAATAGGAACACAACACCAGACCTCTCTAGATTTACAACTAGAATAAAAATTATTAGGAGACAAGAGTATGTATCACACGATTATCACTGATAAGGAACCATGTAAGAACAGGGCAGTTCTATCCAAATTCATTTACTCTTTAATATTATCATGATTTGTGTATTTGGCCACAAAAGTGATTAAACCACCTGAAGAATCCAGGCTGCTATGTGTTAACCCATTATCCATATTTAAATCATTATCCAGAAAACCCAACATTATACTGTTAGTCTTAATGTTGTTGGTCAGTACGATGCTTTACGACGGTAGTTCAATAAAACAGCCAATATAACGTGTTTTCATGAGTTTAATACATTTCACTTACAAATGTGGTTACGTCCCTAAGTAAGGCTATCATGTGTACCGAGGAGAGGACCTAGAGTACTTTATTCTGTTCAAGAATGTCCTATTCCTGGCATGAATATAAATCTCGTGTTTAATTTGAAGTACAAACAACTCTTATTTACACACAGGACAAAGACACAGATTCGGGAATGAGGTGATGCGTACTTATCAAAATGTTTATAGGTTGCAATCCATCCAGCCCGTTTGAACAAACCGCGGTGTGCTCGATCAATCAGTAAGAAACAGTGCAATGCGGATACAGAGTCATGCACACCTGCATATGTTTTGCTTCTGTGGTTTATAGACAATTAGTCTTAGTGACTATTAACACAAATAGGGTACGTTGTGTAGATACTACTGTTGTGAGGACAGACGGTCGCACAATGCGGGTAGGTAACGTTTTTATTTAAACTGAGCGTTCATAGATTGCATAGTATACCAGTTCACTCTTCATATAAAGGAGTCCTCGATGTACCGGAGCGAAGTTAGCGCATAGACATTGATGCAACCGTCGTCTGTCAACTGAACCGGAGATCGAATGGTATGAAGCAGATGAGATTCAGGAACTTGATTTGTAACCTAGACAGCACCAGACACTGGTCAATAAACACGTAACTGTATGTGCAAATTAACAAAGAGATAACCACTTGGGTCAAGAAAAAAGATAGAGGCGGATTAAAAATAAACGAAATAACTTGTACTTGTGATGTTCACAATTTCTTATATTTTTTGCCCAGTTTGAACTCACCTTCCTTCTGACAGGGCTGTTACTTTGTCATTTTTGTTTCATGGCAAAAACACAACTGACTTCATGTCTTGGTAACACGATATTTCTCTCTAGGTGTCCACTGCCTGTTCTCAGATCATGGGGAACACACGGATAAATGCATTCTGCCCATCGTACATACTTGGATAGTGTGAATCAGATGGGGTGTCACCCTGTCGGACAGTTTATTACGATTTAATTGGTTCCTCATGTTGTACACTGAAAAACGGCATGTGGGAAGATCTGATTGACGGAACACACACTCAGCTTATTGGAGAAACAATACTCACTTAATAGATAAGGCAACATTATTGTCATTAACCAACAACATTTAGTTGCAACGGTCTTAATTTATGCCAGACCGATTTATTCTTGCGTCCCACTACTTCAATGCAGTTAATTCACCTGTGTTGATATGATATATTCAGACAAATTGTTCAAATCACGATTCTTTTTGAAACAAACTGGACTCGGCGGCCAAGCCTTTTTCTGACTGATAGGCTTTGTTTGAATCCCGGTCACTTGCACCTGTCTTATCATTGGGCTGTGATCGACTATATATTCTCCAATGAATCTAATCCGATTGTTCATTCTGCCCCCATTATCAGACTGCTCTGTGGTCTCTTGGTCTCAGTGCTGGGTTGTCAGACGTCATCTGTCTAAGTTAATCAATAAATGGAATTGTACACTGAATACACTTTCTGTCATCAGACCATGCAGTACGGACCTGGTGTAGTGAGGACAGACGACCGCACCATACTACTTACACCACTATTCAGTAACAGCATGGATCGAAATGATCGCGGGATAAATACAGGAGAGGTACGGGAAAGATCATTAGTGAGCAGCACCACGTAGAATGGCTTTCGCCACGTGAAGGAACTTGGACATGGTGTCCAAAGCGACTGGAGCATCCTCGGACGAGTGTGGTGTGCAAATGAGTGTTTCTGTTCGTAGTCCCGTTGAGAGGCATAAGTCGTGTGTATTGGTTTCTCCAAATATACAACTCCTGTGCCACCCGCCTTCTGGGTTCACAACAATAGTACATGTCTGAGGTCGTCAGCTGTCTGTCTGTGGCAACAGCATGAACAGTGCTACGTCATTTTCTTTGCGGGAAAGAAATATGAACACAGGTTTCCGCCGTATTGTTGTGAGGGCAGGTCGGTGATCGAACGGTTTTGGGATGCTTGTAGACAAAACGAATTGTATATCCATTTCGGGTAAAAATATGTTGATTAAGATTAAGGTCTTCCGAAATTCGTTCATCCGACCAAATTTCCCGAATTCGACGGCATAATGTTTGCGTGCGCCTGCGCTTGTGTGCGATTTGTCCAAACCTTTCAAGGTGCGATAACTGGTCAGTGCACGTCTGCTTTTGAACAAATGCTTCTAGAGAAAGAAGACTGTTTGGCGATACGCACCAGTAATTTCTCAGTTGTCGTAAAGAGTGCTAACAAAAGTCATCATTGCTTACTGGGCGAAAGGCAGACGTGTTACAGGAATAGTTTCCAAAGCCCACTCATTCCACTTTTCGTTAAGCACTCAAAACTCTGGGTGACCGTTGCAGAACACACAGTAAGTGACCTTGGATTCTGTGATGACAGGTAACTAAACATATGCAATATAAACTACATACGGTGTAACTAGTCCTGCGACCCTCAGAACAGCCTCCTTCGGTCAGAATACGGTTTAGCCTATCACTTGCATCCTTTGCTCCATATCTCAAAATTTCCTGTCAGGTACTCATACTCACAGTCATATTCAGAAGAATGAACAACCTTTACGTGATTTTGATCAGAAAATACATTCTGCAAGAAGAATTTACATTACCAAATCACAAGCCTTTCACAATCCAACAGAACATTTCAGACATACTTTTTTTAGCTTATAGCATATTCATACCTACGTTCTGAATATCTATGATCCACTCAATTGTACCAGCAAACGTTATCTGTTCAGCCGAAACATTTGACTGACCGGGCAATTTAAAAAACCAGTCGATTCACTTACTGAACAGCTATGGAAGTTAGACAGGAAATGTTGTAGCAGCTAGGGTTCAAGCAGTTCCCATGGTAATAGAGGATTAGTTTAGTGATTTCATGATGATGGAATGTTCACCAAAGAACTGTAGTAATTGATACTCCTAGTTCCTGGGCGAGGCAGCTGACGAATGTCCGGATAGTGATGTGACCCCTTCCTTGGATTTTCTAATGTCTTCCATAGAATACGCTAAGACTAGGTTCATTTTTAAAATCCTAGACAACCTGTGTTAGTGTGACTAGTATGGCAATCCGCGTTTACCTACTTGTTGTCTGGCCTCTATCTCGGAGGAGAATTCAAGCCAATTTTGAAAGATCGATGAACGTTATTACTTATGACTTTATCGCGGGATACCGTAGAATGAAGCACAAAGCCCTACCATAGAAACTCTATCAATATGACGGTAGTGTAGCCTTGTGTGATTGTCTAAACGAGTACTCATTCAAACATGGGTCTAGAGTCACGAAAGACCAGAACAAGCTAACTCTTCCACAAGGGCCAATAATGGGTCCGGTGTAATCCTTTTCCATTCGGTTCTGAACTAAGCAACATTGCATGATAACTAATACTGCACTTCGTCCGCAATAATAAAACCTAAAAAGATGCAGGATGTCACAGTCAGGTGAAAGTTATATCCAAAAATCGAGTTGTATTAACTAGTGGTCCATATTCAGCCACTTACCCGTTAAACGTTAACATGTACAACCACGTGTTTAGTCACTATCAACAGTGTACGTTTATTTACTCATTAGAAAGCAACTATATCTCAATATGAAAGAGACCAATAGAATTGATTAACAAACAGTTCGAGTTTGTGTACAAAATCATGCAGACACGCTCGAGAATTTGTCAAACGCTGTATCCAAGACCCACTTCACAAGATTTAACTTCATAATTCCCTTAGAATAATCCTCCACTCAGAAGGGTTAAGCGAAAACAGACAAGTTCCAAGTATATTCCTGAAACTCGGAGAAAGACTTAATCGTCGTTTACAAAAATTTGAACACGCTGTATTATACACGAGCAGATGCCCCTGAGCTAAGCAGGGATGAATGAATAGGAAGTCAACCATTTTGATGAGAACACTAAATGAGTGGTAAGCTTTGTAGATAGCAATTATTTCTGAACACAGTCTGTTTTGGTGTAAAATGTTTCTGGAATTCATCGTTTGAATTGAATTCGTTCACATTTCTATCTTGTCGAAATATCAACCGGAGTTCATTCATCGCACAATTTCCTTGGTCACCTTCCTAATGCACTCCCACGGGTCACGAAGCTTCCATGTTTGTGAGAACGCAATTAAAGTGACCGATATTAACATATCTTCGCTCCAATCGTTTCCCGTATATTTCTCTCAGTTCCTGCATAGTTCTTTCCCTATCAACCTAGCAAAATATTGATATCCTAGCAACATGGCAATAGAAATGCTAAAGAAAGGAACATTGTCAGTTCTGCACAAACCTGTGCCAGCGGTATTCAGTTTATATCGACCTAATCCTCGGTTACTTATCAATTTGATAGACACTCAACGCATGCTACACTTTGTCAGGCCAAAATTATAAGGAATTTTTACCAGCTTCTTCTCAGTGTTAAACGAAAGAGATTTGGGGACTTGTTATGTCACCCCGTTGAAGTCAAGTTGTTGAAGATCGGACTGGTATTTGCATCGGTGTTATTTCAAACAGAGTAAGTCTGCAGAGAGTTCACTGTTTCAGTTAACTCACAAGTTTGACGGACAAGTGTCACCACACGAAATAGACCAAAAGCATGCTGAGGTTTGTGTTGTAGTCACCTTTAAACAAAGTATCTGCTTGAAGTTGAACTGTTGAATCTACAACTGTTTTCGTAGAATAAGATGCAGAACTGGATAAACAGTTTTTCATGCTGTTGCCACAGACAGACAGCTGACGACCTCAGACATGTACTATTGTTGTGAACCCAGAAGGCGGATGGCACAGGAGTTGTATATTTGGAGAAACCAATACACACGACTTATGCCTCTCAACGGGACTACGAACAGAAACACTCATTTGCACACCACACTCGTCCGAGGATGCTCCAGTCGCTTTGGACACCATGTCCAAGTTCCTTCATGTGGCGAAAGCCATTCTACGTGGTGCTGCTCACTAATGATCTTTCCCGTACCTCTCCTGTATTTATCCCGCGATCATTTCGATCCATGCTGTTACTGAATAGTGGTGTAAGTAGTATGGTGCGGTCGTCTGTCCTCACTACAGTACGTCTATCGGAGGTGATCATAAGCTGCGACTGTGACTTACTTAGATTGTGGTTCGTACCCAAAAGTTACCGTAAGCACACGACTGGTTTCATGGCTCTTGTCACTAGTCATACATGTGTGGTACGTGACTCTTAGTAACATATCTGGCTATGTAAACGGCCGATACGGGATGCATTACGTCACTTGTGAGTTAATGGTGTAATTCTTTATGCTGCTAGCTGAAGAAAACATGCGAGAATCGGCCTGTTTCAATATCTTAAAGGGTTGGGTAACTGTGGCAGGATGGTTGTTTCTACATTTTTTCCTCAAAGTCTCTTGAATGTCTGTGCTGATTTAAGCAGCCCATTGTACCTTAGAAACAAGACAAAAATAACTTGCAAAGAAGTCATTACTTTCAGCATACCATATTAACAAAAGATTACTGCAGCTGACTGGTTGGCATAATTTTAGGGGAAATACCCACTCACTATGGACCATATGGGATGGAGAAATAAGCTGACTGGATCATACGAAGAGCAAGAGGTCAAGTAAGTTGAAGACCCAGCAAGTGGGTTTTCAGGAACTTCACACACTGGACTGGGGGAGCCTCTGTACGGGCCCTTATAAGTAAGTAGGCATAATCCTGCTAGCCAAAGGCTACAATATCAGAATGTTATCTGATTATGTCTTAAATCACACGAGGACGCAATCTTGAACCGGAAAGCTTGGACAATTGTGATGCTGAAGGGAGAATGAATTTTCAAGAAGAAACAGCTACGTGATTGTGATTTCAAGCGTACAATAACCAACCGACGCTTGCGCACCGTACATCAAGATAAGGTGATCAAATTACGTTGGGGCGAACCCGGCTGCCTATAAGCTGATCGTCTCGGTGGTCACAGCACACCGTCAACTGGACGAAGACGGGTTTTCTAGCACAAAGAATCAGTACTATATTTTCTCCTCATAACAACCAACGAAATCTATCCTCTAGCAAATCACCTGCTATCCTTTTTGGAAATTTTGGTAACAGTGGTCAGTTACCTTTCTTTTATCAAGATTTGTCAGCAAACCGAATGCTGAAGTTTTTGACTCTTTATCTTCCTTCCTATTCTGCATAAAAAGAATTAGTGTATACTCCCATATTGAAAGTCCTACCGTCCATTTTTTGCAATATCTTCCTACCTAGCTGAGGTCATGTCGTTGGTGTCTGCATTTTTTCGTTTCCGAAATTTGAGAGCTCCATTTTCATATTAGCATATCTTCCGGACAATCAGCAGTGGCCAGATGGAGCACAAAGGCCACCATTGACACACCTGTTTCTACCCCGTCCGGTTTACACTCTGTACGCACCTAGTAAACTGATTAGCAAGTGAAACAACCCAAGCTGATTGTGTGTTGTTATGACCAAACACTCTGGCTTCGGTACCGCGACAGTCTCTTCCAAAACAGTTGCCCTCAACAGTGTTGGTTTCCTGCATTCCAGTGGACTGCTGTGTGATAGAAATACTTTCTAATATTGTAACGAAAAGGCGTCCAATAAAACACAATCTTTATTGTTCAATACGCCAGTTATCATCCCATGCGCGTGTTCGCGTCATCATTCCGGACCACAACATCCCCAGGTCTCTTCTCACGCGTCGTGTGCACTTCTGCCCGGTTTATGTGCGTGATCAGTGCCGTCTACCGGAGGGGGGGGGTTTCTGCCTGCCACTCTTCGTCCTTTGGTCCGATTTCGTTGGGCCGTGGCTTGTCCGGTTGCTCTTGTTCCCCATCTATCTACACTGGCCCCCTGATCGTATTCCACGACCGCGTCGAGATATTCTTGCGAGTGTTGGCATAATCGCGCCTCCGATTTTGTCATCCCTTCTCTTTTGCCAGTCATGTCTTGCCCGTCGGTCCGATTCAATCGAGCGATGGCTTATCCGGTCGCCCCCGCCGTCCCCGATCCGTTCGTTGTGGGGTTTTGGACGTGCCTTCCCGCGTTGAGGTATTTCGCCGAGTGCTGGAATACCCACACCTCCGGTCCGATTACCCACCACAATATGTGCACGTACGTTTCTACAACTACGTTTACATATATTTACTTTGAATCGGGCTGAATGTGCCCAGCCAGTACACCCATTCACCAGTCATCTGAAGAAAGTTACGTGTACCCACCTTGCGAGGGGTGTTGATTGCATAACTCAGCAGACGGTGGATAGCTAGAATTTGGCCGTTCCCCTCTCAGTGTAAAAACATGGGTTGCTGCTTTTGGACTTTCTCAACCAAGCCGCCAACATGACTTTCACGACAACGGCAATCCAGTATCAACAATATAATATGCAGACTGGAGGTGTGGATAGGTTACCTGTCCAGGTAACAGAATTTATTTATCATTCGAGCCCGACGACGAACACAACGCTGTATGGTTCACATGGTCGTAACTGCAATGAGTTTGAACTGGAGCGGTTTCTATTTGGAGATGGTTCAGCCAATCAATGTTCACACACAAGTTGCTATAGTCGGAATTATGGTCAGACTGGCACTGACTTACCATAGACGGCTACTAGTTGCCATTGAATACGCATCTGTTTCAGACAGCCGAGATGCTAGATGCAAGGTCGTGGAACAACACAGCAGCCAACTGGCCAATCAAAAAATGAGGAGGCGTGTCGCACAATAGCATTCGTAAATACAGTTGCTCCTCTATAACAGGGTGCTGTTTTTCCAGTAAGTTGAAATTGCTTAGTGACGCTGAGATTCCTGTTCTGATTTTCCTTGATTGGATAGCTCAGTACGCGAGGGCAACACTTGCCAGTGGATATTTCGTCAACACAGTAAGAAAACGCCTGTAATCTGCTCGTTGTGCGGTGTCACAAACAGCACACAAGAAAGACCTGATGCGACTGAGCGTATACGGTAGGAGAGTGGGTAAGCTATTCCCAATACTCTTCGAAGCCTGCCAGGTCGTACACACCACTGCCCACGCAGTTGAATCACTGGTCTGTGCGATCCAACCTAACCAGAGTGAGCGACGTCCACACGCGGGTTGAAATAAGTTTACTTTAGAAAAATACAGCAGTATTAATTGAGACAACTGGTCACCACCATCTGATGAGCCGGATTACCACAACCCAGCTGGCCAGCACAAGAAGTAACTATTACTTAATCTTGCATTTGTTTCCCGCCTGGTGATTGATTGCACCTACCTCGTGGGCATACGTGAATAGATTCATGCTTGCCCATGGCTACCCGAACAGATTGTGACTGTTTCACAGTTCTTCGTAAATTTGGAATGGAAGCCCAGTCTAATAACAACCTCAGCCTATCCGATCATTAGAAGTTGCGCCACGAGGCCAGTTAATTAGGGTGACACATCGAGCACTTATTGCCACTTCACGTGACACTCTAATTAGGTGACCAAACCGAACTCAGGAAGTGTGTAACAGTGGGCTGGGGGGATTGTAGAGCTAAGACGAATTTTCCGTCACTTGTGCGTTGATCGAAATGTGAAGCACGATCCTAGTGGATTGAGAGTCACTTTCGTAGAATGGTGTTCATATACCCTCTGATGTTAGATGCCGCTTAATTGTTTCCTATTGGGGATATTGGGTCTAGGTTGTGCATAGTACAACCGGTGTGAATCGAATATCTGAAGACCGGCATTGTTCACGAATGTTAGTAGAAGACAGTGAATAAGGCCATGAACTGAAGAATCCGGACTGTACAGTGTCATTATGTAAAAAGTTTCCATGAACACGTTAAGCACCATGTTTAGGAATTCGTCACGGAAAACACAGAAATGATCTTTCTGGTGATGCCAAACATTAAGATTAACCACCACCCCGTCAAGCGCTCAGTAGTGTAAGGAGTCAAAGTCTGCGTATGACACCGTACACCGACTAGAACACAAGAATGCAACGTGTACATACTTATGGTCATGTTAAAACCCTACAACTCAAGAATACTATCACAAAGCGAAGCATGAAGTAGAGCAGTGCAGTTCATATTCACAAGTCTAAACTTTATCTCGTACATCTTCCCGGAATAAACTACAGTGACAGTTATGACGCCGACAGATCACCATCTGAAGTTTTGAGAGTGTCTACTCTTTTTTCGTGTTCGACGAACAAATAACTTGAAGTCCGATTTACACTAATAAAACGTTCTTTGCGATCTACTACCAGTTTCAAAAGAGCTAACAACTTAATTTTTAATGCAAGATTGTTTGCTGTTTTACTGCTGTCTCTTACATAGCACAATTCATGAGACGCTCAACCTGATTGCATCATATTGGCCATATTGACATAATTCGATTGATCATCAATTTGCAGTGAGTTCAAACGTCTGAGCTGAGGCGATGATCACGTTTATAGATGTTTATTGACATACGTAGACTTCATTAAGACTTCTCCCTTGCATTAGATTAACAGGCCGAGAAATCAACAATTTAACTTAGTTTGACCCAGAAACCTAAGTATTAAAAAACAGAAAATCGTCCTCTAGATCACGGACCATGTTACGGAGGAACAAGTCGAAGCTTTAACTATTCTCTTATCCAACAAAATGTCTCACTGTTACCCCCAGAACACTATCAGACCAGATGTATGGTAGACAGGGGTGCCTATCACAAATGGAGGTCGGCCTCAAAACTGAGAAGTGAAACAAGGAGATCAATTAAAATTGACGTTAAACAAACAGTCTGATTGAAGAAAAAGCGTGTATGACACAGTTGGAGCTTCACAGCATCCGCATCTGACAAGTGCAGTTAGAAGTCGGAACGACTAGTGGTTTATGAGTGAAGGTGTGAGGGGAAAGTTTCCGTTAAGATTGGTGGAAAAACATCTCATGACATCTGTTATATTAAAAACGGTTCGCATGAATTTGAAATTATGCCGAACTTTTTGATTTCTAATGGATATAGCGAACTCACTACATCAATAGTGAACTCACACGTCTGTCGACAGAAGTTGTTGGGTGTTTTTGTCAAATCACAATTAATCTTATGTGAAAAACAGCTTTTGTGTGTTCCATTTAGAGCGGGGTGCCCTTCGAATCATCCGTGTAAACTTACGATTAGATATCGCTTGTTATCACCAATGAGCTAATTTGGCCAAATTAATTTCGATAGTATACTGCCCGGCGTAAAGGCCCTGCCTATCACTATGTAACACCATAGGGATTAGGTAGTTGTGTTAGCGAATTTTTGACTTTAGAAGCATAAGCGAAATGACTTCTAATTTTTTACCCATACAAACATTTTACAGCTCCTGACTAGACAGATTTGCTACCTGTTAATCATTTGCACCAGACCCACGGTATTTGTTAATGGGTGGCTTTATCCGGATAGCAATCAAACATTAATCAACGATTCTGACGGAATAACTACCTATCAAACTGTCTCCAACTGGAGTGAATCAGAGCACCTGCTGAACTTGAAGCATCAAACTAAGAAAAGTGGAATGGTTTCCCAACGGTTTACAATTTATAGACGCAATCATGTACCAAAGTCGTTCAGTAAAGCACGATCTTTATTGCTTAAGTCGCTCGTTCTCACGCTACCCGCGTGCTCGCGATTATAAATCGGAATTCCGACCCACAACACACCGGTAATTTCCACTCACACATCATGTACACTTTTGCCCAGTTTGTGTGTGACTGACCTCTTCTGTCGGGGTTTTTTTGCCTACCACTTCTCGTTTGTTAATCCGATCTCGTTGAGTGATGGCTCATCCGGTAGCCTGTGCTGTCCGTAATCCACTCACTCTGAGCTTTGGCCACATCTTACCACCGTGTTGAGATATTCCACCGAGTGTTGGACTAATCGCGCTTCCCATCTGATCATTCGTCACCTTTGGCTTGCCATGTTTCACCCGTTGGCCCGATTTTGTCGAGCGATGGCTAGTCTGGTTACTCTTGTTGTCCGCAATTCACTGCCGTTTTGAAGTATTCCGCCGAGTGTTGGAATACTCTCATCTCCGAAGTGGTCATCCACTATAATATATGGCAATCCACCGAGTGTACACAGTTGCTGCAACGGTAGGTTGAGTATGCGAGGTCGTCGTTTTTGCTCAAGGAGATGATCTGTGGAAGTTTTGGGAAATATACTACATGTCACGTCCAAAGACGCATGGAGATGTTTCCGAAAAGCCATCTGTGTTCGGATTGTTTGCAAATACTTCACTCTTTCTGGTGTTTCGGTCGTGTGAAAAAAAGTTCAGCATCACCGGACAATCGAACTTGTACACTACGGTCAACTACTGAACTAAGACCAATCCTCTGTTCCATCTGCACAGACCACTTAAGTGGAACTTAAGTTTATCCGAGCGCACCAAAAAATTGCCTATCTTCAAGAGGTCGGTATGCTTCCACAATCTAAGTAGTTATGTGGTCCGTTATAATTCGTGTATCACTTCGAGCTGTGGTTTTACTACCAAATCACTTGCTTTGTAGCAGATTAATGGTCACATGTAACTTACTAAGAAAATGTAGGGTTTAACTGAGTTGACAAATGCGTAAAAATCACCCTACTTACCTAAAATAATGTTTCGTGCGTACCAGGCAGTGATTGTCCTAAATCTGGAAATACCGAGGACCACTGCCGACATGTATATACCCAATGAAGCTATAGGTTTGACTGATGGTATTAGGAAGGCTGTAGACTTAATTCGATTTCCCAAAAATCCGCTTACTTTGGTATAGTTTGAACCACTAGTGTAATTTCGGCGGGCATACTTTAAAATCTCAAAGCCTACTTTCGAGACTTCAAAGGTTACTGAACTCTCTAACGTTTTTCTAATGCGGATGCTGTATGGATCAAGCGATCATTAGTGATGCATTTCACGCAGAATATTTACGTAACGTGATCACAGCAAAAGTAATGGATTCCTAAGAATGTACGAACAAAGCCATTATGCATAAAAATTCAATGAAAACTGCCTGTAGTAAATAACTTAGTGTTTTGCCCGCCTGCCAGTTTTAAATGGGTTCGCTCTCAACAACAGCTTGTTAGGTTACGATTTATTGATCTCAGAAGTGCTGTTCACTGTACTTGAGTGATAGCTCGTGCCTGGACGCTCATGCGCCTGAGTTCACTCACTAACCTCCGTGAAATGACATTAAGGCATTCTAACCGACCGGATCAACAGAATTAGAGCACATTCACCAATAAGACGGCTACAGAACTATACCAGGCCGACTGGCAATGAAATGGATGCATTTAAGTGTTTACAACGGATAAATCAAGAGACCGGATTGTCCATCATTGAATTATTCCTGAATCGCTGTACATAATTGGATATTGTGCCATCTTATTAGAGGAGATGTCAAGAGCAAATTCGGTGGTGGAAGTTTAATGGTCACGTCATCAACTACTCAAGACGTCGGTGAGTAGTAGGCAGTTTGCTTACGAATGCCGGTGACGAACTCCTTTGGATGTGAGACAGGGATCGAGACGTCACTCAGTTTGCGTCTAGAAGCTAACGGGCAGAATAGTGACCCGACCAGATGATGACCAAGTGTAGGCGTTTGTATGCGGCAGCACATTTTCGCACATTATCGCTGGAAGTAAGCTAAACACCAGTGTTATCAGCCTATTCGACACGACTAATATCAAGTACAACGATCTAAGAACTGGACAACCGTAGGTTGCCTGATTAAACAATAGTGAGAACATTTATTTTACGTTGGCTAATAACATTTTTACGGGAGAAGCAAAACGGCTCAGTTGGTTCTACCTTGGGAGGTCAGTTGGTTAAAAGTGAAACCACAAAGGTCACCCACTGTCAAAATGTTCGCAAAACCGGTGTTGGATGTGCGAACGGGAACCTTTCCAAATTCAAATGCAGTGCTGCAGACTAAAACGCCCAGCATAGTACCCATCGGTAACATCTATTCCCACACGCATAAGGATCTGAACATCTATCGCGTGTTGACTGGCTGACTTATCACGACTACTTAGACAAAACCGTTTGAGAAATATACTGTCATTATGAACGGCGTTTACCCTTTGACTATCCATCAATTATCACCGGCATAATCACAACAAACCGCCTAAGAACCATCAATTTAGCAGGTCATTCATACCTACCCCGGAGGTATCACTGGATCTCACACATTTTGAAATAGGTCTTTCTGGATAACCCTTCATTTCACAGTATCAGAGCAGCAAACCATGTGCTATCGTACCATAATCAGACTGTGTCCAGTGTGATCGACAGGAATGTCTTTACGTCACCGCTACAAGTTTATTCACATTTACATCTGCCCAGATCAAGCATACTCATAATGTCGAATGTTAGTGGTGTTAACTGAACCGCTTGCTGAACCAATTTAGCGTTCGTGCATAGGAGTTGATATGGTGCGCTAATCCGATCATAGAATTCGCATTCAAAATGAAAATTGTACAGATGAGAAGCCGGATTACGTCATCACCAACACCTACGTTGTGCACATCACTTTAAGTTCTATCGATGTTCCTAGTGCACAGCCTCGATGAACGAGGTTTGATCGGTGTATGGTCCTTCTAAAGTTTGGTTAATATGAGCACAAACGAAAAGCGAGCGTGGCAGCAGGCACATCGTGTTCGAGAAGAAGCAGCGGTGAACACTTAGTTTAAAGGCATCAATTGCCCTAGAGGCCGGCTGTGATTTCTTACACCGTCTAGCCAGAGTCGTTTTGCGTGAAACGCGACAGTCATGATTCTTGACACAAGGCACACGTTTACCAAGGAACCTCTTATCGATCAAATATGTACGTGAGGCTGATGCTTCATTATCACGTAACACGTAGACAAAGCGCTATTAACAAGCAAATCACCACGTAAGCAAAAATCTAAGCGCGCACTGCTTACATGCTTCACATTCGAGTAGCTAGACACCGGGTGAGAGTAAGAAGGTATACACAGGGCAGTTCCCCCTCAGCCTATGCTATCTCGCTTCAATAAGTAGTTCTTCACAGAAACGGCAACAAGAAAACGGGTCTTATCCGCAAACTCCCTACTCCACGCCTCAATTAGTGGATAAAATGAGTCGTTAAGACACCAGATATGATTTACGCAGCTGTCTTCGTTTTACTGTTAGATCATCGACTGACTACCTCGTAACTTACACCAGCAGGGATATAAAAAAAATCAGCAAGCTGTTAGACAGACATTCCTTACAATCGGTTTATGTAACCAAACCTGTGTATTTTCAGAGTGTGAATGAGTGGACTCGTTCAATCCCCAAAAGCTTGATCATTAGGATCCTCATTAGACACTCACAGACATCCTCCAAATTGAACAAGCGTTGGTGACCAACATAGCTGATACACTCGAACTTCAGCGGATACGATTTGTAATTGAAGGTTAGAACTATCCGCAATTATCCTATAAATGCGCTCCAGTGAAACGCTTTGTGAAGCAAAACATTGCCCAGTTTAGTGACGTGTTCCCTTGAGACAAGCAAAGTCGATAACAGTGTGCGCCGATGTGTCAAATGCAGATGACTGATCCACCGATTACATATACACGCCCACAAGGTAGGTGTTACGACACCCTGAGAGAAGAAGGCAAGAACGGACAGGAAGACCGCGAGCAGTACCGCGATCACGAATGAAACGCAACGATATCGCAAACGACACGAATAATCGGAGCGCAAGTACTCGGACCCAACTCTCGCAACTTAGAACCTCCCAACAAGAAAGGAAAGACGGCCTTCAAACAAGCTTTATTTGCTGCTCAGCCCGAAGGCAAAACAGTGGTTCAGATCGACTGTATTTATACGTTTTCGGTGGCCTTGGTCCTAGGATACTGAACAGACCAATCAGAAGCAAGCGCGCGGACTCGAATCTTTCAGAATGATGGCGGGCATTCAAGTTATCAAAACAGAAGCATCCATTTCCCTTGGGAAATATAGCGAGTTTTTTTTGAGAGAAAGTGCCTTTCCCAACAGTAGGCTAGTATGATACTGTTGGCAGACCCAAAATTGACATTCGAAAGAAAAGCCACAACTCACCAAACGGCCGGTCAAGTTACACAGTGATCGCCCGTAGAACACCAGAACATGAAACCTTCCCGGAAGGAAAGTTGTTAACAAGAACGAGCCTAACACACTGAAGCATGGAAGAGGCACTCCTGTCACACACGACAAATTCCCACTGAGAATGAATGTGACACAACGTCAGCTGACCTAACTCCAGTGTTCACAGTCAGCGTGTTCAATGGTTGGGCTCGTCCCCGTTTTGTCAGTTTAACTCATTACATTACATACAAAAGTACCGCTATTTGTCTAACCGTTAATTCATGACTTCCGTTCTATGGATATTTCCTTGAGTGTATAAATTGAGTTACATATCACGTGAATCGACTGAACGACCAAGATCCGAAGCGATTCTCAGGTAACGAAGTCAGTTGCATAGGTAAACAGGAATAGAGACAATAAAACTGAATGAAAAGCCCCGTTGGAGACGAGGACATATCTTCGTAAGGAGTCCAAAATGGTCTGTTGGCACAACAAATCTGAAACGCTCGTAAAAGAGCCAAAAATGTGAAAATACGGTATTTTGTGATAAGAACGAAACAGCTTTGTTCTACAAGTGAAAGAAATAGGCAACAGGCGTTGCCCAGGCCCAATACTGATTCCTATTTTGTAAACACGGGACCCCCTCAAGCGTTTAACATTACCTTGAGCTTGAAAGTTATGAAGGATTCGTCACTGTTACTCTGGACAAAACCCGTGTCCATTTACTTGGCGTTAGCATTACTGAACAGGTCGGCACCCCAGCATCATAACGGCCTTGAGTTTGAGTAAAAAGTACTGCGGCTCTAGCTGGCGCTCACCTCAACAATAACGCTACTAAAATGCTTGAAAATTAATAAGACTGAGTGAGAAAACCAGAAATGTTATTGACTGCGGCATACTGCCATCTTGGGTGGCGTTTTTGGCCAGCGATCAGAGTGATCGTGAGAAGCTCGGCCAAACAGTTGACAACGACCTACTTTGCTCAACGGAAGAGTTATCGCCTTCATACTTTGTGACCGTGTAGTTGCTCGACCGCCACGCGATTTCACCCAACTGTTGGCGGTCTCAGTCTACAACGCCCGGTACAGTGAACGTTCGGTTGGTACGCGGAATACGTGACCCAATCCTCATAGACTGCGTAGCGTTCATTAAGACGTTCTCCATAAATCAGCTTGCAGTGGCCGGTGACCTTGACCACAATGAACACGAGTATTTTCTGTAGGGGACGGGCTGAATATGGAGATACTCGATAATATCTATAATTCATCCCCATTTGAAAAACAGAAAAGGAAGACGTAGAAAAAAGTACACTGATTGGTCATTCATCTGATCTTGAATACGGCTCGTGGACAATAAGTGCACATTTGCAAAAAAACAACTACGATAGGTGGTGTGGGGCCACAAAAGAGGAATAGCATAAAAGAAGCGATGTATGTAGATGCGAAACCAGAAGGTCACGAGCGTAAGCGCGCGATAACCACTCACCGGGATCACGGTAATTATGTCTCCGAAGGACGAATTATGAACAAGGAGTCGATGAGAAACAAAATGGAAAACCCCACACCAACATGTAAATAGAGAAATTAGGTAGACGACTGATCAGATTCGAGTAAGGAAAAAGCTGTTATTTACAACAATCCAACCGGACGAAAGTGATGCAAAAATACAGTTTATCATCATCCAGTATGAACACTTATTATCGTGTTATGAAAAACCAATGATGTGACGCACAGAGAGCATCACGTCTACCATCGATTAAGCACAAGCGAAAATATTAAACACAAAAACACGGAATGTGTCCAATAAGGACGGATAACGAAAGAAACATACTTGAGAGAATAAGAACAACCCTCAGACAAACAGTTGAGAAACAGCCAGGATACAGCCTCAAGGTTGGAGGATCAAGAAGCAGAGAAGGAAAATGCATGCCCGAATTCAAGTGAGTAATGAGGACATTCGGCTGAATACGTACGTACATGGATGTGTGAGTTGTAACCAGAAATACAAGCAGTATAATAGAGTGGATTGATAGATGGCTGAAAAAGGACAGTAACAATAACAATAAAGGCGTTTGTTGATATGAAAATAGTGATCGAAAACGATAGCGGATCGTAGAAAGGATTAAAAAAAGTGAAATGAAGGCATCATCATTATCAACAATTAAAACACCATCACACGTCGTGTGTTGAAGACAAGCCGCTACGTCGCAAACTAACTTGACTCTGTGCAGTCAGAGCCAGCTTGATCGCGGATGAATTCAGTCGCGTAGCTCGTAACAAATCAATGATTGTGATCATTTTGATAGAATGCAGAGTCAAATGTACAATCAATTCCTCCATCGTTTTCGGTCGGGTAGGTTGTGCTGTGGCAACTGTCGATGAATCAATAGATGATGACGGTGATTCATCCGCCTTTAATATGAGCTCTAAATCCAGACTGTTTGTCACATCCTCCGGCTTGTGCCCCTCACGTACCACAGTAGATTCCGAATGAACCAGGTCAATCAAATCATTTGACACCACTCCCAACAGATCACTGCTATCCACAGAATCAAAACCGTCTAAAAACGGGGCAACAGTGTGTTCGGCCGAGGTATTCGTCATACCATCAGGTAACTCTGGTTTACAGCTTGTATAGATCGCTGTATCTGTTAAATCCCCCACACCCACCAGAGAACTTGGTTCGGAAGCGGCTGACGGCAGTTGATCTTCCACTGTGGAAACCGGTTCTTCGATACTATAACATATACTTCCGGAATTAGGTGGTGTGGGAAACAAACTTGGTACATGTGTTGTGGCTAGTCGTTTCGGCTGAAGGCTGGCAAGTAGACGGTTGAATGCATCTTCAGGCGCCACATTTGTTGGTAAAAACGGCATATTCGGTTCCATACCCCAGAGAAAAGCTGGATTTAACAGCTGTTGATCGCAAGCACCCACAAGCGTCTCCAGCAGATCCTCATGGTTAACAAACTCAATCATTGGGGGAGGTGAAGGAGAGGCATCCTGTTCCTCCAGCTCAGCCATCAAATCCGGTCTGGGCTCTCTCGATTCTTCTTCGTGATAGAGCCCGGCCAATACCTCGACAACCTCTGGGTTTGTCACTATGGTGTCTACATGATTCACGAGAGCAGCCGGCTTGTCCACTGTTGTTGCCAATGACTCCTCAAACGGTGCACTAGAATCCGTCGATAAAACTTTCGTTTTACTCTTTCTGGTTTTTTTCTGTTTTAATGGGCCTGTGTAGAAAATAAACAAAAGAACGACCATGAGGCTAGGAAGCACGAGAAAATGAAGTAGCCGCAGGTAAACACGAAAAAACAATCAGTCATCACGGTTGTTTAGTGTAATCATGGAGTGGTATGGTAAACCGGCGCCGGTCACCAGGTTGGCAATATCTCAACATAAGGATGGACTATGTGGTTTGCAGAGCTCAGACAGCACAGATCGAACAAACACATTTTACATGAAACGCGTTGCTCCCGTTCAAGTCTGTAGCACTTTTACCGAAGTATACCGGTTAGGTAGTTAGTCACTAAGACTAAACACGACAATTTGATGTTGTTATGTTGGTAGTTCAAGTGAACTTGACACATCGGTGGTTCATACAATCACCATTTCTTGCTCATCCCACAGGTTTGATTCAGTCATATACTCAACCTCGAAAAAGCAGTCGCGTATTTTCGGTAGATGTTTAGTTCCAATAACTCACGCTGTGAACACTTCATTTCTTACAGTTTACCAAACAGTAACTCGTCCATGGACTGAACCACTATAACTTTGTTTTGTCAGAATGCCAATAATATCCATTCAACCTCCAGGAATGAAATCACGTGACTCAACAATCCACTTATCACATTCCAATCGACCCCACCGGTTATCTTAGTGTTTGTCAGTTAGATTAATGAATTCGAGAAAATTGTGTTGAGCTGGACAGACGAATGGAATTCACATGTAGGAACGAGGGGAGAAGACTTCCTGGGTAAATGAACCGTCTTCATCCATGGTCACATGAGCGACGTTTAACCAGACACACACCAAAACGATAAAATCACGTAGACTTTAAGAGAGTGGTTAACAAAATAGTACAAGTGTAACAAGTATGTGTGAGGATAACGCGCTTTACATAAAACGTAATGGCCCAGATTGTGCCGATTGAGAGCTTCAGGCGGGACTGCCATTTTTACACGGATGATGCCGAAACAGGCCGAGTTTCGACTGACAACCTAGAGTTGGTTACTCCCTCTTGTTAACAGACAAATAGTTGCGAAATATTCAAGATAACAGACAGAATATATTCCAAGTTACAAGTTGTTCCCGTTATTCTGAGCCGCAAGTGAGTTGTGTTCAATCAGGCTGCGTAAGCGCCTAGGCAAAAACAACACAGAAAACTAAAACTCGAATCCCCGAGCCGGCCCCGAGACATCGTTGTCACCAGTGCGCTACATTAATGTGTCCCACACAAACATCCGACCCATTCCTGATGGTGATGTAAACGGACCCAGGGAGGTAGCGAAAGATCTTAGAGGATCAAACGAACAGTACGAGGAGCCTGGCAACCTAGGCGAGAAAAATATTGAGACAACCTCCCACCTAGCACACATATTCTTGGAATTCCTTCAAAATTTTCTACAATAGTACCAAGGTCGACGGTAACGCAAGCCGAAGTCCAGTCATGTCCGGCTTAGACATGGGTGTCTAGCTGCAGCTAACTGCAGTAAAAGCTATGCTGTGTGAATTGCTGATAAACTGATAAACTTGGAAGGATTCATGGATGACGTGGGTGCATGAACACGGTTGACGGGGCTGTCAAACACTGGGAAGGCAGGTGAAATAAGGACCGGGAGAGATTATCAGTCTGTTTTCAGATCAATGGATTGGAGAAAAAGCAAACTAACGCGAGTGTGATCGGGGACTGATGGGAGAAATTTAGTCGTATTAAGTCTGGCCAGAGAAGTTAGACATCACGAGGATGCGTGCGTCACAAGTGGCCAATGGAAGCGTAGTAAAATCGTTCAGTGGTCGTACAACACAGCAAAAGCTGTGGATGATGAAACGAAGCAAAACAGTTAATACAATCAAACGATTGGAAAAATGTAAGCTAGAATACAACACAAGGCATTGTTAAAACTCAGGACGCATGAAACAACACACTGCGCCAGGCTGACGAAAGAGCTTACGAGAATGAACCGGGTGAGAAGGCGTGGACAGATCGTTTGTTGTATGCAATGGACCCGACGCAGTAGAGGTCATCAGTTCTATTACAGGTGAATCCGTTTGGATGCTCAACGGTAAATGCGGATCGGACGGACCATCAGCTTGCGGTAATACCGGCCGATCCCCTTGAGGTGTGGCTGAAACGGTCCGGGAACGGCGACTCACGCGCTTTGGTCCAGATACGGAAACCGATGGGGCCGGACTAGCTGAAGCAAATTGTTCGGATTTGCGTGAATAGAAGGGAGTCGGAGAGTGAACAGACTGATCAGTCAAAACTGACCTTGTCGCATCGGCAGACAATTGCAACAACCGACGGGCCCGTTGTGAGAAGCGAGACAAATTAACCATCATTTTGTCCACCCAGCCAACGTGCAACACTGGCACGGGAGAGTCTTCTTCCCACAAACACAAATGGTCGTAAAAAGCGAGCAGATAGGCCAAACACTGGGGATCGTCTGTGTAAAAGATAAGTGATCAGGCGAGAGATGACAAATCAAAACGGAGGTGTGTTATACTCGAAACATGGGAACTTTGGAGATGTGAGTGGCAGTTGTGGAATATTTTCAAGCAAAAAGGCAGGTCCGAAAGACGTTCAAAACCGAATATAAGACAGTCCGATCAAAATGGCAAACGTACATGGCTTCCAATGACCACTGTCGGCTGTCCCGGGAAGGTACGTAGTGATAAATTTATAAAAACCCACCAAAGATTGTTCGCCCCTACGAGCACCACTCGCTTAGGTAACGATCGGATTAAATGTGTAAAATGTCTGATTTACGAATGTCAAGGTTCAACGACAAAATGAGTAGGTCAGTCCCAAGCATTGCCGATAATTCTGCTGCTGTCAGACAGCTTCTAACTTTACTCCTAGGGGAGGCAGAGAGAAACTGAGTTGCCAACTTAGAACCTACGGTTGGTTTGCTAGTTCAGCTCAAGACCCAGAATGTTGATATTAATAAGCTGATGCATTTGTGCTACAACTATTTGTGGGAAAGTCCGAATGATATTAAGCTGAGGTGGTAAGATGCTGGAATAAAAGAAGCTGGGAGATCTGTCTGAATTCTTATAGAACCAATCGTGTCAAGGCGGCCCGTTAGTCAATGGGTTGAAAAGTCTAACACTATTGAACATACATCATTACCATCACTTTCAGCTTTGGGCCGTACCCGTAAACACTACGGTTCAACTTGTCGCTGATCCTGGCAAGGGCACACGAGGTAGCATAGTAGTAAAGCGTGGTGAGTAGGGGTGAAAAACAAACAAAAATTATCTTACAAAAAAGAGGACAAGTTTGAGGATACCAATTCGCTATTGACCGCGACAAACCACCATATCAGAGGGTGGTTTTACTTAGCGGTGTGGATGGTCGCGAACTCCCAAAATGGGTAGACAGCAATTACCAACCTTTTTCAGTGGACTGCTAGGCTTTCACATGCCCACGTAACCACCTGGCCGTCATGCAGTCTCTTCCAACTACCGACGGTCACAACCAACAAGGCGCGATGCAACAGATGCTACATCGGTATACGCAATATGTGACCTAGCCAGCGGGAACTGCACCTTCATTAGCTAGGTTATCAGTCACGAACTTACATGGGTCCCAGGTAGGCACCGACAGACTGCCTCGTTGCTCACAGGCAGCCCCATTTAATACTGGCTGACTGGCGGAGACAACAATGTTCGAGAGTATAAGTGCATCTCCCGCATGGATGCATCAGGTCTCTGATCCATACAGCAAAATTGAGCAGACTTTCACATTGTAAACCTTACTTTTAATAGAAAAATAGGTATCATTCCAAGGTCAAAAGTAACGAATGTTGACAAACACACTACGTGATTTTGCCATCTCAGTGGATAACTCGTCAACGACGATACAAGCTGATGAGATGACACCAGCCAGGTAGGCGAAGTGATCGACAGCCTTCACTAGCCTGTTTACGATAACAAAACTGAGGGCAGCCTCTGAGCAGGCTTGTAAAAACATCATACTGAAAGAGAAAAGTACGTACGATACAACCCAGCCATGCCAATTAATCGGTTTAGTGTAGAATGCATGTTCCCTGTAGAACGAATAGGTGGGGCGATGTCGTCCGCATACTCAATAGCAGTCGATTTACTATCTAACACAACCTCCACTCCCGAGATCCTCGGAAACTCGGAGTGGCCCTTCCAGAGTACAGTCCATCCGAAAGTCGAAAAGGAAGGGTCGGGCATTTCTGTCGGAAAACACCTGAAGCAGACAGCGTTATAAATAGTTGTCCACAAACGCACAATTTCGACTCAGAATATGCATATAAAGACTTGATTGAAGTGGCATAATTCAGAGCAGCTCCTCTGCGACAAAGTTAACCCTAGGTAACCGAATCGAAGGCAGCCTCTAGGTCCGAAAATACGACCGTTGGTAGAGGAGTATCGGTGCTACAGTCTGTTGCAAGGTGCAGAATTCTGACCATCCACGACTTAGTCACGCGGTCTAGCGTAAGGTAAATACTGATCTATTTGTGACCTCAAAAACCCCGAAACAATAAAGCCTCCCTTTGGACTGGACAATGAAGAGAAACGAGAAGTTCTGATGACACCGACCGTTTGATGGTTGCAACTGCAGAGAGAACTTTTATGATAGTAGCACAGAAATGATTATGAAAATGGTAGCTGCAGTGCTCAACATGCTCAGAAAAGTGGAATCAACAGATAGGCAAATTCAACGCTTACCCAATATGTTAGAGGTCTGATATAAGCTGCCATCTGGATCTGCTTGCAGCAGGCCTTCGGCACAGGAACGCGAGGCCTCGGCTGCACAACGGAACATATGAGGCATCAATTGTGTGGCAACTTCCAACAGTTCACGATAGATTTCCCAGTCCTCCGAACTGTGATTGTACCTGTGTGAGCACACAAACAAGAGTGTTAGCAGACAGAGTGATCCACGGAGAACGTTCAACAATCTAATGATCGAGTTAGTTGAGGTAAAAAATTGAGCTTCTATAACCCAAGGGAGTTTGACGTAGCGTAACATACAGGGGTGAATACAGTTAAGTGGTTTAAATCTCAACGGAAACATACGGTTGCTTGGCAACGGGGGATGTTACGCGCGAGCAAATGAGACACTCAGGGGACACGAACACAAAAGAAACAACGCCTGCTTCTTTCACATCTCACACGCATGTCGAACGACTAGGAAATCGTTGTTTTGTTTCGAAAGAAAGTTGGACTCGAGAAGTGAAGTGAGAACGTGTTTGCGCACTCCAAGCACAGGCACCTGCTCGGAACCTGGATCACTGTTTGACAACAGTGCGTGCATAGGATATGCGAAAGTGTGTTCACGTAATGTCCACAACAGTTTTCGTAAAAAAGGTGGGCCACTTTTGAGGCGTATGCTGGTTTTGAGCTCGACAGACATTAGTGATAATGAAGTTATTGATTATCACCAGCGACAAACAGAACAGGGGTAGAAAATTACATACAAGCATTAAAAAGGGTAAATTAAGGACCGTCCGAGTCCATACACACGATAGATTGCGGCAGGTTGCTATGCCAGATAGCACTTCCAAATCTGTGATTAGGATGAGCTCAAAATCATCAACACAGCAGATGGCACCCGCCGACGCTGCATAAGTGAACAGAGTTCTCGTAAATCACGACCGCGTTTAAGTCTGAACACTGCAATTCTTCAATCGCTGGTGGTCCAGTAAATAATACCCAGTGCGATTATCCGGAACTTTGAGTACACGGTCCAATCGTTGCAGGCTGAGCAGCTAAACGGTGCAGCACATAAAGTCTGCTGTTCTTCGCAGAAGAGCTACGGTTTTGAGTTGGAGAACAGAACAGACGCACATATTTGAACCACACATCCCCCTCGCTTGATGGACCAAAACAATAGGTGACGATGGGAATGTTTTATGATTGTGCATACGGGTGTCAGTCATTGTATGACAAGAAGCCCTTACTTGCAGACTGAATATCTGGGTATCAAAATGCATCATGATTGAGATGAAGGGAAGTGGAAAAGAGGAAATGTGCCATAGATAATTCAGGGACAGCGCGAGGGCGGACACTTAGTTAGGATGAACACGGCCGTGTGATGCGGACGACCACAGATAACAAGGTTAGGATTGTCCGCAATGAACACAGTTAGTAGACCAATAGAAAGTACGGCGACAGCAGTAGTCGGCGCGCTAAACTACCTCTTGGTGGTGTTGACTGGGCAGTCTCGGTGCAAACTTTGACAGACTAAACGTTCAGCAACTCCACTCCAGATAGGGCCAACCACTCTACCTGGTTTCAAATTACTGGTTACTTTCGATCAAGAAAACGAAAACACCGCCAGCGCCTCCGCGCTGGTATCTACCAGTACACAGGATATGGAAGCAGAGTACGTTTGTTCAGAATGTGACCAGATATGTGAATCGCACATTGGTTTGTCAGCGTATGTTCGTGTGCATCGACGCAGAAATGGTGCGGAACAGGAAGTAGACGCTCACCCTCCTTCAATCACTGACTGCACCGACTGTGACCGTAGCTTTCTGACCAAAATTGGTCAATCAACAAAGAGGGAATGCGCATCCCGTCAAACACAACCGCAAGAAGCTTAGGACGCATTAAAGCCACCGGATAAATTGGTCTCAGTAATAATCGACATCTCTTATGAGAATTGACAATGAGCTGTCTCCGTCGTGTTCCACCAGACGCGAAGTTCATAACCGGTTCCAGTAACGCTTTCCTGGCCGGGCGCGTCTATGTGCACGAAGTTGCAGATAAATATTGTCCTCATTGTCAATCCAACTACCGCAGTCAATCCCCTGAATCATTTGGTGGATTCCATATGAGACAGTGGGACGGGTGGGTAACAGAGTCTAAATGTGAAATTTCCGAGCTCCCGGTGTGGCTTCGTAGCTCAGCTGGTAGAGCGCTTGCCGCATTGAGGCATGCTGTGTCTGTCGCTGATTCGAATCCAGCCGAAGCCCTGACTTTTCACAGTTGGGTCTCATCTAAATTCATAAATCCGCCATACTACTCATTCGTAATACAAATGCTATCGTTGACGAGTCTATTCATTCTGTCCTCAAGATGAATTACTCGCTAGTTTTGAGACGAGTCCACCGAAACGCGCTCAATTTGCTAGTTTGTTCAGCAGTGGCTCTGCCTCATCAAAGACATACCAGCCAGTCACATCCAAACCCCAAATCGTTTCGGTGGCTTGGGCATTTCGGATTTGTCCACCACTATTCCTATCTCGCGCAAATCACGAGTGGAGAGACTGCTCTCCAGTCAATGTCCGTCAATTTCCCGGTATGCCTTCATGGCGTGGTAGTGGCGAAAAGAGGAGGAGGCCCATGTGGTGTGGATGGATGAGTTTTACCATATGCTAGACTGCCGTGATCTTCAAAACGTGTCTCGCTCCCCATCTTCCAATCGTTGGTTGTTCAATCCAGATAACATTTGTTCCAAGATCTTTATTCGTGCCATCCAGCTCCGAATCGTTTTTTCGGATTAAGGTGCTCGAAGTGACCACTCAGTTCTCTGCCGTGGCAACTGCGGTCAACCAGAGAGCATCCAATTGTGCTGGACCATCCACGATGGGCGATGTGCTCGACACAACCACGTGGCAAAGAACTGGCGAAGAGGCTGTGCAATCCGGGGTATGCAGTCTTCGAGAAGCTACGGGTACCAACGGCGAACTCGTTCACCAAATCCGATGTTGTTATGGTTCATGACGGCACTACTGTGGTATTGAACGTCAGTACGGTGGACGACTACCGAAGCAAAATTGTCCGGACGGACAAGGCTGTGAGGTGCGGGAATGACTCTAATAGTACCACCACACAGTCAGCCCTCCGTCCCATGAGCTGTGACATGGACTCTGTTCACCATTTACCTATGACTACCACTTGTGGCATCATGTATCCATCTTTTTGTAATGCGACCCTTCGATTAGGATTGTCCTCCTACGCAAACACTGAGTTATGCTAAATTACTGTTTTAGGAACCCCGAAAACCTGGGACAGATTTATGTGGCGGACCTGACGTTGATTGTAGCTACCTTCTGACAGTTGTCCCACTATGAGGGACATTTCTCCGTTTACATGAGCCTTAACAGTGAAAACAGTCCCGCGGCTCGAAAAGCTTCTGATTTTGAGAGGCCGATTTTCTTATTTTCATCTTTTCTCTTTGTTGAAGTATTACACAAGTAACGTTCATTTAATGACTGGAATTATTAACGTTTGCTACTCTGACGGAAGGACTTGTCAACTGACCAATGCTGTTAACCAAAAAGCGTTCAAGATTTGACCGAAGGCATGCTTTGAACTTCCTTTTTTCACATTTTTTGTTGCCTAAATTTGGATGTCACCGCTAGCTCTTTATTCGAATGAAACTGTGTAAATTGCCATTCACAAGAAACAGTCAACAACAATAGTATAAGTACTGGGTTACTCAATGGAAATGGAGAAAATGTGCAAGTGCGAACTTACTGCCCAATAACGGCTGTCGCTTCAGACCAATAACGTAAAGCGCCACGATGATCCCCGTGACGATAGAGATATCCGGCTAGAGAAGTGTAGGGGTAGACATGTTGGTTACAGTAATAGTGTTGTGTAACGAATACGGCTTGATTGTAGAGCCGTAACGGAACCGATACAGCATCTTTGAAAAAAAAAGACGCATTGCTTTCCAAATTCTCTGCCGGTTTGCACTCTTCTACCTGAATTGACGGGGTCACAGGCGTGTAAGTTTCGTAAGCTGGCTGATCAGTGCGCGGCCATGGACTGGCAGTCTGGTCTACTGAGGGGAATGCATCCTCCAAATCGGCCAAATTGGTCAATCCCAATGGATAGCGAGCCAGGCAGCCGGCATCGTAAAATAACCAAAGTAAGCGATGTTTCATGTTTACCACCTAGAAAGGATGAACGGTAAACAGAAAAACACGAAACGGTCATAAATACAGTGAGCATAAAAGTGAAACTGTAATAACAATACAAGGACTAGAATTATTAATACTGACTGGAATACATATTTGAGTTTTTTTTCTATATCCGCATGCTCGTAACACATCCTTTGCAACCCGACCGTACGGTAAATGTTGTTTTATAACAACTTGCTTTTTAAATAAAAGTGTTGAACAGTGGGACATAAAAATTTAAGCTGAACCCCATAGATAGTCTGTGAGTCACCATCAAAAGAGAGACGAAAGTTCCACTACGAGGACTTCACAGAACGGTAGAGAACGATTGTGTGGTAGTGAAAACCATAGTGGATATACACGGAAGTTCCCTATAAAAAAGGAGAACAATTAACCTTTATGAATTTCAACCTGGAAGGTTGCTTTCCAAAATGGCCTCATAAACAGTTCGTACCTGTTCTGCGATTTATGGCTACTGATCGTTGGATCATAAAAACATCCGTACTAGCCGTTGTTTCAGATAAAAAGCTGAAAATCGACTGAGTGTTAAAGAAACTCTTTGTTTCGTCCAAAACCGTCTCCTTCCCCAAGAAAACCACCCTACCCAATCACAACAGGCGGAAATGTCGTGAACATTCGAGAGGTGATCTTCACTACTTTTTTATACCTGTTTAGCTTCTATTCCGCTATGCCCATTGGTAGCTCAATGACCTTAACTACTTTTTTTAATGTCTGTCCTTCGTTTTTCCGGTTCCAGAATTTTGGTGGGTCACTATGACCCTATAAATACTATGCGAGTTTTCTCCTCGTCGCACACATTTTCGGGGCAGAATAAAGTAGCTTTTTTGCACCCGTCTTGGGCGCAATTAATGGGAACCGCCGCGTATTTCCGGGACCAAGATTTGCCGTGTTAATTATACCAAGGAGGAGAACCCGATTTCCTATCAATCATCCTATTATACCGTGGACGAGCCATCATAGTGAGTCGGGTGAAAACACTGAGATAATGCAAACAGTGTGTGGTTACTTTATTTCATGCACTGCAGTTCAACTGCCAATGATCATCGCCTGAGCAGTACACATCCTTACGAACCAAGCTCGTGTCTGCGGTCCGACCGGTACATTACCATTCCCACAAACAGAGCTGTCGTGCTCCGAAGGATGTTTACTCACATGTACTTTTGTCGACAATATGATGACAATCACACCGCGATGCGTATCTGGACTAGTTTGGTTGGCTGGCGTAGTGCCCAACAGACGTAGTCATATAAGGGTGAGTAAAAACCAACTCTTCACATTGTCCGAAGGTTACAATTAACGTGAACAAGATGTTATATGTAGAAAACTTATAAAATACGAGATTTAAGTGAACATTTCTAACCACAGTTAAAAATAGGAAGTAGCCCAAATACCTACTGCGTCGTTTTCGTACAGGCATCGAGTTAGCAGTACGGTTATTTTTTTTATATTAAAAAAGACATGTGGAAGTGAAACACCAAAGCTAGCGTGCAGTCAACTGCATGTAACAATCATCCAATGTTCCGATAGGCTCAGTCGGGAAAACCCAAACACCGTCTGTTAGAAAAGCATCAGTAGAAGATAGATTCCAGCGAAAGCACGAGACGTAATCGCAAAATCAAACCGGGCTTCCAGACAACTTTGTCATCACAATCATTCCGGTTGCCGTTTATCGCATATGGGGGCTGTTTTGCTTTTTAGTTACTTCCATCCAACCTTTTATTGTGCAACAATCTTGTAGCGAATGACTTTGGTTACTCGTTCTGATTGAAACCAGTAACTAGCTCGCCAACACATTCTTCAACCACCCAGTATCCGGGACAAATAAGAATTGTTCAACATCTGTGCCCTATCTAAGAATCCTACAAGGAGTGTATAGTAAATCGAAGTGAACCACATGGTAAGTGCCTCTAAATGTAAAGGTGACGACAGTAAATATGGATTGCATTCAATTCCACTAATTTCACGTTATTCATTAGTTATGCTCGTGAACTGGCCGATCCCTTCATTCCAGAATAGTTATACATTTATTTAGAAGTTGTACAAACACCGCTGTATACCTAACCCTTGATTTGTTCCCATCGTCTGCTAGATCCTGTGGTGCTACAACAACCAAAATATACCACTGTGGCAACGAACTGCGAGAAGGTAAAGCTCACACTTTGAGATGCAATAAAAGATGAGGTCTCAGAAGCTTCGCGTGGAAACACAAAATAACCAAACGCAAATACAAGCAACAAAGATTTTAGGGCAGCGACGGGGACTGAAGAAAGTTGGAATGAAGAGTAGTGTTGTTAGTAAGACAAACAAACCTCCATCGAGATGGCTGGAGCAGATGACAGATGTCTGGCTAAGCCACTAGGAGTGACTAAGTCACCGGATGTTGCATACGCATTGGCCGGTGCGGCGGGAGCTGAAACCGGTGCTTGAATCTGAGTGGTTAGGGAGGCGCCTGGCTGTAGGGCCGTCACTGCAGCTGCAACAGCTAGGATTCGCGGACGGCAGACCACAGGGTAGCCATTGACATACAACCACGAACGCGTTAACGGAGGCATTCGAATGGGCGGCGGCGGTACGCCAGCAGTTCCGCCCGATACATCGTCCGCTCTGTCCGCCTCCACTGTCCTATTCACCAGTTGTTCCACACTGTCTGTAGGATGTGGAGATCTCACACGGCATTGCTCAGAGGATGACGGGATGCTGGTATCATTCGGAGTTAGTGGAACATGTACATTGTACACCCAGCTGGCCACATCCGCACTCTGGCGTGCTTCAGGAGGGCCAAACTCAACCCAACCGTGGTCCTCAGATAATGCCAAATCTACGTCCGTGTAGCCTAGTATTTGACATGCCGCCACGGTTGTGTATGCCAAACCAAAACTGTCCAAAATGCCAACTAAAAGATTGCAGAAAATGAGAACGAAAGACGTATTTGATAAAGCTAAGGTCAGGCATGTTCGGTCATCTTTACAGACGACTGAATGCAAACAGTTTGCAACGGAAAACTAAAAACACAATTCGACCAGGTTCCAATCTATCATATATATATATATAGCAGAATACGGCATGATGAGAGAAATATGAGAGAAGCCGCACCTAATTTCGAACGTATTAGACAGATGCATCACACAGCTGAGGTACACAAAGAACAGACTTCATGTGAACCGATTTCAGTATTAGTTATTGAAACAATCAGTCTAAGCAATAAATAAAGCATGCTTTTATTGGGATATTATTAGGCTGTGCGCAAAGAAAACAAGCACTTAAGATACCTAGGAATCAGACTTGTTACTCTGAGTTTAGTAGACGGCGTGGATATTGATGGGTAATCAATCGAAGCGAGTTAATAATAGACTTGATACGGATTGAGTGGCACTTATAGCTGACCCTTGTTTTATAAACGTTTATCTTTCTTTGGTAAGTTGGACGTCACTATTGCGATCAGTGGCAGCACGAGCCATAGTACTTTCTAGTGAGGCTCATGGTTGTAAATGAATGGATGAATGAATGCACATATTCATACCTGCATCAAACAAAACATGAGTAATTCAATAAGCCTCCGTCAGACGATTATAATAATCACTTAGATAAAGAGGAACAATTTGGTAAACAGTTAACATCAGCAGTAATAGGAATGAATCATCGATTAAGTTCCGTAGTTAACTCAGAAATATGAAAACTAAAGGTGGAAGAGAGTTCAGTAAGACGACGAGACAAGTATGAGAGGAGCGGTCAAAATGTTACGAGTCATGTGAACACCTTGTAAAATCTACTGAGCCATTTTACTTCATAAGCAGGCACGCTAAAATGGACAGGAAAAAATGTTTTGATAATTTAGTTATTCATTCTGATTTATTTGTTTCAGATCGACAGTAGACACGAAGTCCATTGTCACTATCGAAGACGGCAATACAGAAGTGGCTTACGATAATGCATGGCTGCCGCACGGCACCAGAAAGAAAAACGTAAGCCCTGACTAAAATGAAACTGAAGGGAACCCAACTATTAAAACCAACGTGTCCGTACAGGGAAAATGAACAGCCAAGCTATAAATGAAAGCAGAGCGTCACTAGTAGGACAGTTTCTTCACATATGAGGCCGGAACATTTCGAACAGCAACCACAGCGCCAAACGATACGTATAAACTCTCGGTCATTGGTAATGGGAATCAATGTACGGGGGGAACGGGTTTTGGAACTTAAGCAAGGTTAGTAGTCAATTGAAGACAATCACATGATAACCAATCTATGGAAGAAAGTACTTTATAGGGTTACAACGAAGTGGAACGACTAGTGGCCACTGAACGACGACTGAGGATGAACTAGGTCACAGAAATCAATGACATCTCATAGAAGTGTCGCAGTGACCCAGCACAGAGATAAGAATATAGCTACTGTTTGCACCCAGTAGTATACGAAATGATGACCGACGCAGAAAGCAAGTCGAGTGGACTGTGACAGTGAGTTATTGAAAGTCAACACCAGTAAACAAGACGATCAACACTCGCGGAATGTGACAGGATGAGATGTGGCCTCAAAGCTGGAAACCGAAAACCAAACAAGGGTCAATGCAGTGGAGGCAATGCAATTTCCTGTCACCAAAAACAATCGAATTCAATCCATAAAGGAGTAATCACACTTTTTGGGACTTCTTAAACCGACCGGTAGTCAATTATACACCACATTGAACTATAACCAAGCACGTTAGTAGGTCAACCGTATGACTTCAATGAAGCAAAACATCAACAATGTTAATGTACGACTTCACACAGAACATGACAACGCGTATATTCATGCATCACAAATCGCACGGATTGACACAATGGACTGAGGCTTAAGAGAAACGAGTCACCTGCTGCGCTCTCAAGACTTAGCTACTGGTGGCTCTTAGTGGTTTCGATGTCAGAAGAGGATACACCTGGAGAAGTGAGAAAGAGAGAAGGTGAAGTGGTCTCCCAAAAAGTGGTTGAGATGCGCAGTATATATGTTTGTGGGATATACGCAGAAAGTGTGGGGTAGATAGACTAAAGGTATTATTATTCGTGGAGGTTACGTCAAGAAGTATCAAGACTCGTTTGAAATTGCTGTGGCATTGTCAGCACACGAAATTTTAAATGCCAACTGCTGTATCAATCTCTGATGCAGGGTTTCACCATAGCACTAAAGCACTAAGGCAGTGTAAACAACCAACGAAAGTCAATCAGGTAGTCGGTTTCACCACTGTGCTCGACACTCGATGAGACTATATAAACAAGATAATGAGCAGACCTCTGAAACGCGCAGTACTCCTGGCAAAAACGTAAAAAATGACTGCCCGTCAGTGACACTTACAGAACAGTTAGATATGGAACGCAACCCAACAAAAAAAGCTGACTCTTGGTAAGGCATATCGTTTACCAGGTTGAATTCTGTGACAAATGAAAGCAGGGGTCGGAAACGGTCTGTGATAGGGCATATTGTTTGAATAAAGCCATTTTTGCGCTTGATAGCCTTCCAGCGGTCTTAGTCAGCTCTTCCGTGTCTAGTTACAGATCACCGGTTTATCCGTTTTACAACTCAGTGGCTAGCTGGGGTGATACTTCAGTTACGTCAACCATACCATTATCAAGCCAAAAATAACCAATTTTCGTAACAAATGAGTAAATGCTATGAGAAAACCGTAACCCGAATCTTGTCTGAATTGTCCTCGTAGAAAAATAAACACGTACAAAGTAGGAACAATAGTCTCGATAACAGTTTATGGTATTCTCGTGTTTGCAGACTGATATGTCGATCCGAATACGCGTCATCACTTAGTCAACATTGTGTGCATGGTCAGGGTGTGATCTAACAGTCGTGTGACTTGCCTCACACAAGTGACATTGCATTTTGCGGTTGTATTGTCCACGTCATGTAAAAAAGATGTGAACTGACCGATTTGGTAACGGCAGTGTTTGACGTTCCAATAATCTGTACAATCAGGTATCCGTCATTAAAGTTACCACGCCTTCGTGCTATGGTAGTGGTGGACCTAATATTCGTTCCACTAATAAATTGCAGTTGTTTTGTAAGTTGCCAAAACGACCGATAACAGCGCACAGACCTAAGGAGAACAGCTTCTGACTGCCGCTTAATACGACCAGTTCCCTCATATGAGAGGTTTGGAGCGTCCCCACGACGCACAATCAACATGTGTGCACGTTTGTCTGCTGACTGACGCTGATCTGATTTGACACCCCTTTCCTGAAAATCATACTGATAGTACTACCATACTTCGGGCTTATGAGGGTTAATTTCTATCTTGTCACTATGGTGAGAGAAATGTCTTGGGATGAGTTTGGGGAACATGGATATGGCCCATAGTAGTTAATCTCATATACGCTGTTGAGTTGCCGAAATGGTGTTCTCATTTTCTTATATTTTGGCTATTGAGTGTCATTTAGCATCTGTTTGTCCAGTTCGCACATAGATCGTTGATTTGAGCCGGGAAACACGTGTGTTCACATGCCAGAACACTTCGAGTTGATCCTTGTTTCTAAGGCTTATCGGAAGATTTTTCGATGAAACGACATCCCAACCCACTCTCCTCACTGTGCAACGACATGGTTACATCATGGAGAGATGCTTCACTGTGCAGATTAGAACGTCAAACACTGCCGCTACCAAATCGGTCAGTTCACATCTTTTTTACATGACGTGGACAATACAACCGCAAAATGCAATGTCACTTGTGTGAGACAAGTCACACGACTGTTAGATCACACTCTGACCATGCGCACAACGTTGACTAAGTGATGACGTGTGTCCGACTCTCAAAACACCTGAAGTCCACGTGACCAGATTACGTTGGATCGATATATCATGTGGTGGATAATCAGGCCGGAGGTGTGGGTATTCCAGCACTCGGCGAAATACCTCAACGCGTCGGAGGCACGTCCAAAACCCCACAACGAACGGATCGGGGACGGCGGGGGCGACCGGATGAGTCATCGCTCGATTGAATCGGACCGACGGGCAAGACATGACTGGCAAAAGAGAAGGGATGACAAAATCGGAGGCGCGATTATGCCAACACTCGCAAGAATATCTCGACGCGGTCGTGGAATACGATCAGGGGGCCAGTGTAGATAGATGGGGAACAAGAGCAACCGGACAAGCCACGGCCCAACGAAATCGGACCAAAGGACGAAGAGTGGCAGGCAGAACCCCCCCCCCTCCGATAGACGGCGCTGATCACGCACATAAACCGGGCAGAAGTGCACACGACGCGTGAGAAGAGACCTGGGGGTGTTGTGGTCCGGAATGATGACTCATAAACGCGAGGGCGCGCGTGGCATGATAACTAGCGTGCTAGATAATATTGTTTTATTGGACGCCTTTTCATTACAATCACACTGGAAACACGAGAATACCATAAACTGTTATCGAGACTATTGTTCCTACTTTGTACGTATTTATTTTTCTACGAGGACAATTCAGACAAGATTCGGGTTACGGTTTTCTCATAGCATTTATTCATCTGTTACGAAAATTGGTTATTGTTGGTTTGATAACAGTACGGAGGACGTGGCTAAAAGGTGATGTAGTCGTATAAGCCAACCCACAACCAGATTATTATTCACACACACACATACCGTTGCCGGCATCCGTTTCGGATTAAACTGTCGCCGTTTGGATGCGTAAGGTCTAACTGCGGGGATCAAACCTGAAATCAGATTTGAAATACAATGCTCCAAAAGTTCATTATTTACTCAAATATGCTGGGCAGACGGGAACCACGTAGCCAGGATGTTTAGGGCGTTTCTAAGTGTTGAACATTCCAGTCTTTCTTCAGGAGCGTACTTAACTTAGAAGTGGGACAGGTGGAATAAATTCGCTTCTCGTGTTTTCTTCTTTCAAGTGGCCTGGGCTGAGCATTTAGGCATTTTGGCAGTGAGAAATTCGTTGTACGCAGTTGATTTATTGTTACGGCTTCGTGGACACAACAGCGATCGAAACCAATAGACACACGCACACAACACTCACAACAAGCGGCTCACGCCTCACCACATGTACTTCCATTAACACACCACAAATCTAGTGTAAACCCGAAGGAGTAAGGCCAAGAGGCGGGTGGGTGAAGACCTTCGTGTTCAAGCTGGACAGCGCCAGTTAGAGAGATGGTCGGCTAGTATGAAGCTGAAACTCATCTCTTCGAGACAAAAAAGACACTAATGATAGGATCTAGGCTAGTGAGAAAGACAGAATATTTGAGGCAAAAAGCAACTTTGTGTAGGAGCACACACCGTCGCATCCCAGTTAAGAGGAAAAAAGGAAACGAAAATTCAAAGTAGGATCGAAAAACAGACAAGTCCTTCAGCATATAGTACACACGGTTGAGGGCATCCGATTTGGATTAGCCTGTGAGGGTGACCGAGGCCAAAGGCCGCCAGTGCTTAATCATCACCGCAAGTGGCACAGCGCAAGCCACTTGCGGTCCCCTCACACACATCACATATCCAGTGTAAACTCGAAGGAACAAGACCGGTAGGTGTGTGTGTGAGGCTATTGTGTCCAGTCAGCCAACAATAGTTAGCCAATTGGTTTGGCTAGTACGAAAAAGAAACCCTTATCTGTCGGAGAATAAACAGAGAGAGAGACTGCAATGGTAGGACTTAAACTGAGAAGAAAGATAAGTAAAATGTAACATAAGCATTTCAGCACAGGAGTTCATGTTAGTGCATTCTAGAGAAGGCAAGGAGTAAAAACGAAATTCCGATTGGACTGCGAAAAGAAGACAAACCATTCATCGTACAACACACCAACAAAGTACATACACCTGTACACACAGATCATTACAGGTTGAAGTAAAATGAAGACATGCAAACTGCATGATGACGAAACCTATCTAATATCAAAATATACACTACCATTACCGGTCAGGAAAGAGTAGACGCTTTGAGTGTGGGTCAACTTCTCGCGGCTTTTTCCAGAAGCCATACGGGTCCAGAGCACTTCACACACGGCACGAATGAGGCCTCGTGTGGCAAATCGAGGAGGGGTTGAGCCGAACATCGTAGCATTTGGTTTGTACAGATCCGGCTGTTTGGTGGAAGTAGTTCCTCTGATGAGAAACGGCTGCAGCTACAAATCGAGTAGTGTGAAAAAAACAAATTACGCCATCAGCCTATACAATACAAAATACATATTTCAACAGAACCTACAAACTGATCAACTATGGGCTGGATTAAAACAAAGCAAGCAGTAGAAAAGTGTACCGATCGAAAAAGATGCAACATACATGTACATTGTCAGCTTTGAACCGTGTCCATGGGCACTATGACCTGAGTTGTCTATGAAGTGACAAATCAAAGAAGGTAAACGAAAACAAAAAAAAGCAAAATTACGGAAAGTCACACAAAGAGTCAATGACTTTACGGGTGCAGGCTAGTCAAAGACTACCAGAGTGTAATGCCCAAAAGCTTTCCAACCAGCGACGCTCGTACAACTCCAAAGCTCACAGGTGATATCTCCAAACGCCTGTTCGATGGGGAGTTCAAAATTTTCACAGACTACGACGACGTCATTGTCTAACCATCGTGCGATTTGGGTGTTGGGATGTTCACTGAGCTTAACATTTAGATTGCCACCGTTTCATCACCAAACAAGGTGAAATCATCAGTGTGTGTGTTTGAGCGTGCGGTGTGATGAAGTTCGATGAATGTCTGCTCTTACATCCCAGAATGGGTTGACCTCTCGATGTGGATTCGGATTGGTTACTTTCTGTTGTTGTCGTTGTCGTCGAATTTTGATCCGAACTACCATTAGTTGTTTTTATTGCACTTGGATTTTAACCTAAGATCCCGATTGGTTATCTCCTACATCTTTTGAACTACTGATCTGGAATCTGATTGGCCGCGCTCCCGAAAATCAAGCCAGAAACATGATTACCTGCTGACGACACATTCGTAATTCTTAAGTGCTCGATGATAAGATACACACACAGACTGCTCATCAACGTTTTCAACGACGCTACATTTATCACAAAGAAGGAAACCGGCAACCAGCTTCTGTTCTTGGATATACCAGCCAGCCGCAAACCTGAAGAAACACTGGAGACCACAGTTTGCCAGAAAGAAATAAACACAGTTCAATTCTCTAGTTTACAACGCAAACCGCCCAGTCTGCCATGAAAGGAGATGCATTCAAACTCCGTTTGGAAAAGCTGAAACATACTGCAACGCCGCAGAACTCCGAAGAAAGAAAGAATGCTCGTACCCAGTATTTTTCTGCAAAAGATATCCACAAAATTTCAGTTTGTTAGAAAGAACTGTACTTCAATACATCAAAACCAAATCAGAAAGAACCGCAAGACTTCCGGGACAACATAGCATTACGTCAGCGCAAAAGTCAAAGATAGCATTACGAAGTCGGAAAAACCGGACGGAAATTATCGACACGAATCGATCACCGACAGATATGATCAATTTTCTTCGATCTCCGACCGCGAGGATCAAACTGGACACATTTTCAACCTGAGCACTGCAGAAGTCGTTGTTCAGGCAAACGCCAGACACGCAAGAGAATTTCCCGGAGCCTGTTGCTAATCAACCGGGTCAATAAACAAACACATTGAGCTCGGTAAAATCTGCGAACCAAGTTGAGGGGATGTAAACACCGTCAGGCCCAAGTATCGTCAAATCTGAAAAGAGCGACTTGAATCGATCGAATCGGTCATCAATGGGGAATCGATAAGATCGAATTTCCTAGTCAGAGGACGAGGACCAATTAACCACATTTAAGGTCAAACTGTAATAGCAACAAGAAGCGGTCAATCGGACACCAGATCAAAAGTTCGAAAGATGTAGGAAATAACCAATCGGATGCAAGTTCAAAACTCAAGTGCAGCGAGAAATAACTAATGGTAATTCAGATTAAAATTTGAAAAGAGAAGGTAACCAATCAGAATTCATGTCAGAGGGTCAAACCATCCTGGCATGTAAAAAGCAGATTTCCACTGAACCTTATCAAACTGCACGCTTAAACACACACGCTGATAATGTCACCTCGTATGATGATGATGATGATGATGAAACGTTTGCAACCTTAGTGTTAATCTCGGCGAACATTCCCATACTAGTCCCCAACCGGAGCTACGAACACTACTACTTCCAATTAACGCAAACGTACTGCGATTTTTCAGTGATGAATGCGCGGTACGACGGACGCGCACTTAAATATTGTAAATGGCAGCGGCGGTGGTTTTAAATTGCACTTTAAATTTTAAGCCCCGGTTGTCGCGATGAGTTGCGATTAGATTTGGGAAGCCTGACAATATCCAGCCCACATGTGGCTTAGTATAAGATGTGGTTGTCAGCGGCTTCCAGAGCAAACACTGGAAATCTTCGATAAACAACAAAATTCACATGTGTTCACCTAATACTGTAGCTATTAAATTCAATTATATAAAGAACATAACGAAGCCATTAGGGTCCAACTTTTTCGCATTGAAAGGCAGCACTGGTTAGATCGGGTCGCACCTCGAATTTACAATAGTTGAGGAGGTGGACTGGTGTGAAACACAGACCTTCGGGTAACTGTTTTTTGGACACGCGTAAAAGACTAACACAATCCAACCTACAGTGGAAAAATTAAATTTTTTAAAACGTTAGTGTACAGGATGTCATTACGCACCCACCTTTGGGGCGTTTGTTACGAGAGCATAGAACTCTTGGTATCGCCGATCAACTTCCTCGAAAGTAACACACGGAAATGAGGTGGTACGGATTTCCGTATCAGAAAATCGTCGTCGTTTGTTTGTTGAACTAGATGTGCTTCCAGGAACAGCAGGCGGTGTCCGTGGCCCCAGAGGTTCCGGTTCAACCAATTGAGCATCAGCGGGAGCTACCTGAGAGGCGGAAACTCGCCGGTGGGCATTGCGAGTACGACGGCTGCCAGAGCGGCGCTGAGCGTGTGAAGACGGGGGATTGCTTTCACCAGCGATTGCAGGCGAGGCAGATAAGGACTCGTCAGCAAGAAGTTGCCGTTCGGTACCATTCAAGTTGGGAAGGGTACTGGACGGCTCGGCTGTATGAACACACAGCGGTGAGGGGGGAATTTTGGTACTGGAAGCAGACGTCCGGGAGCGTGGACTGAAATAGGGTGGGAGCAGCTTCGGTTGCAATGTTACGGTAGACTTTGACTTGGCCTGAGTAGCTGTATCATCCATCGGAGCAACAGTGAGGTGATTCTCGATTAACCCGAGCAGAATGGAGACGAACGTGAGATCGGGCTCGATCACACACGAGATGGTGACATTGTCCTTGTCCAAGCGTGGATGGCAGACGTGACAACCATCTGGTGGTTCCGGGTGTGCACACATACATTTCTGTTTGCAAGAGAGACCATGTGGGGGAAGTGGCTGGAACCTAGAGCTAATGAGGATATCTCGCATCAGATCCACTAGATTGTCAACAGAGGATAGTGGAAAGAAACGACGCCAAGTACGAATTGAACCGCTTGATTGTCCGCAACGAAGGGTCATGATGCCTTTTAAAATAACAAAATAAACTATGAATTATAGCCGGCCAATGAACAAAGGTAACAGTCCAAGGTGATGCGTGCATGCGCACGTCCCAAATTCACAAATGTCCCACTCCTAGAATAGAAAAAATTGCGCTAAAGGGTGAGCTACGTTCTATGTTAAACAATGTTGGGATCTCTAACAGGAACTGTGATGTTTTTAGGAAATCGTTAGAACTGGGTTCGTATGCGATTGTGATAAAGTTACCAGTTACCAGACCAACAAAATACTAGTGACAAAAATTTTCCCATGAAACCAAGCAATAAAATAAACCAAAAAATCGATCACGAAGCACTCTTCCACTGTTTTTTAAACACAGTTTGGCGACCTTAACAGTTTGTCAGTGGTTGGGACTGCTTAAGCGTCATAAAATATCATGACAAAAGAAGCTCCTATCTAATAAGAAAGGAGTAAACGGGACTTAATGCACAAAGACAAGTTTAAGCTCAAGTATCTGAGGTGCCTACATCACGCAAACCGGCTGTCCAAAATGAATGATCCCAACGTATTTATAAACTCCTGTTAGGGAGTTGCTGGTGAATACTACTCATCAGGTTCTCCCATATATGCGAAACATCTCTCATATGGAAATTTCGCCAGCCTGGGCAATGAAATCCATCAGCCCTAATGATTACTGTTCCCAGATTTTCCAGACGCGATTTACTGGCCACACCTTACTCCACCTACGGCTACTTTATGCACATAGTTTCTATAGTCTGATTAGCATTGCATTCGTACGGAAATCAGATATAAGTAGAATGCAACATATGGAACTGAGGATTACGCCTATTGTTTGAAATTTACCGCAGTGTATACAAAATGTGAAATCTGGCAAACAGTGTCGATCCACAGATACACAAATTAAGAGCTGCGATCCAACGGAAACGTAGGTCGTCCTTACTAGCCGTCCACTTCAACTGATCATCTCCAGGAAATCGTGTGTAATCCAAATATTTTTTAGCCAGTGCAATATCAGCGCTTGTACGGCCTTTCTATCCGTCCCCAATATTTCACAGGTCAGTCAAGACCGACGAACTATTGGCGTGCATACATTTAAACCCGAGTTGTCCAAATGCACAGCCAGAGTTTTGTCACGTGGGCAGCGCAGAATGATGTCAGCAACACAGTGATAACACAAATCGGCATGGCCGAGAGTATGAATACTGAGTGATGTAAACAGAGTACCTTAAAGTTACCACTAGAGCGGGTTCGTGTGACAGGCCTGACAAAGAAGACGCTATCAACTGGTCAGGTTGTACATTTTCCTATGTGTGAGCCACGTTTTCCACAAGTTAGCTGAGCGTTTTTCCACCGGACATTGCTTATTGAGGACATTAACAACTGAGTAAAATCCTCTGGTGGTCAAGCAATGTTGTGGTCCCGTAATACTAAGGCTCCGAATAATCCGTTAAGTAATGTAGTTGTGTCACCTGTTCGGTTGATGTCCTCATTAGCACTGGACATACGATGACTTCAATAAAACGACGAGGACTCCTCTGTGATAGAGTCTCAGTGTGTGAAACTCAGTCAAAACCAATCCCTAGGTTCAAAAACACCACAATCCTCGGCTGAGGAAAGGAGTTCTGAAGCTCTAGTGATTGCCTCAATGTGATATTATGATTGACAAACCTGCGACAAGTCGGAAGCCTGCTTGTTCCTCCCTTAGTTCACTCGCTATTTTCGTGGTCGTCGCATTATAGAACTCTTGATCATCTTTGATGCAACAGAAACATGGTCCAAGCGATAAAAACAAAAGCCTAACAAGGAGGTGCTGTGACGCAAGTAGCCGCTTGCCACAGCGGCGAGGAAAAATGTTCATCAAGAAAAATTCCATCAGAAGAATCCAAAATGGACAAAGTATTAACTGAATAGCCTTCACGCAGGCACGTCGTTGATGTTGCCATGTTGGATAGCATTTTTAACCGGTGATAGAGAGCAAAACGACACGCGCCCTACTAAATGGAACAGTCAGAATCCAAATTTCGTGATCACCTTGCAACTTTCTCCACCGGCAGGTGGCCTCAGTGAATAATGTCTAACGTGGCAAACGCTGGGCTGGCGTACGAAGTGTGTGAAATGAAAGCATTTCCAGTAATTGGCCGACCAGTCGTGCCAATGGAAATAAGTGTTCACAAACGGAAGCGTCGGTCATGAAATTCTATCTGATGTGGGTTAACTGACAGAGACAATGATGGTGAAGCACAGCAAATGAGAGGTCAGGATCCAAAGCAACAAAGCAAAATGGATCACGCGCGAACTTTGAAGACTTTTATTTCACCGACAACCAGATGACAACGATAACGGTCGCCAAAGCCAACAAGCTTCATCGCCATTGACGTTGACATCTTACCAATAACAGCATAGACTGACAAGATGGTGCCAATTCAATTAGCAAACTGTCCATAATCTCAAACGAATTGACTACACCTAAGGTACTGAAGCACGTTGAGAATAAGAAGTGTATTATACGAAGACTAGCTAGATTGTTTGAGTTATTCAGGATCGTTCGCACGTATTCAGCACAAGGGTCAAGGTGAACAACAGCGTGCGTGAATTACATGTAGGTCAACCGGTGACCAGAAAAAAGCCCATACGAAGATCAATGGACTTGTCAAGTGAGACTACCGTCCACAAGCTGGAAAAATGACGGAGACCGCACAATACCACACAATGATAATCGAAATGAAGAACACCCGAAATGGCTGCCCACAAACAACCGCTTTGTATCTGACCTATCCTGCTACCGTGACGTGACGGTCAGGCTTGGGCACCGCATCGATCCGGAAGGCCGAGCTGACTAGGAATTCGCTCCTTCCAGGTGCGATCTTGTCAGACAAGCCGAAAGGGAGCTGTCAGAAGAATAGCAGCTACACTTACAGGATGGTAGACCGCGATACTGACAGTGTAGGAGTGTTTAGGTAGCGAGACACGAACCTGTAGACATACGTCAGAACTATTTTCACCGTTGCGGGATTGCTGACTTCGTTATCAGGAATAAGGAGGTTTAAAAATATACCCTCAAACAAACGGCATTCCGATCGTCCAACGGCGGATCCTAACCGCCGGCGTAATGTCTAATGCCGCCGAAAAATATCCGGTATCACCCAGAAGCCTGATATGTCCTCGAATAAATTCACCGTGTGCAGCAGCGCTCAGAATCGGATACCCATGTCTTGTTCATTGCGCCCTCGGGCTAGACAAGCCCCTCACTGCCAAGTGAGTCTTCACTGCCAAGTGAGTCAGACTCTTGAGTCATTGGCTCCCGGCAGGGCTCTCCAAAGAAACCTTGTATTCTGGTGTCTCGCAGATCAAACTTTTGAGTCAAAAACTCGTGGTGAGGTACATCAAGTTAGCCTGCTTCCGCTGTACAAACAAATGGGAAGTATCAGAAATTATCGTTTCCCCGATATTCATAGTATTCAACCACTACAAATTTCTCCCCCCATTTTACCCGTGAAGTTTTGTCTTCTCTGTGTCTTCGGGTGATGAATATCTTATAAAGCCAAGACAACCAGTAAAAATGGGAGTCTTCAATGTCCTCACTCTTCAAGTTGGTCAGCAATCTTCCCCAGCAAGTACTCCCTCAAGTCTGCAGATTGATGCGTGCTGTGAGTCGGACACGAGAGTCTACCATTCTAGCACTGTTATCCGCTTGAGCTCATATCTGAACAACTTTCGATCCAAGCGCTTATCTCCCACGGTCTCTGGTGACATTGAAGCTGGAGTGGGAATCGCACTGAATTCCAGAGGACATCAATGTTTGCTCGATCGGCTCCCAGTGAGAATTCGCTTGTGTTATCAGATGCAATACACTGACAAACCTGAAAAGCACTGTATATTCATTACATTAACTTATGCTCCAACGAACAGCTGTTCGGATGCTATCAAAGATGCGTTCTACGACACCCTCGTTGACCTTCTGAAGCAGACTAGGCACTGACATCATCATATTAGCAGCCGATTTTGACGACCGGCTTGGTTGTCTTTCTCCAAAGAAGCGGCAGTGGGTATGTTTAGTGGCCGGGAAAAACGCATTGACAATGGCAAAATACGAAGGCACCTGTAGGCATCTTAGGGTCTCTATTTTCCAGCACCGCATTGTGTTACGTGGAGACCTCTCTGTGATTCTCACCCACAGGCACAAATCAACCGCATAACAGTCAGTTACAGACGGTGCCACTCTGTCAAAGACTGTCGGACGCTTTGGAGCAACCATCTGGACTCGGGTTACACCGTTGGGCGTGCTCACTTTGCTGTCATTTTCCCAGAGGTCATACACTCGTAAATGCAAGATACTTAACTGAGATTCGACCGAGAAGAGTGTAAAGGACGTTCATTCGGAGACACTGTTAAACAAATTGTCCAGTTTGAATCAAGTGGAAGAATCTAATGAACACTGGGAACAAAACGCAACAGTTATGAAAGCTTGCTGAGGAAGCGTTCCGAAGGAACTGTGCAGTCGTGAGAGAACTGGATTTCTGTTGCGTCAATAAGCCTCATTAACAAGCATCGCTCAAATCCACCTGGCTGTGAATATGACGACGTCCGTTGGGAGCTTAAATTCGAGCTAACCAGCGCCTTCCACTAAGACCGCGGGCAACACTTGAACGAACAGTCGAAAGAGATGAAACGAGCTTTTTATCTGGGAACAGCAGGAAGCAACTCCCCGTGATCCGTAGGTGTACAGGCTGCTGAGTCGGTGTGAAACCATATACGAAAAACATGGCGCCCTTTTCAGCAGCCAATCACGCCAGCCTGATAGGCCAAATTTTAGGGAGAAATTCTAATAGCCCTAGCTGGACCTTATGAACGAAGACACTCAAACGGTCACTTGTGTTCCAAACGGCCCTCTGTCGGAAAAAGAAGTGGTCCTGGAGCTTTAGCTGCTGAGGTGTAGCAAGGCTTCTGGACAGGACTTCTCTCCTGTTCCCAAGGTCAGTGAGAAGAAGTTGACATCAGAACTGGCAAAACTCCTCCAGACGATTTGGGAAATGTTACGACCCCTGAGACAGGACGGCAAGAATGAAACACAAAGAGCGCCAGCAGTACCTCGATTACGAACGAAACGCAACGATATCGCAAACGAAACGAATAATCGGAACGCAAGTAGTCGGCCCCAACTCTTGCAACTTAGAACCCCCCAACAAGAAAGGAAAAAGACGGCCTTCAAACGAGCTTTATTTGCTGCTCAGCCCGAAGGCAAAACAGTGGCTCAAAACGGCTGCATTTATAGGTTTTCGGTGGCCTTGGGCCTAGGATACTGAATGGACCAATCAGAAGCAAGCGCGCGGACTCGAATCTTCCAGAATGATGGTGGACATTCGAGTTCTCAAAATAGAAGCATCTATTTCCCTTGGGAAATATAGCGAGTTTTTGGGAAAAAGTGCTTTTCCTAACAGGATACTAAAAAGATACTTGTGATTGGTGCCTGTTAACAGTAATTCCCGGTTTTAAAAAGGAGACCAGAAGTCTGTGATAAACGAAGAGGTATCAGTCTGGTGTCGGTTGCGTCCAAGTTACTATTTGACCTTACATTATGTTGAACCCTTAAGCCCAGAGAGTCAGATGCGCAAATAATGGGCAAGATTGCGGTCCGGTCGCTGGTGTGTTAATCACATTTTTACTTTGCGACGCATCCTGGAACATTAACACTTATAGGCAACCGATGGCCCTGGTCTTTCCAGACCAAAAGGCTGTTTTCGATTCAGTTGCTCGTAACGTTATCTGAAACCGCCTTCTTCGTAAGGAACTACCAGGGGACCTGTTGAGATCATTGCATGCCTACTTTGCAAACAGGGTGAGAGGTTATGGACAACTGTCTCGGTCGTTCATCACTTCTAGTGTTCTTCAAGGGTCTCCCCCTTACTGTTCAATTTTGTCGTGAATGACACTATGGAAGCTTCGTTTAAGAATTCCAGTGAGCCGGGTGTTGAGCTTCCTCCTGGAGCTAGGTTGGCCGACATGGAGTATCTGGACAGTCTTGATTCACCTACCTGCCAAAGACACGTAGAACATGCTGAATAAAATGAGACCGGGCCGGTTTTTATGGGGTGCGCTTTGCACCTGTGAACTGCAAAATGAAACTTCAAGGCTGGGGTATTCTCACTCCTACTTAATTTCTTGCAGGCAATCCATATGAGATTGTGGACACATTCACATGCTTGGGTAACATCATCTCGTCAGTCTATGATATTGCTGAGATATCAAAGAGAATAGCAGACACTTGTTGTCCCTGTCACCTTGCGTCACCTGTGGTGTTGAAAGTGTTCGGCTATCGCTAACAAGAACAGTACATAATGCTTTTACACACTGTGTTACCCTATAGTTCGGAAACGGCCTGCTCGTAACGAAGATGTCACCAGACTTGTTGCGTTTGACCATCGGCGTCTCTGCCAATTAGCTCATATTAAGTGAACCTATCGCGTGAGCAACACGGCCGTACGTCGGCGCTTATTTCGGAACGATCGGCATGCATAATCAGTTGGTGGACAAATCGCACTGTACAGTCTGTAATGGTTGCATTACGCACTTTGCATACCAACTGAGCCACCCACAGTTGGGTAAAACCGTGTGGCAACCGAGCCACAATGCAGTGAGGAAATATGAAGACCCTCGTGAAGTTCCAAAAAAAGATTAGTGTCCAAATAGCTCCTCCTCAGCTCGCGTTTGTAGTTAAACATCCTGTACACTAAAACTCTGTAGATTCTCTGCCTGCTGTTATTCGTTTGAACCGGTTTTCCCCTCTGGAGTTCAGACATTGTACGTGCATTTTAGTTTACGTTTGTCATCCACCCCCCATGATTCAGTCTTGAAACGTGGAATATAAAAGCATTGATTCCAACTCCAAGTGAGTTTGCAGACAGGCCTTGACTCTCGGTATGCTGTTGTTCGTACCACTTTATGCAGTACTGTATTTGAAGGTGTAATTTGTGTTTACACAAACTGATAGTACTACATTTATATTACATGCACCAACGCATTTAATACTTGACCTTTTCAGTCCTGCTGGTTATGTCACAGAGTAAATAAGGCCTCTACTGTGGCAACTTCATCCCTCCCTCTAGCGCTCAACTGTACTTACTCGCAGACAACAATTTATTCACTTTACAAAAATGGGACGACTTGTACGATGGGATCGATTCGATGTGAACTCATGCACAACCGATCCTGCGAAACGGTGGGAACCCTGGTTCGGGGTATTCTTTTTCCTCGTCGATTCTCTCGGCGCCGCAAATCCATGTAGACTGTTTACATTATCCAAGCACATTTCTACATCAACATATGAATCCACATCCAACTGCAAAGCCTATGAAGACAAGGTAAAGACGCTCCGGATTATTTATACCCAGCCTTGTAACGAAATTTACGTTCGGCGCGTGTTGACAATATGTGAACAAGACTCCGGTTGAAATCTCGGCCAGTTTGACCGTCGGCTTAAATCATTGGCCAATGAGTGCACACCCAAGACGGCCAGGGCAGAGGAACATCGTGAAGAAGCACCACGTAACTCATTTCCAGAATTCAGTCACCACACATGCCAGGGATTGTCAGAACAATATATATTAACATTTCAGACCGTCTTCAACCAGGCTGGAAGTGGCGTTCCAGTAATCTCCAACATGCAGCAATCTCTCGGCAGCTTGCGGTTCCGCCACAAAACATGATGCCAGTTAGCTCTTTGCAGAACAGGTATCCGATCAGACGACTACAATTGCTGCCTCTGCATACAAATATTTCTCTGGAGATATTTTAAACATTCGCGTTCTGTACGTGAACCTACTTACAACGGCTCTATGGAGAGGGGACACTTTCGGAAAGTTTGTAGGTTCTCTGCAAACAAAGCAGCATCCTTCTGCTTGAAGTACAATATCGTCGCCGGTTGTGGTTTCGGTTTCACAGTAGCTTACAAATGCTGTCACGCGACTCGATGTTAACAGACCAATTTTGCATGCTCTGATCAACACGGGGAGTAGTGAGAGCTATGTCTGTTCATCCGGTGTTCAGAAGTATAGGTGGGATGTCTTGGAGTCTCAGTTACATCACAATGGCCGACACATATCTCATCAGTTACATGGCAGGGAATTGTTTTCCTTCAGTTCGTTTTTAGAAAAAATGTGTATGAAACTTTCAAATTCTCCGTATTTCCAAATCTTTATGTGGACGTCTTAATCGGCCATGATTTTTTGAAGCTTCGCAAATGTGTCCAGATTACTTCCGGTGGATCAAAAACACCTTTCTCGCTGTGGCTTATCTTGCGCTCGCATTTCGTCGCCCTCTTGCTCGAAAATCTTTCATCCGATTGCAAGCCCATTGTAACAAAAGCCCGGCGTCATTCCCGCGGGGATGAAGGATTCATCTAAACTGAAATCGGTCGGCTGTTCAAGGAAGGGGTGGTCGAATCAACTAATTCCCTGTGGCGTGCCAACTCCTCGTTATTTCCAACGAACGTCTGAAGAGAAGAATCATTGTTGGCTACAGTCAGACGATTAGCCGGTTTACTTTCTTGGACGTTTATCCTCCTTCAAAGATAGATGAACTAGTCGAGAAAAGTGTAGTGTGAGATATTCAGCCTTTTGGATTTGAAAACGGCACGTCATCAAATATCATTAAAGAATGATGACAAACCATATACTGTATTCGAGGCTTGTGGGAATGTGCATCAATTTCGCCGTATTCCGTTTGGCGTCACCAATGGAGCAGCATGTTATCAGCGCATAATCCATCAGCCGACATTTGCATCGACAACATTACGATATGCGAGGAAAATGCCTAACTTCGTGGAAATGGCAAAAACTTCTGGAATTACTTTCAATCATTCTAAAAGCGTGATTTATTCCAAGTTCATCAAGCTACTCGGGTACGAAATGTTTCATGCAATTAATTGGCTTGATCGCCCCGAACTTCCTCGAAAGCTAGGCTCGCCCAACAATATCGATCACAGCAGCCAGTTGTCGGTGTGTTTAACTGCTACTCCCAGCGAATCGCCTGGTTTTCTGATAAGAAACACCCTCTGATGGATGACGGAGGATTCCTGTTAACGGCTGAAGCCTGAACCGCCGTTGAAAATCTGAAAAACGAATTACAACATGCGACTGTCATTATAATTGGTCCGATGGTTTCTTGGTTGTTGAAACAGATGTATCCAATGCTTCCATTATGGATACACTTAAAAAGATCAATCGGTTATCTTCTTTTCGAACACTCTCGAACAGTAAGAAGCACCACTCTTCAGCTTAAAAGGTTTGCGCAATCGTAGAAGCCATTGAGGAGTGGAAGCACTATTTCCTCAGAGGACACTTTCGCTTAGTAACTGATGGACAGTCAGTCGCATTTATGTTCGATCGATCAAAAAAAGGAACGACAAAGCCATGCGCTGGAGGGCCGAGTTCTCTCCTGATCAGTATGGTATTATTTACTGTCCTGGGCAAGATGACCGGGCTGCTGTCTTTTCTCGCAGCTATTGTGGATCTTCATAGCCGAGTCCCGTTGTGCCATTCTGTGGTTTTTCGATCGACGTATTTTCTGCGCCCTCGTTATATTCCATTATTCACAGAGAGGGCACGCAGTGTTATCAACAAATGCGCTAACTGTGAGTTAGAACTCCGTGTTTACCGTCCTTCCCTCAAACTTATGAGTAACCCAGCCTTTTGAGAAGTTACGTAAAGACCTCGAGAGACCGCTATTGTTAATGTGCCGCAATCGTTATCTTTTTACTGCAATCAATGAATACTTTCGCACTCCCTGTTTTTGCTTGTTCTGACATGGCTTTTCAAACAGCCATGCATTGACTATGACAGTTGTTTTACATCTCCGGAGCGTCAACTTACATACACAACGACAGAGGAGCATCACTTATCAGAACTTCTGAAAAAGGAAGTAGCACTCAGTCTACAATCCACAGGCGAACGGACGAGTCGGCCCTCTCAAAGGCATTCTCTAGCGTACCACCACAATTTCCTTGGAGTTGCAAGGCCTTCCTACTGCGGGATAGGAGTCCGTTACTTGATGCCCTGCATTTTGTCAGACTTTTGTTCTGTACCACGATCAACGCCACTCCACATGAGCGATTGTTCGCATATAATTGCAGGTCAACGCCCAGCAAAACTCGATCAACCTGGTCTACTGAACCTGGTCCCGTTCTTCGAAAATGTTAGCCTATCCAAATCGGACTCAACGATGGAAGAAGTGGAGTTACTGGGCTGTAATCGACGGTTCAATCATGTGCACTATAATAACGGACGTGAAGATACCGTTGTTCTTCGTCGTTTGGCACCCAAAGAGGAAAATACTTGTTCGTTGACAAATGTGAAGAACGTTTACCATGCAGCAACGTTGAACACACTCTCCATAATAAGGTGAAACAACCAAAAGAATATTGCACTGGGAGCGGTTGATAGTGGTTGTGATGAACTGTCTTGTAAGAGTTGTACTGAGGCGGATCTGTCACTTAAACGGACTTCGTAAATAGAATCGGTCACGGTGAGACTGGACCTTGACGTGGTGTGACGGCTTGCGCACCTCGATTACCTTTGGGGCTAAACTGGACATAGTTACTCATACCAGGCAGGCCAACAGGTAGAGGTCTGACAAACCACAGTCTCCTGGTCC